>OX578152.1:62701778-63186778 GCA_951213105.1 Amaurobius ferox
CGGGAGAGCACGTTTCAAGCATTCCTGATTACGAATCAAACATTTAAGTAATCTCTGTGTGTGTATGTGTGTGAAAGTGTGTGTGTGTGTGTGTATGTCAGTGAGTCTGTGGAGACGATAACTGACGAACAAATGGACCGATTCGAACGAAATTTGGTACAAAAATCACAATCCATAAACACTGGATGCCTATTGTTTTTATACGCAATCGAATCTTCAGAACCCCCCTAAATTTTCGAGTGAAATTTTGAAAAAATCGTCAAAAATCAAAACCGCTAATGAAGTTACACATATAGACATTTCTTATGTAATTTGTCATTAGAAAACGATTGACATAAATTTTAGAACGTTAACATGAACCGTTCTCGAGGTATTGCACATTTTTCAAAAAAATTATCAAAAAGTCATATAAAATAGAAAAAAATATTTCCTATTGAGAAACATGTTCACTTTTCATATGTAATACCATGCGATAAATTGGGTGACATCATTCTCGTGGATCTAGCTCGTTCCATTCATGAAAAAAAAATAGTTTGAGTAATACTTTTGTATTTGAACGCCAATAGTCATTTGTCTACTGCAAGAATAACTTATTTCGTCGTCCATAACGCTTGGCGAGATTTTGGCGACGAATTTGGTGGAATGTCGCCAACTTGGCGACTTTTTAAATGTTGCTAAATTAGCGAAAAACTTGCCAAATGGATAAAAATGACGCTAAATTAATGATGACGACATGGAAAATAACGACTCATTGACGAAAATTCAATATCTTGGAAAGAATATAAATAACTACTATAAAAATAATCTATTTTTTTTTTACTGTAAAAGTAGTAAATTCATTGCATTATATAAGGAAAGTCATGTGCTGCCCACATCAGATTTTTTTTAACGTATACGGCGCAAAATAAAACATTTTGGGGTATTTGACTCTCTTGTTATCGGTCTTATTTTGTAACCGAAGACTTCTTTTTGTCGTACTGACGTATTTTGCTATAAAGCACATAGAAGAGTATTTGGTGCCAATGAAACCATGAGAATTTAAGATTTTGGTGGTTCAAAGGAAATGTTGAAATAATTCTCGGCAAGATTTTTATTTAGTTATGGTTGTTATAAGCCGGCCTTTTATCGAATCGTTCTTTAAATTTTGTTCATCGGAACTTGCAGAGAACTCTGAAAAATCAGAGAACGCTTTTATCAATACGCCTACTTATAACAACATGAATAAAATAAACTGCTACATAGGCGCGCTGTGCCACGATCCTGAGCAAATATGTAATTTTAACATTATATCCTTTTTAATAAACATCGGTTTTAAGCACTATTACATCCATGTGGCTGTGAATAAATATAAAATTAATAAAAAATAAATATTATAATATTACATAATAAATCTACAATAAATTGGCAGAATGCATCAAATAGATTTAGGATCAAGGAAGTGCAAAATATATAATTTTAACATTATATCCTTTTAAATAAGCATCGATTTTAAACACTATTAACATTCTTTTTGCTGTCATTGAATGTAAAATTAACGAAGAATAAATATTATAATACTATATAATAAATCTGAAAAAATCTGATGTGGGCAACACATGACTTTCCTTATATAATGAAATGAATTTATTACTTTTACAGTAAAATAAATAGGTTTTTCTTCTAGTAGATACTAATATCCTTTCCAAGATATTGACTTTTCGACAATTAGTCGTCATTTTCATTGATTATCGTCATTTTTATCCATTTGGCGAGATTTTCGTTAATTTGGCAACATTTCAAAAAGTCGCCAAGTTGGCGACATTCCGTCAATTTCGTCGCCAAAATCTCGCCAAGCGTTATGAACGAAGAAATAAGTTATTCTTACAGCAGATAAATTGGCGTTCAAATGCAAAAGTATTACTCAAAGTATATTTTTTCATGAATGGAACGAGCTAGATCCACGAGAATGATGTCACCCAATTTATCGCATGATATTATATATGAAAAGTGAACATGTTTTTCAATAGGAAATATTTTTTTCTATTTTATTTGACTTTTTGATAATTTTTTTGAAAAATGTGCAATATCTCGAGAACGGTTCATGTTCGCGTTCTAAAATTTATGTCAATCGTTTTCTAATGAAAAATTACATAAGGAATGTCTATTTACGTAACTTTATTATTGGTTTTGATTTTTTGACGATTTTTTCAAAATTTCATTCGAAAATTTAGGGGGGTTCTGAACATTCGATTGCGTATAAAAACAATAGGCTTCCAGTGTTTACAGATTGTGATTTTTGTACCAAATTTGGTTCGAATCGGTCCATTCGTTCGTCAGTTATCGTCTCCACAGACCCACTGACACACACACACACACACACACACATACACACACACATACTTTCACACACACACACACACACACACAGACATCACTTCAAAAATGTTTGATTCGTGATCAGGGATGCTTGAAACGTGCTCTCCCGTCGAAAACTCGAATTCGAATTTTCGACCCCTTCACAATACTTTCCTTATACATTATGTATATAAGGAAAGTAATAAATTAGGCTGATGTATAAAATAGCTTTAAAATAAAGGTTGGAATCCGTTTTCTTGAAGAAAGATTATAAATTAGTTTATTTTATTACTTTCCTTATATACATAATGTATAAGGAAAGTATTGTGACGGGGTCGAAAATTCGAATTCGAGTTTTCGACGGGAGAGAACGTTTCAAGCATCTCTGATCACGAATCAAACATTTTTGAAGTGATGTCTGTGTGTGTGTATGTGTGTGTGTGTGTGTGTGTGTGTGAAAGTATGTGTGTGTGTGTGTCAGTGGGTCTGTGGAGACGATAACTGACGAACGAATGGACCGATTCGAACCAAATTTGGTACAAAAATCACAATCTGTAAACACTGGAAGCCTATTGTTTTTATACGCAATCGAATGTTCAGAACCCCCCTAAATTTTCGAATGAAATTTTGAAAAAATCGTCAAAAAATCAAAACCAATAACAAATTTACGTAAATAGACATTTCTTATGTAATTTTTCATTAGAAAACGATTGACATAAATTTTAGAACGCTAACATGAACCGTTCTCGAGATATTGCACATTTTTCAAAAAAATTATCAAAAAGTCATATAAAATAGAAAAAAAAAATTTCCTATTGAGAAACATGTTCACTTTTCATATATAATATCATGTGATAAATTGGGTGACATCATTCTCGTGGATCTAGCTCATTCCATTCATGAAAAAAGATACTTTGAGTAATACTTTTGCATTTGAACGCGAATTTATCTGCTGTAAGAATAACTTATTTCTTCGTCCATAACGCTTGGCGAAATTTTGGCGACGAAATTGGCGGAATGTCGCCAACTTGGCGACTTTTTGAAATGTTGCCAAATTAACGAAAATCTCGCCAAATGGATAAAAATGACGATAAATCAATGAAAATGACGACTAATTGTCGAAAATTCAATATCTTGGAAAGGATATTAGTATCTACTAGAAGAAAAACCTATTTATTTTACTGTAAAAGTAGTAAATTGATTTCATTATATAAGGAAAGTCATGTGTTGCCCACATCAGATTTTTTTGAATGGTTTGTTATTTAACGATTTATTTTTCCAATGTTGAAAGTTTGCTATACAGGATGATTCAAAAAAGATGTGCCGAATTTTACGAGGTGGTAGTATACACCAAACCAAGCATGTTTCGTCATAGTTTATCGGGTCGGAAATGAAACGTAAGGCATTACAGGGCCCTTACTCGTTGAGAAGCGGCCACTTTGCAAATTTACCGCCATTCTGGTTGTTATTTTCTGGTTGAAGAAGAAAACCACGTATGCAAATTTCATCTGGGGAAGAAGAACCCTTATGAAAATTTTCGTAACACCGAATGTACGGCCTTATCAATTTGTAACAGATATTCGTAGCTTCAACGTTTGGACGATGGAGGACTTTACAAATAGGGAAATAAGCCGATATGCATTTCATCTATGGATTTTGTGAGAATATCTCGAGAGTCTCGTCTATGAGGCTCCCCTTGAATTTGAAGAGGAACTCGTCGCCAGAATTTCGGTCGCTGCTGCCGAAATGCGCGAAATGCCTGGTGTGTTCGAGAGAGTTCGCCAATCCCTCCATCGCTGCTGTGAGACGTGCATTCGGGGTGGCGGCCGCTCTTTTCAGCCATTATACTGTAATTATTGTTTATTAAATGCCATTTTATAACTTTTAAGTCATTCTTGTGTTTTCGCCTCACCTCGTCGGTTTCACTATTGAGCGCCCACTGGCGCCTTTACGTTTCTTTTCCAACCGGGTAAACTATGACGAAAAATGCTTGGTTTGGTGTCGAAAACCCAGACCACCCGACTCGCTGTAGGGCACGAGCAGCAGTAAGTGGCCGGACTTGGTGTTGTTGTTGTTGAAACCCAGACCGTCCGACCTACCAGAAAGGTGTAAGGTAACTGTTTGGACGGTCGGGAAGTGCCACCCAATTTAGACCGGAGCCCAGTGGGGGAGGCATCCACAGGGACCGTACCCTCCTTCCCCTACCACCAACCTCTCGGAAGGACTTTCGGACCCGCATGTTTAACGTGATCGTACTCCGTATGAACACGGAGGCAGTTTTGGCAGTGGCTGGAATCGAACCCGGGCCTACCGAGTGCAACTCCAGCGCGCTAACCAATGGGCTACCGCTCCCCGCCGGACTACCACCTCGTAAAGTTTGGCCCAACTTTTTACTTTCCTTATATACATAATGTATAAGGAAAGTATTGTGACGGGGTCGAAAATTCGAATTCGAGTTTTCGACGGGAGAGCACGTTTCAAGCATCCCTGATCACGAATCAAACATTTTTGGAGTGATGTCTGTGTGTGTGTGTGTGTGTGTGTCAGTGAGTCTGTGGAGACGATAACTGACGAACGAATGGACCGATTCGAACAAAATTTGGAACAAAAATCTCAATCCATAAACACTGGAAGCCTATTGTTTTTATACGCAATCGAATGTTCAGAACCCTCCTAAATTTTCGAATGAAATATTGAAAAAATCGTCAAAAAATCAAAACCACTAAAAAAGTTACGCAAATAGACATTTCTTATGTAATTTTTCATTAGAAAACGATTGACATAAATTTTAGAACGCTAACATAAACCTTTCTCGAGATATTGTACAATTTTTCAAAAAAATTATCAAAAAGTCATAAAATAAAAATATTTCCTATTGAGAAACATGTTCACTTTTCATATGTAATACCATGCGATAAATTGGGTGACATCATTCTCGTGGATCTAGCTCGTTCCATTCATGAAAAAAGATACTTTAAGTAATACTTTTGTATTTGAACGCCAATAGTCGTATATCTGCTGTAAGAATAACTTATTTCTTCATCCATAACGCTTGGCGAGATTTTGGCGGCGAATTTGGCAGAATGTCGCCAACTTGGCGACTTTTTGAAATGTTGCCAAATTAACGAAAATCTCGCCAAATGGATAAAAATGACGCTAAATCAATGAAAATGACGACTAATTGTCGAAAATTCAATATCTTGGAAAGAATATTAGTATCTACTATAAGAAAAACCTATTTTTTTTACTGTAAAAGTAGTAAATTCATTACATTATATAAGGAAAGTCATGTGTAGCCCACATCAGATTTTTTTAATCACCTTGTAGATGGCTTAGTTTAAATGGGGAGATTTTGTTAGTGGGCAGTTAAATGGAAAGTGTATTGAATTGCCTTCATCTGTGTTACAAATACAATTTAGAGAACTGATTTTGTTTAGTTTGTGTGCAAAAGCGGAAAAAGGACCTTGATCAAGAACCAGGTAATATATTTAGATGGGTGTACAATATTGAAAAAATATAATAAGGAATATGTGAACCTTCCATTTTTTGCATGCTGCCAATATATTTATCAGTCTATTTTATTTTTTTTTAACAATGGCCAGGCACTTGATGTACCATCATTCGCTTATGCATTGTCCCAAATCGTGAACCATTTCGCCGTCACAAGACGTTGCCCCAGTGTACCAGTGGGGGTGGCTGAGCCCAACAACACAACATTGGCTTGACCGCTCAGCCACCGCGCCGGCTGTTTTAGATTCTTGTCTGGGGAAATTTTTCAGTGGAATCTAGCATAAGGAATAATTTTCTCTTGTATATTAATACTATTTGCTACAGAGAAAATCTGCTGATTTGTTACCTATGTTGACTTTATAAGCTTTTATATAATTGATTCTTATATTTTCATTATAGTCATTTCAGTCTTAAAATTTACAAGTCAATTGAAATAAGAAAAATCCCCGCTCTCAAATAATTTTCTGGCTGCGGCCTTGATATTCTACTCCATTCCTTTCAAAATGTTTAAAAATATAATCATTTCTACTATGCCATTATATAATTTTTACTTTCCTTATATACAATAATGTATAAGGAAAGTATTGTAACTGGATCGAAAATTTGAATCGAGTTTTCGACGGGAGAACACGTGTCAAGCATCCCTGATCACGAATCGAACATTTTTGAAGGGATGTCTGTGTGCGTGTGTGTAAAAGTATGTGTGTGGGTGTGTGTGTGTCAGTGAGTCTGTGGAGACGATAACTGACGAACGAATGGACCGATTCGAACGAAATGTGGTACAAAAATTACAATCCGCAAACACTGGAAGCCTATTGTTTTTATACTCAATCGAATGGTCAGAACCCCCCCCCCCCCTAAATTTTCGAGTGAAATTTTGAAAAAATCGTCAAAAAACCAAAACCTTTCATAAAGTCACGCAAATAGACATTTCTTATGTAATTTTTCATTAGAAAACGATTGACATAAATTTTAGAACGCTAACATGAACCGTTCTCGAGATAATGCACATTTAAAATTAAAAAATTATCAAAAAGTCATATAAAATTAAAAAAAAAATATTTTTTATTGAGAAACATGTTCCCTTTTCATATGTAATACCATGCGATAAATTGGATGACATCATTCTCGTGGATGTAGCTCGTTCCATTCATGAAAAAATATACTTTGAGTAATACTTTTGTATTTGAACGCCAATAGTCATTTATCTGCTGTAAGAATGTCTTATTTCTTCGTCCATAATGGTTGGCGAGGTTTTGGCGAAGAATGTGGTGGAATGTCGCCAACTTAGCGACTTTTGTAAATGCTGCTAAATTAACGAAAAACTCGCCAAATGGATAAAAAATGACTCTAAATCAATGAAAATGACGGCTCATTGACGAAAATTCAATATCTTGTAAAGAATATAAATATCTACTATAAAAATAATCTTTTTTTTACTGTAAAAGTAGTAAATTCATTGCATTATATAAGGAAAGTCATGTGCTGCCCACATCAGATTTTTTTTTGTCTGAAATTATATATATATGTATATAATTTTGATAAAGTTATTCTATTTATCTTTGAAAAGAGTGAATAAACACTTTATTCATTTAGTTAGTGTAACGAACGAGAACAAGATATAAAATATTCGCTATTAAAGACCGAATTTGTTGCCAAAATTTAAGAAATGCTGTTTTCTCTTCGAAGTTTCCGTAATCATATTTGCTTTATTCTATAGCAATTTGAGAATGATAGACATAGTTGCATAGAACAAATTTGTATGTTTGCCAGTGTCTATAGAAATAATGATGCCTTTATGGAATGAATAAAGCTATGATTTTTTGTTTGTTTGTTTTGTTTTGTGTCAAATATTTTATGCGGTGACGGATTTGTGAAAATAAGATATACTCATTTCTTGCAACAATGGAATTGTATCTTTTTGATACAGCATCTTAAAGTGTCCATTCTTGTGTATTGTTTTTTTTTTTTTTTACTGATATTTTCTTTCTCTGCAATACATTGTAATGTAAAAAGAAAGTATTGGAATCATGCCGCAAATCACAACTCGAGTTCTCGACGGATCTACACGTTTCGGTAGCTTTTGAACACGATAAAACTGTTTTTAGCGTGACGCCTGTGATATATACATATATATATATATATCTGTGTGTCTATGCAAATTCCACTTCTGGTTAAAGAATTTAACTTTGAGCTTACTTCTATAGAGTTTAGATAATGATCGATATGTAGCACGTGTGTAGCACACGGCCATCACGCGTGGTATGAGAGTCTGGAAAGCTCTGGGATAATCAATATACAATAAAAGTTTGATTGACTGCAAATGAAGCATCCATCACACGTGGTATTAGAGTCTGAAAAGCCATCTTTGGGACAGCCGTTCTCCTCTACATACAATAAACTACTCCCAATACAATAAACGGTTGATTGACTGCAAATGATACATCCATCACTCGTGGTGTGAGAGTCTGGAAAGCTATCTCTCCGCAGCCGATCTAGTCTACATACAATAAACTACCCTCCATACAATACACGTTTGAGGGACTGTTAATGATACATCCATCACATGTGGTGTGGGAGTCTGGAAAGCTATCTCTCCGCAGCCGATCTCCCCTACATACTATAAACTACTCTCCATACAATAAAAGGTTGAGGGACTGCAAATGATACATCCACCACACGTTATGTGAGAGTCTGAAAAGCCATCTTTGGGACAGCCGTTCTCCTCTACATACAATAAACTACTCCCCATACAATAAACGGTTGATTGACTGCAAATGATACATCCATCACTCGTGGTGTGAGAGTCTGGAAAGCTATCTCTCCGCAGCCGATCTAGTCTACATACAATAAACTACCCTCCATACAATACACGTTTGAGGGACTGTTAATGATACATCCATCACATGTGGTGTGGGAGTCTGGAAAGCTATCTCTCCGCAGCCGATCTCCCCTACATACTATAAACTACTCTCCATACAATAAAAGGTTGAGGGACTGCAAATGATACATCCACCACACGTTATGTGAGAGTCTGGAAAGCCATCGCTGCGATAGCTGATCTCCTTTACGTACAATAATCTACTCTCCATACAATAAACGGTTGAGGGATTGCAAATGATACATCCATCACTCGTGGTGTGAGAGTCTGGAAAGCTATCTCTCCACAGCCGATCTAGTCTACATACAATAAACTACCCTCCATACAATACACGTTTGAGGGACTGTTAATGATACATCCATCACATGTGGTGTGGGAGTCGGGAAAGCTATCTCTCCGCAGCCGATCTCCCCTACATACTATAAACTACTCTCCATACAATAAAAGGTTGAGGGACTGCAAATGATACATCCACCACACGTTATGTGAGAGTCTATAAAGCCATCGCTGCGATAGCTGATCTCCTTTACGTACAATAATCTACTCTCCATACAATAAACGGTTGAGGGATTGCAAATGATACATCCATCACTCGTGGTGTGAGAGTCTGGAAAGCTATCTCTCCGCAGCCGATCTAGTCTACATACAATAAACTACCCTCCATACAATACACGTTTGAGGGACTGTTAATGATACATCCATCACATGTGGTGTGGGAGTCTGGAAAGCTATCTCTCCGCAGCCGATCTCCCCTACATACTATAAACTACTCTCCATACAATAAAAGGTTGAGGGACTGCAAATGATACATCCACCACACGTTATGTGAGAGTCTGGAAAGCCATCGCTGCGATAGCTGATCTCCTTTACGTACAATAATCTACTCTCCATACAATAAACGGTTGAGGGATTGCAAATGATACATCCATCACTCGTGGTGTGAGAGTCTGGAAAGCTATCTCTCCGCAGCCGATCTAGTCTACATACAATAAACTACCCTCCATACAATACACGTTTGAGGGACTGTTAATGATACATCCATCACATGTGGTGTGGGAGTCTGGAAAGCTATCTCTCCGCAGCCGATCTCCCCTACATACTATAAACTACTCTCCATACAATAAAAGGTTGAGGGACTGCAAATGATACATCCACCACACGTTATGTGAGAGTCTGAAAAGCCATCTTTGGGACAGCCGTTCTCCTCTACATACAATAAACTACTCCCCATACAATAAACGGTTGATTGACTGCAAATGATACATCCATCACTCGTGGTGTGAGAGTCTGGAAAGCTATCTCTCCGCAGCCGATCTAGTCTACATACAATAAACTACCCTCCATACAATACACGTTTGAGGGACTGTTAATGATACATCCATCACATGTGGTGTGAGAGTCTGGAAAGCTATCTCTCCGCAGCCGATCTCCCCTACATACTATAAACTACTCTCCATACAATAAAAGGTTGAGGGACTGCAAATGATACATCCACCACACGTTATGTGAGAGTCTGGAAAGCCATCGCTGCGATAGCTGATCTCCTTTACATACAATAATCTGCTCTCCATACAATAAACGGTTGAGGGATTGCAAATGATACATCTATCACACATGGTGTGAGAGTCTGGAAAGCTCTCTCTGTGACAGTCGGTCTCCTCTACATACAATAAACTACTCTCCACACAATAAACGGTTGAGGGACTGCAAATGATACATCTATCACACATGGTGTGAGAGCCTGGAAAGCTAATTCTGAGACAGCCGATCTCCTCTACATTCAATAAGCTATCTCTCCGTACTATAAACGGTTGATTGACTGCAAATGATACATCCATCACACGTGGTGTGAGAGTCTGGAAAGCTCTCTCTGCGGCAGCCGATTTCCTCTACATACAATAAACTACTCTCCATACAATAAATGGTTGAGGGACTTCAAACAATACATCTATCACACATGGTGTGAGATTCTGGAAACCTAACACTGGGACAGCCGATCTCCTCTACATTCAATAAGCTATCTCTCCATGCAATAAACGGTTGAGGGCTTGCAAATGATACATCCATCACACGTGGTGTGAAAGTCTGGAAAGCTATGTCTGGGACAGCCGATCTCCTTTACATACAATAAACTACTCTCCATACAGCGGGACTGCAGAGGATACATCCAAATGTTTTATTATCGATGACTCCGTCATCTGCGTACAGATTCGGACGAAATAAACTGCATTCTATTAATCTATCAAAACCGTATATAGTTTTCGAAAAAATTAAGCAACAAAAATAATATCGAATCCTTTTCTTAGGCACTTTGTATCATCGTCACACACATCAACCTTTTCCCATTCGAAATATGCGGAAGGAGTGATGTTTTGCATCAATCTTTAAAGAGTAGCAAAATTACCCACTTAATTATTTTATTTTTTTATGTATTGCTTAATTGTTTTATTATTTATTTATTTTATTAATTATTTATTTTATTTTATTTATTTACTTTTTGACGTATAATAACGTTTTAGTCCGCATCTTGCATGGGGACCATATCAGCAGATCGGGTTTGACAAAAAAAGGGGGAGATTTTGAAAGATTGTAGCTCGGAGTGTAATGGTCGGAGGGGGAAGACAGTGGTATCAAATTTTATGCTGAGGATGTACGCGTGTTATGATGAGTGACTAATTGGGATGACGCGATGGCGTGAGGAATGAAGCTGAATGCCATACAAGAGAAAAATTGCCCAGCAATAATCAAATTGCCAAGCTTCTATTTATTTTTAATTCTGGTACATAATTAACATTTCGTAATATTTAACTGTGTAACTTATGTCTCCTATCGTAGAACACTGTTGGCAGTTTGTAAAAATAAATGCATTTTTTTATATTAACCGTTGTTTTATTTGCACGCACCCAGGTGCCAAGACGTATTCTACGTTGTTCCTCCGGTACAGGCACTCGATTTATTTAACACTTTTCAACATAGTTGAAAAGTGTTTGTGACTTTGGTCATTCTGTCTGTCTGTCCGTTCGCATGATAACTGGCGTAAAATGACTTTAGACAAAATGGCATTTTAGTAAGTTGTTAAGACGGTCTGTGGGATATCTGGGAATGAAAATAAATAATATCACCCAATTAGTTTTGGATTGAACCTGGGTTGAAAAAATGAAATACATTAAACCCTATGGGACTAAATTTTCAAACAATTTTTAAGCGGAGTTAAAATTCACAAATTGCTTCGAAAATTGTAGGAAATATTCGAATTATCACATAAAATGTGTAAAAAATTTTCAGCAAAATTTGTTAGGTAGTTTGTTAAATAATAATTACTCTCATATTATGTGAAGAGATCACGTGATTCATTAAAATAAAATATGGCATCCATATTTTTTTCACTCTATGTAAAGATCGTGATGTTTAAAAATCGTTTACGGTTATATTTAGTATTGTATCCGTCATAAAAACGCTTTATTTTTGCGTATTATCTGTGTATGTAATTTTATGCCAACACAATTACAATATTTTTTATTTTAAATGATCATTAAACTTTATTTATTTCTACAACGAAGCCTAATTTGATCGCTTAACTACAGCATACAGAATGTAAACAAATCAAGCTATTGTAAGATGAGTTATATAAGAATTGCTAAATTTTTATTCACGCAAAATATAGCTCTGGGGTCTGGAATATAAGGGATATGAATGAAATATTCATTGATTTTACATATATTTTACAATATTCATTGATTGTATATTGATTTTACATCGAAATAAACTCTATAACAAAAAAATCTACGCACCAAGAGGGAGTTGTTCGATTGTGATAAAAATTGGTGGATGTGAAGAACATACATAGACAAAGAAACGATTAAAATTTCAGAGCAATTTAATGATTTGGAGTTTGACTGTATACAAAGGGAGGAAGTCAATAAGGCGTTGTACCTCCTCTGGTCTGGATGCAAGATGTCACTCGGCGTGGCATAGACTGTTAAAGTTCACGGATGGTGTCCTGCGGAATATCTTGCCAAATTGTCTCCAACTGTCGGACTAAATCGTCACATGCCGGGATGGTTGCAATCGCCTTCCTATAACGTCCCAAATGTGTTCTATGGAAGAGAGATCAGGAGACCTAGCTGGCCAAGGAAGTGTTGGGCAAGCTTGAAGACAATTCATAGTAACACGTGCCGTGTGCGGCCGGGCATTATCTTGTTGAAAAGTAAGTCCAGGGTGTCCCAAAAGGAACGGTAACACTACCGGTCGTAGAATGTTGTCTACGTACCGCTGTACTGTCAGTGTGCCAGAAATGACTACCAAAGGGGTCCGGCTATCAAAGGAGATGGCACCCCAGATCATAACGCCCTGTTGTGGGCATGTATGGCATACGATAGTAAGGACAGGATCCCCACGCTGATCTGGACGTCTCCAGACACGTCTGCGGTTGTCGTCAGGACACAGTTGGAAACGGGACTCGTCACTAAAGACTCAAAATGTCTTTCATACGAAATATCATTACAATTGGACAACTCCTTCTTGGTGCGTCGATTTTATTGTTATAGGGTGTATAAATAGTCTGAGGGACTATTTATATTTAGATAACGTCATTAAAAAAATTCATTCTGTGTAATTAGAATTGTCTTTTTCGATAAAGTTTGAAGTTTTTAAGTAGTAGTACTGTGATAATTTAAAAACGTCAGCACTGAATGTATCACATTTCAAAATGGTTTTGATAAAATTGCATTTCAGTTGGAAAGGGTTTCATAATCAATGCTTTATGCATGATTGACCTTTCTTGTTTTAATATTAGGGCTACATCAGTATTACCTTTCATACACAAATGCAGATTTTTTTCATACTATATCCCTAACAACATTTTTTTCACAGTGACGTAAGATTTAAGGCACACTATGACTTTCAGACGTCGCAGTACGTCTCGGCAATGTCATATTGAGGTCACAGCGAAGTTATTTTGGTCATTTTTATGGTCGTTTGTGACGTCACATATTAAGTTGTTTGTGACGTCACATTGTAATTGCCATTGTAATGTCGTCACATTGTTACGTGTTAATTAAATTGTGGAAACGTCACAGAATATAGTCACAATGAAGTTACAAAGTTACTAATAAGTAACATCGCACAGAAGTCACAAATATGATGTTGCATTGTGACCCAGGTGTCACGTGACTACAACGTCACTGTCACACATGTGACGATCTTTGCTGTGAGGATAATTTTCAAGTCCATTCAGATAGGTTTTCGTTGTTAGTGATGTATATATATGCAAAACATTTTATATAAATCTCTAAAAATGTTCACTGCCATTTAATTATACGGTTTTCAAAACTCTGCATGAGCTGTAATTAATTTTCTGATATTATGACATGCTCGTACGAGAGTTGCACAATCTGAAATGCTCCTCCTACGGATTTGTCCTACTTTCCTTGGCATTGAAACTATGAAGGTTGCCGTTAATGCTCATCGAGTAATTAACTAATCAAATGCTGAAACTAGTAAATCTTGTTCAATCCTTGTTGACTCTGATTGAAACCCAAATAATTACTATCATTTTATTTGTGTTTCTGATCTTTCGTTATTTCAGATTTTTGGAGCTTTCGCTTGATCTTGGAGATGGGAGAAAATTCATTTTTTTTTAAACCCAAGCTTAATGAAATTGTATACAAATACGTCAAAGTAATCAATACTTTAAAATTAAAGACAACCAAAAGATAGCCATAATTAAAAGTGTTTTTTTAAATCTCCTTTAACTACGTACTAAAATTACACAGCTATAGACCTTTTGAGAATTACTATGCCGTTCATCATTCGTAAAGTTAAAAGTATTTTATTAAAATCTCCATTAACGGCGTACTAAAAATTACACAATCAAAGCGTTTTCGGACATTACTATGCTCTTCATCAGTGGTAAAGTTAAGTTTTTATTAAATCTCCTTTAACGGCGTACTAAAAATTACACAATCATAGCTCTTTCGGGCATTACTATGTCCTTCATCAGTGGTAAAGTTAAAAGTTTTTTATTAAAATCTATTTTAACGAAGTACTAAAAATTACACAGCCATAGCTCTCGGCCGTCCAAACAGCTGCTCAAGTCTGCGGACGAGTCGGATTGTCTGGGTCTTCAACAGTCATAGCACTTTCGGGCATTACTATGCCCTTCCTTAGTGGTAAAGTTAAAAGTATTTGATTAAAATCTCCTTTAACGACGTACTAAAAATTACACAATCATAGCTCTTTCGTGCATTACTTCGCCCTTCATCAGTGGTAAAGTTAAAAGTATTTGATTAAAATCTCCTTTAACGACGCACTAAAAATTATACAACCGTAGCGCTTTCGGGCATTGCTTATCAATGGTAAAGTTAAAAGTATTTTATTAAAATCTCCTTTAACGACGCACTAAAAATTACACAACCGTAGCGCTTTCGGGCATTACTTATCAATGGTAAAGTTAAAAGTATTTTATTAAAATCTCCTTTAACGACGCACTAAAAATTACACAACCGTAGCGCTTTCGGGCATTACTTATGAATGGTAAAGTTAAAAGTATTTTATTAAAATCTCCTTTAACGACGCACTAAAAATTATACAACCGTAGCGCTTTCGGGCATTGCTTATCAATGGTAAAGTTAAAAGTATTTGATTAAAATCTCCTTTAACGACGCACTAAAAATTACACAATCGTAGCGCTTTCGGGCATTACTTCATCAATGGTAAAGTTAAAAGTATTTTATTAAAATCTCCTTTAACGACGCACTAAAAATTACACAACCGTAGCGCTTTCGGGCATTACTTCATCAATGGTAAAGTTAAAAGTATTTTATTAAAATCTCCTTTAACGACGCACTAAAAATTACACAACCGTAGCGCTTTCGGGCATTGCTTCATCAATGGTAAAGTTAAAAGTATTTTATTAAAATCTCCTTTAACGACGCACTAAAAATTACACAACCGTAGCGCTTTCTGGCATTACTTAATGGTAAAGTTAAAAGTATTTTATTATAATCTCCTTTAACGACGTACTAAAAATTACATACACAGCCATAGCGCTTTCGAGCATTACTAAGCCCTTCGTCAGGGGTAAAGTTAAAAGTTTTGTATTAAATTATAACGATGTACTAACAATTACACAACCAAAGCGCTTTCGGACATTACTATGCCTTTCATCAATGGCAAAGTTAATAGTATTTTATTAAAATCTCCTTTAACGACGTACTAAAATTACACAACCGTAGCGCTTTCGGGCATTACTATACCTTTCCTCAGTGCTACAGTTAAAAGATTTTTATTATATTCCCCGTTAAAGACGTACTAAAAATTACACAGTCATAGCGCTTTCTGGCATTACTGATGAAGGGCATAGTTTAAAAAAAAGCGCTATCGCTGTGTAATTTTTAGTACGTCGTTAATAGAGATTTTAATAAAATACTTTTAATTATGGCCAATTTTTTAGTCGTCTTTAATTTTAAAGTCTAGACTTAATGTTCAGCTAATGCCAAATGTTACAAAGAATTTGGAATACAATTGTGCCTCCGTATCAGCGGTTTACCTCGGATCGAAAACACATTGGAAAGGTAAAGAAATAAACATTCCATTAGTTTCAAACAAAAACTGGATCTGTATTGAGCAGTAGTATTTCTTCAGCGAACTATTGTCTTTTAAGTTAGACACATTTTTTAGAGCTTTTTCATTACAGACTAGCAATATACCCGTTTTTTTGTACGGAATATGCAATATAAATAATAAGTTAAAATTCATAATCATGCGCAAATTCCTATAGTAATCGAAATGACATTGTCATTCAAAATATTCTATTAAGATATTTAAATTAATGCGCTTAAAAATAAATTTAATAATCTATGTTCTCGCTATTCAAAATTAACTTCACAGGCAGGGCTGAAGAATAAAATATCCTGATCCCATTCAATTGATTCATATGCCAAAATAAAAACATTAAATTGTATTAGACGGTATACCCGTATTACTTGTAATATCGTTCATTAGAAGATATACCCGTACTACTTATATTTTCGTAGATTGGAAGATTATACCCCTACAATATATGGATTTGAAATATATTTCACCAAAATAAGACAGATGATATAAGAATTTGAAAATATCAATTATCCATGTAATCTTCAAACCCAAAGGCCGTAATGGATATATAATCCAATCAAAAATGCAATTTCGATAAAATTTATTTATATGCATTTCTTTGTTATTTAAATCGAAAAAGATTTGCCGCTATAATAACTCATTGGGTTAATTCCGTTCCTTAGCAACATGATAATTATTTTCAAATCACCTGAATTAATAATTATAAACTCACTGGATTTAATTTTCTCGCTTAGCAACATTATATCATTTTTTTTTCAAGTAATTTGGGGTACAAATATCGTTTGGATAATGCTATCTCAATGAAAGGGTTGATAGTGCGTTTTTTACTTTCTCTGCCATACATGGTAATGTATAGGGAAAGTATTGGAATCATGTCGAAAATCGGAACTTGAGTTTTCGACGCATCTATACGTTTCCAGACCTCTAGAATAAGATAAAACCATTTCTAGCGTGACGTCTGCGTGTGTGTCTGTCTGCGTGTCTGTCTGTGTGTCTGTGCAATGTCCACTCTAACTCAAAAACTTATGGACCGAATTTCATAAAATTTGGTAGGTAAGTCACTTGGGTATGACCCTGTGCTGATTAGTTTTTGGTACGATTCGTAAAAACAGAACCCGCTTCTTTTTGCGAAATGGCCCATAAAAATGTCATGTATCCACTCTAGCTAAAATACTAATTGACCAAATTTCTTAAAATTTGGTAGATAAGTTATTTGTGGGATACGTTGGTGCTGATTAGATTTTGGTATTATTTAGAAAAGAACAACCTGCCTATTTTCACGAAATGGCCCTCAAAAATCGCCAAAATCTAAAAAAAGTATGTTCAAATATATCAAGTGAATCTTTGTTTAATACGTAATTTTTGATGAGCAAAAGAATAAGAACAACTCTATTACTCTAGGACTAACCGTTCTCGAGATATTTGAGATTTTTCGCATTTTTGTTATGCCGCCTTTGGAAAAATGTCCAATTACCGAATAAAAACAAAAATTGAATCAAAAATGCAAATTTAGTGTTATTTTGTGCAATTAAACTCAATTTAATGAATTATTAAAGAAATAAAGAAAAAATGAATTTGAGTCTGCAGGGAATGTCATGTGCTGCCCACATCAGATTTTTATTAATATCTAGATAACTCCCGATCTGAAAAACTGGAAACACGGACAAAAATTTTAAGTGGGGCTATTTCAAGTTTACCCCGAAATGTTCATTGAACTCGGTCTAACCGTTCTTCTGTGATGATGAGACAAATATACAGACATATTTTCAATTTTATTTATATGGATTATGTATGGGTTCCTACGCAGGATATGTATTGTAAAATATGTAACGTTTTTTCATTGCTCATGCAGTGCTTTTATGGAAAAGAATGCTTTTTATCGGTCTGTCCATTGAAAGTACATATATGATACTACGCAGGATATGTATTGTAAAATATGTAACGTTTTTTTATTGCTCATGCAGTGCTTTTATGGAAAAGAATGCTTTTTATCGGTCTGTCCATTGAAAGTACATATATGATACTAAACAGTATACAATAGTACTATATCTTTCATTGCTCTATAATCTAGAGGATTTGGATAAAACGTCCGAACCCCTTATACTTTCTTACATATGAGAAAGAGAGAAAGCACATCGTAAATGTACAATGTAGTGTACAGATGTGCACTATATCATGGGTTGCACAGGATTTTTTATTACTTTCCCAACTTATTCATCGAATGAAATTGTCTTTCGTCGATAGAGATTTTATTCACCAAATTATTACAGATTATGTACGGATTCGTACGTTAGTATTGTAAAATGTCTAACATTTTTCTATCGCTTATGCAGTGCTTTGATGGAAAAGATGGATTTTTACTTTCCCTGCAATACATGGTAATGTATAAGGAAAGTATTGGAATCATGTCGAAAATCGCAACTCGAGTTTTCGACGGATCTACACGTTTCGAGACCTCTAGAATACGAAAAAGCTATTTTTAGCGTGACGTCTGTGTGTGTGTCTGTCTGTGTATCTGTCTGTCTGTGCAGATTTTGTATTCACTCTAGCTAAAATACTAATTGACCAAATTTCACAAAATTTGGTAGGTAAGTCACTTGTGAGCGAGTCTGGTGCTGATTAGTTTTGGGTATGATTCGGAATAAAAGAACCCGCCTTTTTTTTGCGAAATGGCCCGCAAAAGCTTGCATCCACTCTAACTGAAAAACTACTGGACCGAATTTCACAAAATTCGGTACGTGAGTCACTTGTGGGTAACCCTGGTGGTGATTAGATTTTGGTACGATTCGGAAAAAATAACCTGCCTTTTTTTGCAAAATGACCCTCAAAAATCATCAAAATCTAAACTGAAGAACTAGGTATACTCAAATATATCCATTAAATGCTCGTTTAATACGTAATTTTTAACGACGGAAATAATAAGACTAACCCCATTACACTAGGACTAGCCGTTCTCGAGATATTTTAGTTTTCCGTATTTTCTCTACGCCACCTTCGAAAATAAGTCCGGTTACCGAATGAGAACGAAAATTGAATTAAAAGTGAAATAAATTTAATTAGAATAAAGATAACATTAATATAAGTCTGCAGGGAAAGTCATGTGCTGCCCAAATCAGATTTTTACTTTCCCTGCAATACATGGTAATGTATAGGGAAAGTATTGGAATCATGTCGAAAATCGCAACTCGAGTTTTCGACGGATCTACACGTTTCGAGACCTCTAGAATACGAAAAAACCATTTTTAGCGTGACATCTGTGTGTGTGTCTGTCTGTCTGTGCAGATTTTGTATCCACTCTAACTAAAAAACTAATGGATGGAATTTCACAAAATTTGGTAGGTAAGTCACTTGTGAGCGAGTCTGGTGCTGATTAGTTTTGGGTATGATTTATAATAAAAGAACCCGCCTTTTTTTGCGAAATGGCCCGCAAAAGCTTGTATCCACTCTAACTGAAAAACTACTAGACCGAATAGCAAAATGAAACACATCCACAATAGAAGGTCTTTATTTCACTTCCTTAAGACGTACAACAGTTTAAAACGGGCCATAGCGCTTTCGAGCATAAGTATGCTCTTCATCAGTGGCTACACGGAAATAAAGTTTGAATCGTTCATATATAGACCAGATATAGCGACAAAATTTGCATAAATACAATCCACAAAAGAATCTACGTCTAAACAAGGATAACCGTAAACAATATTTCAAAAAAATTTAACAACCAAAGAACAGCATATTAAATTACAATTTAATTACAGAAATCTAAAAAGGGGGGGGGGGGCAACTTTATTTCCGTGTAGCCACTGATGAAGAGCATACTTATGCTCGAAAGCGCTATGGCCTGTTTTAAACTGTTGTACGTCTTAAGGAAGTGAAATAAAGACCTTCTATTGTGGATGTGTTTCATTTTGCTATTTTAACATCAGACGTGGTGCCAAATTAATTATTTACTAGACCGAATTTTACAAAATTTGGTAGATGAGTCACTTGTGGGCTACCCTGGTGCTGATTAGATTTTGGTACTATTCGGAAAAAATAACCTGCCTTTTTTTGCAAAATGGCCCGCAAAAATCGTCTAAATCTAAACTAAAGAACTAGGTATACTCAAATATGTTCATTAAATGCTCGTTTAATACGTAATTTTTAACGACGAAAAGAATAAGACCAATCCCATTACACTAGGACTAGCCGTTCTCCAGATATTTTAGTTTATCGTACTTTCCCTACGCCACCTTTTAAAATAAGCCCGGTTACCGAATGAGAACGAAAATTGAATTAAAAGTGAAATAAATTTAATTAAAATAAAGAGAACGTTAATATAAGTCTGCAGGGAAAGTCATGTGCTGCTCACATCAGATTTTTATTGGTCTGTTATACATTGAAACTGCATATGATACTGAAAAAGAGTGCTATATTTTTCATTACTCTTTAGTCTTAGGGATTTGGATAAAACGGTAGAATTCCTTATTTTCTTATATATGAGAAAGATAGAAAGTACATTGTAAATGTAAAATGTGGTGTACAGAATGTATACTGTATTAAGAATTGCGCCGGATTTTTTTATTACTTTCGCCAAATGAAATTTTCTTTCACCAAATGGTTTTTTATACGCCAAATTTTATTTTGGCGTTTGAAAAAAAAAATGTTTCGTTTCATAAATACTCAAATTCCAAAAATTAATGTTCTGAAAAAGACAAATAGTATACATCGACGCCCATAGGAGAGAACAAGAAGTGGCATTTGCCCTCGCTTGAACTTTCAAGCCCACAAAGGTGGGCATCGCATCAAGTTAGTTGATGTTTTACATCTTATCCCTGAGTTTTCCCCACAGATCAGTGGTTTCTCCCCCTCCTGGAAAAAGTTCTATGGGCGCCCATGATAGTATAGAATACACATTACGATTAGAATACCACGATTTTTGATTTTGACATTGGCAGCATTCATAATGCCAATATTTTTGCCAAATTTTTTTCAATCGCAAAATTAAATTTTATTTTGCAAAATGCGACAATAGTAATCAGCTGCGCTACTCTTGCTTTATTATAACTTTATTTAATGTTGGTATTCGTAATATCTTACGGCGCGCAGTTTACTAATTAAATTGTACCACATCTTGAACAATATAGCTTCATAAAGTACTTATATGATCTACCTTAATATGTTTTAGAAACTTGGACTCGCAGGACATGATGAAATACCTCTTTGTATGTTTGAGCGGAAAATTTTGCGAGGCATTTTTGGTGAAATTCTGGGAAATGGTATTTGGAGAAGAAGATACAATTTTGAACTATTCAAATTATGCAATGTTTCTGACATAATAGAATACATTAAAATTAACTGAATGCAATGGGCAGGACATTTGCTAATAATGGATAATAATATAACCACAAAAACAATTTTTATATCCACGTCGATTGGGAAAAGACCTAGAGGACGGTCGAAGTTGAGATGTGATTATGTAGACAAGGATTTTGAGGTGTTGCATATTAAAAATTAGAGAAGCATTGCTTCCAGGAGGACAGCTTGGAAGAATCTTCTGAGGAAGTCCAACGCCCGTTTTGGGCTGTGGAGCCATTGATGGTGATAAATGTCTTATGGTGCGCAATTTATCAATTAAACTTTACCATAAGTTGAATGAATACCACATAATATATAGCGTTATGTATTATCATGCAACCGCGGTATGTAATGATTTCTATACGATGCAGTTGATACAGCGCGGATATACAGTGATTTGGCGATTATTAGAATCAGTAAATACCGGAATCCTATTGATTTTAAACGTAATCAAATGTTTGACCCCCCCCCCCCCCCGTCCCAAAAATTTTCAAATAGCATTTTGTAAAGGTCATTAAAACTTCAGAATTTTTTATAATACGACAGAAATAATCATTTCTTGTGTAATTTTTCTTTAGAAAACGAATGCTGCAAACTTTAGAACGTTGGATAAACATTTCTCAAAATATTGTACTTTTTTTCAAATAAATTTATCAAAAAATTACATAAAGAAAAGTATTAACTATCGTGAAATATGTTCACTTTTCACATGCAATGTTATGCGACAAATTTATCAATATTATTCTCGTACATCTATCTCGTTTGTTTCATTCACGAGATAAGGTACTTTGTGTAAGCTTTAAATTTTGATGCCCAACAATTCACCAATAGACCTTTATTCATTAGAAAAACTCTTCTCTCCGTTTGTCTAATGCTAAGCGACAAATTTGACGAACTTGGTGCTTGACTTGGCGAGCTATCGCTAACTTGGTGATATTATGATCCCATTTAAGGAAAATATCGTAAAAATTGTAAAAATAATGTTAAATTGACGAATTAATTATTAAAATGCCTTAATATATGAACAATATTGCTTATTGTAGATGCTACCTGTATTGATAATTATCAAGTTAGATTTGCACGAACTAACGTACACACACACAAGTAAACGTACACACACACGGTAACATACATACACACTAACATACATACACAACATACACACGCACTAACATACATACATACACTAATACACAGACATCGCATCAAAAACGTTCGATTCAATTGCTTTGTTACTTTGAAATAGTTTTGCAATGTTGTCATTTATAAAAGCGCCAAATTTTTATTCTACGATAAAAACATTCTGTCACGGATCTTTTACATCATTTTTTCTCTGTGAAAGAATTCACGTCATTGCATCACGTAGGGAAAGTTATGTGCTGCCCACATCAGACATTTTACATATTAGATAACTTATAGATTTCTTCAATATGATGGGATTTTAGTAATATTTCACGCAGGGTTGTGAGATATTTTTACTTTGACCTTGTTTTTCCGCTGTTTGCGCTTTCTGGACTTCGCGAAGGATGTTTTGTGCACATCCGGGAAGTCTTTTTTACTGAAAACGTTCTCTTTTAGAAATGGGTTTTTAAAGTGCACAGTGATAAATTCGTCACGAAGCGCAAAACATTTTTTGTCGTTATTAAATGAGCGTAATACCAGCGGTGTACAGCCTAAAATGTATTTTAGGTGGGGCAAATTTTTAGCAGGGCTCAAATCCTAAGTCCATTGTTTTATTTGGTCGAGAATTATTCAAAACTCACTCAAATTATTTTATACTTTTCTGCTTAGTAGGAGATAGCACATATTTCCCAAGATCAAAAGTACCTTTAAGAAGGGAAAATATGCTTAAAAAAATTATAACAAAAATTCATAAGGTAACGTAAATAAATCTCTTAGCATTGACCTATTTTGCTTATGGTAAAAAAAAATCCTGACCTATTTTTATAGAGCCAAAAATATCGTAAGATAATTCGTAAGATCTTGTGTCCACAGACTCACGGACACACATACTAACGTGACACGACATACACTAACATAGATATACTCTAATGTACATACACAGTACACAGTAACATACACACACACTAGCATACACACACACTAGCATACAGACACACACGAACTTACATGTACACACTAACATACATACAGTCGCACTAACATGCATACACGTGCATTAACATACACAACACACATTAACATACATACACACACATTAACGTGCATACACAACACACACTGGCATACACACAAATTAACGTACATACACATTAACATATATACACAACACACACTAAGATACATGCAACACATACACACACATACACGATCATGCAGCATCGGGTGCGGTTAGTACTTGGGTGGGTGACCACCTGGGAACCCCGCGTGCTGTTGGCTCATTTCGGGCGCGGTAGCCCAGTGGTTTGCGCGCTGGATTTGCACGCTGCCACAACTACCGCCGTGTTCATGCGAAGTGCGACCACGTTAAACATGTGGGTCCGTAAGTCCTTCCGAGAGGTTGGTAGTAGGGGAAGGAGGGTACGGTCCCTTTGGATGCCTCCCCCACTGGGTTCCGGTCTAAATTGGGTGCCACTTACCGGCCGTCCAAACAGTTACCTTACACCTTTCTGGTAGGTCGGACGGTCTGGGTCTCAACAACAACAACACACATACACGAACATACAGTAACTTACAGACATCACATCAAAACCGTTCGATTCGAGTTCAAGAATGCTTAAAACACGCTCTTTCATCGAAAACTCGAATTCGAATTTCCGACGCAATACTTTTTATACCAGTTACCAAGCTGGGTCCGCGGGAATTTATAAAAAAAAATTACGAGAAATGTACATACAGTTTGCAATCTTTTTTGTAATTGGGTATGAAATTAAAAATTTTTAAGGTTTTAACATGATCCGCTAATGAAATAGTGAAGCATTTTGAAAAATTTACTCTGTCATATTTTCGCATGATAGTTAAAATTTTAGCAGGAACAGTTTTACTTGAGAAGAAACATTTTTCAGAATCAAGAGAATTTTTATAACGGCAAGGAATTCAGTTAGCAATAATGAACATTACAAGCATTTCAGCCTATTCTACTCATAGGGTTTCCAGATGAAAATTTTAAAAGAGAAAAAAAATATATATATATTATAAAAATAGCATTAGTCAAAATATATTTTTCTTAATAACATCACATGGAGATATGAATGTACCATAAAAACAATAAAACGCAACTTGTTTTTTTTTTTGTTAATGTTTTTTTTATGAAAGATGAATATATTAACAAAAAATCATAAACACATACACAATGTTTGTTTCCGGCCACACAATCTGATACCATAAACCCCTGGGTTGGTCGTGTGGTCTGGGCCTTCAACAATGTTTGTTTGTAACTGGTTTGTTGCCCTTATCGGCTTATCTCATTAGTAAACGCGCCAGCTTGCAAAAATTAAGAAATATCTGAAATATCTTGATACCAGTTCCTCCTAGACATAGAACAATGACGTTGGTCTCTTTTGTTTCGTCATCAAAAATTACGTATTAACCAAGTATTCAATGTATTTGGCCGTCACTCAAGCGTCAATACATTTGGACACATTTAGTCTTTTATATTATATTTTGACCATTTCTGCCGTTTATTTTGAAAGAAAAAGCAAGTCTCTTTTTCCAGAATCATTCCACAATCTAATTAGCACCAAGGTAACCTACAACTGATTCACATACTTGTCTTCATTTTAATACATCATTAAGGATCACCTTAGAAAAGAGCATAAAAAGTTAATTAAAAATATCAACTGGTCTCGGGACAGAGTCTTCAGCACGAATATAGATTAGAACAGAGCATCAGCACGAATATAGATTTGAACAAACGCGTTCTTAAGGGTGAGCGTCAGTAAATCTTCTGCCCTGTGCTCGCTTTGTTAACTTTCGCGGCACACGTTTTTCGCCGAAATTCTGCTCAAATAGTTGCGAAATATTTTCTGATACATAAAATGCAATGCTTAGATTATTTTAAAACTAAATTTAATATCCAATAAAACATAGAATATATTTTTTATTTTAATTCAAAATATTTTTGGTGCTGCCATCTGTTGTCGTAATTTAATTCATACCGACTATTTTTATTTTTTAATAAGCATTTTTAAATGTCTATTCCTTCTAATACGCTATTCGGGACGGCGGCATTCCGGAGCTGTCGCGGCCCAAAAGACGGCGCGCTTCGCCTCCGAACTGGTCCCAAAGGACGGCGCATTTTTTGCGCTAAGCCTAACTCTCGAAAAAAGTTCACTAAAAATCACCTATTCAACACAGAAATCTACTTTTTTCAGGAATAAGAGAAATATTTATGTTCTATTTGATGTATAATTTTCATACAAATCTGAGTACAAAATACTCGTTAGTTGCTCCCATTCTTTTATCCGAAATAAACCAATAATTTCACTGCCTCTAAAACTCAAACAAAAAAAAAAATACTCTCTTATATTCCTATGATTCATCAACGAAATCATAACGCTGAAATAAAAATAAAAACCGAAACTCAATTATAAAATTGTTGATGCTACGAGAATTGCTCTGTTTGTTTATATTACAAAATGATTTTGACCGATAATTCATTCGATCCTCTTCTGCCAAGGTCATACCTCTGCAAAATACATTGGAGTTAGTTCCACGGACATGGAACGCCATCTAGCAGGCAAATTAAAACGTTCCGCGTGGTGGCACGTATAGGTGCCACTATCCGCTTGCGGAAAAATTTCCTCCGGCCCGAGTGCGTGCCGTTCGTCCTTGAATGCAAGTTCGCAGCTGGCACGTGGGCGTGCCGATCGTCGCGAAAGGGTTAAATACAACAACAGATCATATATAATAATGCCACAACCACGGAAATGTAATTGAACTTGGACTTGAGACAAAGGATCTTGAAGACAAAGCTGCAGTCCTCAGTGATGTACATTCAAATCCCCCTTATCGAATTTATAGAATGAGAAATTACCTTTCTGTGATTGTGGCATTATTATACATGATCTGTTGTTGTATTTAATACTGTATTAGAAGGAATAGATATTTAAAAATGTTCATTAAAAAATAAAAATAATCGGTATGAATTAAATTCCAGATGAAAATTTTAAAAGAGAAAAAAAATATATATATATTATAAAAATAGCATTAGTCAAAATATATTTTTCCTAATAACATCACATGGAGATATGAATGTACCATAAAAACAATAAAACGCAACTTGTTTTTTTTTTGTTAATGTTTTTTTTATGAAAGATGAATATATTAACAAAAAATCATAAACACATACACAATGTTTGTTTGTAACTGGTTTGTTGCCCTTATCGGCTTATCTCATTAGTAAACGCGCCAGCTTGCAAAAATTAAGAAATATCTGAAATATCTTGATACCAGTTCCTCCTAGACATAGAACAATGACGTTGGTCTCTTTTGTTTCGTCATCAAAAATTACGTATTAACCAAGTATTCAATGTATTTGGCCGTCACTCAAGCGTCAATACATTTGGACACATTTAGTCTTTTATATTATATTTTGACCATTTCTGCCGTTTATTTTGAAAGAAAAAGCAAGTCTCTTTTTCCAGAATCATTCCACAATCTAATTAGCACCAAGGTAACCTACAACTGATTCACATACTTGTCTTCATTTTAATACATCATTAAGGATCACCTTAGAAAAGAGCATAAAAAGTTAATTAAAAATATCAACTGGTCTCGGGACAGAGTCTTCAGCACGAATATAGATTAGAACAGAGCATCAGCACGAATATAGATTTGAACAAACGCGTTCTTAAGGGTGAGCATCAGTAAATCTTCTGCCCTGTGCTCGCTTTGTTAACTTTCGCGGCACACGTTTTTCGCCGAAATTCTGCTCAAATAGTTGCGAAATATTTTCTGATACATAAAATGCAATGCTTAGATTATTTTAAAACTAAATTTAATATCCAATAAAACATAGAATATATTTTTTATTTTAATTCAAAATATTTTTGGTGCTGCCATCTGTTGTCGTAATTTAATTCATACCGACTATTTTTATTTTTTAATAAGCATTTTTAAATGTCTATTCCTTCTAATACGCTATTCGGGACGGCGGCATTCCGGAGCTGTCGCGGCCCAAAAGACGGCGCGCTTCGCCTCCGAACTGGTCCCAAAGGACGGCGCATTTTTTGCGCTAAGCCTAACTCTCGAAAAAAGTTCACTAAAAATCACCTATTCAACACAGAAATCTACTTTTTTCAGGAATAAGAGAAATATTTATGTTCTATTTGATGTATAATTTTCATACAAATCTGAGTACAAAATACTCGTTAGTTGCTCCCATTCTTTTATCCGAAATAAACCAATAATTTCACTGCCTCTAAAACTCAAAAAAAAAAAAAATACTCTCTTATATTCCTATGATTCATCAACGAAATCATAACGCTGAAATAAAAATAAAAACCGAAACTCAATTATAAAATTGTTGATGCTACGAGAATTGCTCTGTTTGTTTATATTACAAAATGATTTTGACCGATAATTCATTCGATCCTCTTCTGCCAAGGTCATACCTCTGCAAAATACATTGGAGTTAGTTCCACGGACATGGAACGCCATCTAGCAGGCAAATTAAAACGTTCCGCGTGGTGGCACGTATAGGTGCCACTATCCGCTTGCGGAAAAATTTCCTCCGGCCCGAGTGCGTGCCGTTCGTCCTTGAATGCAAGTTCGCAGCTGGCACGTGGGCGTGCCGATCGTCGCGAAAGGGTTAAATACAACAACAGATCATATATAATAATGCCACAACCACGGAAATGTAATTGAACTTGGACTTGAGACAAAGGATCTTGAAGACAAAGCTGCAGTCCTCAGTGATGTACATTCAAATCCCCCTTATCGAATTTATAGAATGAGAAATTACCTTTCTGTGATTGTGGCATTATTATACATGATCTGTTGTTGTATTTAATACTGTATTAGAAGGAATAGATATTTAAAAATGTTCATTAAAAAATAAAAATAATCGGTATGAATTAAATTACGACAACAGGTGGCAGCACCAAAAATGTTTTGGATTAAAATAAAAAATATATTCTATGTTTTATTGGGTATTAAATTTAATTTTAAAGTAATCTAAGCATTGCATTTTATATATCAGAAAATATTTCGCAACTATTAGAGCAGAATTTCGGCGAAAAGTGTGTGCCGCGAAAGTTAACAAAGCGCGGGTAGGACAGAAGCTTTACTGACGCTCACCCTTAACTTTTAATCAACCTTTTTATATTGTTATACTCACGAAGTATGAATTGTACAGATTGTTTCAGACAACAGTTTAATTAAAATTTTATATTTTATTGTATTAAAATGACTCTTTCTTTTTTTCCAGAATGATGATGACCACGATTCTGGAACAGAATCTGATGATGAGGGGGCAGATGCTGAAGAACTGGAAAAATGTGAGTTGCACCTTAAAAAAAGATAAACTTCTTATTTATACATTACTTTGCTGATAAGTGATAACAGTTGAATGCATAAAATAACTACATTGCAACCAGGGGGGTGCTTGTCCCCGGGGCATGACTGACTTAATTATTTTTATATGCCTCTGCGCATATGACGATATGGAAATTAAGAACGCGCTCATTTTGTTCTCGGGTTCTCAAAAATGACCGAATTCGTCAACTGCGACTGTCATCTTACTCCAATGACGTCACTAAATTTTCTTTAGACGTCATTGGATTATGTGGGCATAGCAGAATTTTAAATCTATGCGCAAGTTGTTTACACCATTTCAAAATTAACAAACTATTACTTTCATTATATACATAATGTATAAGGAAAGTATTGTGACGGGGTCGAAAATTCGAATTCGAGTTTTCGACGGGAGAGCACGTTTCAAGCATCCCTGATCACGAATCAAACATTTTTGAAGTGATGTCTGTGTGTGTGAAAGTGTATGTGTGTGTGTCAGTGAGTCTGTGGAGACGATAACTGACGAACGAATGGACCGATTCGAAATAAATTTGGTACAAAAATCACAGTCCATAAGCACTGGAAGCCTATTGTTTTTATACGCAATCGAATGTTCAGAACCCCCCTAAATTTTCTAGGAAATTTTGAAGAAATCGTCAAAAAATCAAAACCGCTAATAAAGTTACGCAAATATACATTTCTTATGTAATTTTTCATTAGCAAACGATTGGCATAAATTTTAGAACGCTAGCATAAAGCGTTCTCGAGATATTGCACATTTTTCAAAAAAATATCAAAAAGTCATATAAAATTAAAAAAAAAAAATTCCTATTGAGAAACATGTTCAATTTTCATATGTAATACCATGCGATAAATTTGGTGACATCATTCTCGAGGATCTAGCTCGTTCCATTCATGGAAAAAGATACTTTGAGTAATACTTTTGTATTTGAACGCCAATAGTCATTTATCTGCTGTAAGAATAATTTATTTCTTCGTCCATAACGCTTGGCGAGATTTTGGCGGCGAGTTTGGTGGAATGTCGCCAACTTGGCGACTGTTTTAAATGTTGCTAAATTAACAAAACACTCGCCAAATGGATAAAAATGACGCTAAATCAATGACGACTCACTGATGATGACGACATGGAAAATGACGATTCATTGACGAAAATTCAATATCTTGGAGATAATATAAATAACTACTATAAAAACAATCTTTTTTTTTTACTGTAAAAGTAGTAAATTCATTGCATTATATAAGGAAAGTCATGTGCTGCCCACATCAGATTTTTTTAATTGTAATATTACTTGTGTTTTTCAACTCCTCTCAAAGTTTACTCTAGACCTTAACATCACGAATGACGAAGCTTTACTACCCATTACGGCCAGCTGGCAACTTTTTTATTGGTTGCTGGACTGATTGCCCAATCTTATATTAACACTAAACGTACTATGACCATTCAAATGACCGTTAGTATACTTTTGATTTGAAAACTCGCATATAATGTTATCGTTTTTTCTCACTTTACTTCGTGACTTTTTCAAGTAAATGTATATAATCAATTTTTCAATATTTATTTTTCTTCTTGTGTTTATAAAGATACATGTGTTTATAAAGATACATTGCCTACCGTTATCTACAACAATAGGTCATTTGACCGGGAGAAAAATTTATTGCCTTATAAAGTTATCGGGTCAGAAAATGTGATGTACATGCACATGACACATATTTTCATCAGTTTTCTACACATTTTTCCAAGGACGGTTGCGTAGTAAGTTCAATTTAAAATAATTGTGTATTAAAATTTCGATAAAGTGCGTAAAACTTCAAGTTGCCGGAAATGGTGACAAAAACTAATGAGTATTACAAGTTAGTTTATATTTTGTTTTTACAGCTTTATTCCATTCCTAATCTTCACCGTGAAAAAATGTTGAAACATTCAAGACACAAAGTTCTTAGAAGAAATAAATAACATAGGCGAAGAGTTTTTGGAAACTGATGAAGGTGAATTTTCTGGAAGTGAAGATATATTATTTGAAAATGATAATAATCTATTAGACATCGAGTGTGAATATAATACGTAGAGGACGGAAAAGAATGAGATTACTCTCAAGTTCAGAAGATTGCAATGAAAAAATGAGCAGTATATATCGATTGATGGCACTGTTTGGGAAAAAATGCAGATAGGTGCTATATCTGGGATAGCAGCAATTCATAACATTTTCAGGGAAGAATCAGGTACAACGGGATATGCAAAACGTAATATTATAAAGGGTAAAGTGAAGACTGCGTTTTCGTTGATAATTGACCACCGTATTATGAAACATATAGGAGCATGCAAAATAGAAGAAGTAAATCGAGTTTTAGGAACCGAATGGAGTCTATAACCTTAAAGTTACTTTGTTTAATATTTTCTTACTAAAATCGATATTACCTGCATTCAATCAGAAAAACTAAAGTTTTTATCTAAAAAACGGTCATAATACGGTACTAATAGGTATATATTGAGTTGTTGTTGAGACGCAGACCGTCCGACCTACCAGAAAGGTGTAAGGTAACGGTTTGGAGGCCGGGAAGAGGTATATATTGAGTGTTCGTTTAGTGTTAAAGAATCGTGATTGCAACTACTAAAAATCTGATGTGGGCAACACATGACTTTCCTTATATATTGTAATGAATTTACTACTTTTACAGTAAAAAAAATAGGTTTTTCTTATAGTACATACTTATATTCTTTCCAAGATATTGAATTTTCGTTAATTAGTCGTCATTTTCATCGATTTAGCATCATTTTTATCCATTTGGCAAGATTTTCGTTAATTTGGCAGCATTTAAAAAAGTCGCCAAGTTGGCGACATTCCGTCAAATTCATCATCAAAATTTCGCGAAGCGTTATAAACGGAGAAATAAGTTATTCTTATAGCAGATAAATAACTATTGGTGTTCAAATACAAAAGTATTACTCAAAGTATCTTCTCTCATGAATGGAACGAGCTAGATCCACGAGAATGATGTCACCAAATTTATCGCATGATATTACATATGAAAAGTGAAAAGGTTTCTCAGCAGTTAATATATTTTTTTTTAATTTATGGGATTTTTTGATAAATTTATTTAAAAAATGTGCAATATCGCGAGAACGGTTCCTGCTAGCGTTCTAAAGTTTATGCCAATCGTTATGTTAGCGTTAAAGTTTATGCCAATTGGAAAAATTACATATGAAATGTCAATTTGCGCAACTTTATTAAAGCTTTTGATTTTCTGATGATTTTTTCAAAATTTCACTTGAAAATTTAGGGGGGTTCTGAACATTCCATAACGTTTTAAAACAATAGGCTTCTAGTATTCACAGATTGTGATTGTGCCAAATTCCATTCAAACCGCTCCATTCGTTCGTGAGATATCGTCTCCACAGACTCACTGACGCACTCACACACACACACAGACATCACCTCAAAAATGTTTGATTCGTGATCAGGGATGCTTGAAACGTGCTCTCCCGTCGAAAACTTGAATTCGAATTTTCGACCCCATCACAATACTTTCCTTATACATTATGTATATAAGGAAAATAATTAGAGGGCTCGTCAATGTAGCAACCAAATTTCATCTTAAGGAATCCGTTATTTAGAAGGCTGTAATTATAGTTAACTATAGCACTAATTTTAGATTTTCTACTGTTCCTATATACATAGTGTAATTTGTTTAAGGAAAGTATTCCGACGAGAATTCGTAACAATAAAAATTCAAATTCGAGTTTTAAAAAATAGAACACGTTTTAAGCATATAAACTCGAATCGAAAGTTTTTATGGTGATGTGTGTGTGAGTCTGCATAGACTTTATGAAAGAATATAATTTTTTGAAAATAATTTGATGGAATTATTATAAATCTGCAAATACCCTGTTGATTTTAAACGCAATCGAATGTTTGGAAGACCCCCCCCCCCTTTCCCTGCCTCTCTCAAATTTTCGAATGATATTAAAAAGAATTATATTAAAAATAAAAGTTGCTTTCGCTATATGATAAATGTTTCGATTTTCTATGTCTCGTGGCGCAAAAACTATTCCATTCAAAAATATAACATTTGGTACACTTGCAGCGAAATATTAGGGACTCTGAAATAAACCGATTTTCGATATAAGAAACAGTTTAAGAAACATTTAATGTCATTTGACCTGCAAGTTCGCGTCCTGGACAGACTAACAATAGCCAAGACCGTGCATTTTTGCAGCCATGTACCTGTATATTTGAATTGTTACAAGACGGAGCCCTTTTTTTTAAATTTTGATGTAATTTATGAATTATTCTACTTCTTATGTACTTCTGAAGTGATTTTTTTTTGTTTTCTGTATGGACGCGTCCTTCGATTTTTTTCTGTCTCATACCGCAAAAATTAAAGTATACAAATGTATGAAATTTGGTTTATTTGTAGCGTAATGGTAAGGGAACACGCTGAAATAAACTGTTTTCGATTTAATTTTTAGTTTGGCTTTACACAGCTCGCAAAGCAAGTTACTGGGTTGGCGAGCATAACGAGCAAGACGCCGAGCCCCCTAGTTTTTGAAAAAAAAATCGGCACTTCCAAGAATGTTAAATGATCATTTTATACATAGTTCATTTAAAGAAAACGAAGGAGAGGGGGGGGGGGCAGAAACTTTAAAACGCTAGGGCTGGTTGTAAAATAAATTTAAGGAAAACAAAGTAATATAAAATAGAGTAACATAAAAGTAAGTTCGCTTTCCCATGCAGTATTATGTCACAAACCTACTAGCATCAATCTCTTGTACCCAGTTCATTTCGTTCCGTTCCGTTCGCAAGAAAATACACTTTTGGTAATAGTTTCATATTTGGCCAGACAATTTGCCAATAGTCATTTATTTCACTGAATAACAATTAAATGTCTATTGCATTAGGGATTTGGATGTTTCAATTGGGTATGAAATGAACAATTCTTTCTGTTTTGCCAAAACGTCAAATTTGCAATTTATTCGATATTAATTGAATGCTAATAACATTGTGATTTGGTTTTATTTATTTATATGCGTATTTACCGACATTACGTACGAAAATGTCCTAGTAACAAGATTGGCCTTTCCAAACTAAATGGCAAAAAGTTAAATACATCATTGACATATGAAAAATAAAATAATTCGACATTATATTTTGAATATTATGTTGATTTGAATACAGTCCATTCGTTTTATATAATAAAATATCAGTTTCTAATTATTATGAATGCTTAATTTATGGACAGTTTTGTTTTGCAAATGCTAGCCATTTTTCTAATCATCAAGTTAGATTTGCGCAAAATATAGGTTAATTTTGTACTTCGAAATAGTTTATATGCTGTGATTGAGAAAAGCGCCAACAATGTACAATTTTTTTCAAATGCGGGGACTAATTGTCACATAAACTTCGGCCAGTCAGCAGATGTTTGAAAAAAAAAATCTTCAATGCAAAATGCTACTTTTTTAAAGGACATCTAGAAAAAAGAAAAATCCCGCAACTTTAAATTCCATAAAGTAGTTTAATTTTTCTAATTTTTATTTTTTGTTTTTTTAACGAAAACATAATTTAAGGGTTTTTAATCTTTGAAAACTTTCTAATCGAAAAGAATTATACTTGTACGCGAATGTCCAGTATCTGTACCCTATTCCCCGGCCTGATTTACAGTAGATAGAACCTAGGGCCATATTACATTTGGTGACCTCTTATTAAACATTTTAATGTTTACTTATACCATCAACAGCAAACAAATTTTAATGCAATTAACACAATGGAAATATGCATATAACATTAATTTTGCTGAAATTTCCTTGCACAGATATTCACATTTTTTTTTTTTTTTTTTGAATTAGAAGCTTTAGGCCATTATGGTAAAAACTGGGGCCCCCTAAATTTGCGAGCTTAGCGTCATGGCCCCGGTGGCCTGTCCATAAATCAGACCCTGTGTATTCCTTGTTACAAGGCTAGGTCAAACGTTTTTTATGCAACTCCTTAGGATAGGTTTCTATTCCTTAGGGTAAGTCCCATAGGGTCCTATAGTAGGACGGTCAGGGTTCTCAGGGTAGGTTTCAATTTGCTAAATTCTTTACACATAGTTATGTACTCCATGGCTGTTCCATGCTGAGGAGCATAGCTGCTCGGTTGGGAGTAGAATTCTAAATTTTCCTGCTTATTCAATACGTAATTTCTTTTTTTCTCCCCACCCCCTCCCTACGTTTTGGATATTTTTAAATTTTCTGATCTGAATCTGTGTTATTCTTACTCTCAGTGCTTCAAAGATTACAACTTAACCTTACAGTGGGAGCAGAATTTAATCACTTGAGTATTTTCCTGCAATTTCTCCGCACAATGTTATAGAGCTGGAGGGGGATCAGAGGAAAAGAAATATCTACTGGAAGATAAAGTTCAGTGACCTTTCAAGGGAATTAATTCCTTTTCTATATACATTCAACACGAAAATTTCGCGCTGGGGCCAGTTTAGATTTCATTAAAAGTATTTTTGTGGCGTGTTTTTATTTTACTTGTCTATATCAATACACGCAGTGTGTTTAAAAAAAATGTTCACGTTTATAACGTTTGAATCGTTAGTGATATACACACTTTCATTTGGGAAAGTTGTTTCGAATGCAAGAAAAGTTTGTTAAAAATTTTTGCAAAACTACGGGAGGTACTGCAAAAAATTACGAAATCTAACTTTTTATACGGGTCTCTTTGGAGCAAACTATCCAAATACTCGAGAATTGTTTATAAACTTTATTGTAATAATTAGCTAGTTTGGCGTATGTATACCTATAAAATCGAAGCGCCTAAAAATACGAAATTAATTGAGTGAAGTTTATATTTTTGTACACCAATCGAGTTGTTATATTAAATATCACTCAGTAAAAAAGTTTCATTTTTTGGGGGGGGGATGGAAACTTTCTTAACAGTTGGCAACAAAATTTTGGACTTTTCAGTGTTAATTTATCCTAAGGGATTTTTAGGTATATCTCACTAAAATATGTACTTATTGATATTTATTTTACATTTAAATGTGTAGTAGGATAATCCAAACGAAAATTCTAAATTAAAAGTTTTAAATTTTGATATTTTAAATTTTTTAATTTTAAAATTTTGGTCGGGAAAGTAAAGTGAATGATAACATACTAATCTTTTTACATAATCTTAATGCACATATTTTAAAACCTCTAAATATAAAATTTTAATGATTTCGATTCTTAAGTTTTTGAAGTATAAATGTTTAAAGTTTCGAATATTCAACTTTTGGGGCGTCTGGCATGATGCCTGCCACCTGTAACGACTGCCAGACTAATAGAAATTCGTTAATGGAACGTTAAAACCTATCACTTGACACCCATTTCATCCGCGGATTCGATGGCTCCAGTAGATGCTAATTTTAGCCTATTTCAAAAATACGCCCAGGGGCGAAGGTCGCCACCTGAGGGGACTGCCAGTCTCAAGGATCTCCTTTGACACCTCGAATTTCTATACCACAAGCAATGAATGCTCCAAACCTTTTTGTACTCGATGGCTCGGGGAAAAAGTTGCTAGGTTTTGGACTCTGATCTTCTAGAATCGCATTAATACATGTCACACGCAGATGCATTAGAGAGTGGTCTTGCAGGTGCTCCAAATACGACCCGTTTGGGTCCTCAAAACCTGCCTTTCGAACGATACGGTTCACGCTAGATGTATTTTTAGAGCATTTCCTATCGGTGTATCTCGCGCTAGCAATCATGCTCGACATCCCTCTATGTCCACAGGATGAATTTATGGTGGAATTTACGATTTTTTCACGTCCTGCAACCACCGAGTTGGCATTAAACATGAAATATGACTTTAATTCGTTTTGCTCATGTTTGTAATTATTGGTGTATCCAAATACGGGGGTGCAAAATTAAATTTTTCATTTTTGAAATGGCTTTTCTTAAAGCTTTAATATATTTCATTCCATATGCTTAATTAAAAAAAAATAATCTGATGTGGACAGCACATGACTTTCGCTACTGATTCAGATTCATTTTCACTTTCTTTCTTTCATAATTGATTAGGTCGAGCTTAATTGCGCGAAATATCCCGAAAGATTATTTGAAATTACTCTGGATTTTTTTTAAAAATTCGAACTGGACGTGTTTTCAAGCGCGACATGGCAGAAATGCGAAAAAATTAATTTCAAAATGCGAAAAATTTAAAATATCTCGAGAACAATTAGTCGTAGAGTTATGGGGTTGGTCTCATTCTTTTCGTTGTTAAAAATTGCATACACCGCAAACATTTAACGGTTACATTCAAGTATATGTGGTCTTTTATTTTAAAATTTGACTATTTTTTCTGGACATTTTGCAAAATAGCAGGATTCCCCCCCCCCCCCCAAATTATTCCAAAATCTAATCACCATCAGGGTAACTCACAAGTGACGTAGCTATCAAATTTTGTGAAATTTAGTCAATTAGACTTTTAGCTAGAGTGAATACATATGATTTTTGGCTATTTGGCAAAAAACTCACAGTAACACCAAGTTTTTATGAAGATTTATACGTGTGATCATAAACTCTTTCAACAAAAATAGAGGTTTGGTAGTACACCGAGACGAACAATATTTACAGTGGAACCTAGGGCCTCATTTCCACTGATATTGTCAGAAAAGAGTAAAGTTACATATCCACGTTGATCCCTCAATAGAGAAAAAAAAATCTGATGTGGGCAGCACATGACTTTCCTTATATAATGTAATGAATTTACTACTTTTACAGTAAAAAAAATAGGTTTTTCTTATAGTAGATACTAATATTCTTTCCAAAATATTGAATTTTCGACAATTAGTCTTCATTTTCATTGATTTAGCGTCATTTTTATCCAACTGGCGAGATTTTCGTTAATTTGGCAACATTTCAAAAAGTCGCTAAGTTGGCGAAATTCCGCCAAATTCGTTGCCAAAATCTCGCCAAGCGTTATGGACGAAGAAATAAATTATTCTTACAGCAGATAAATGATTATTGGCGTTCAAATACAAAAGTATTACTTAAGGTATATTTTTTCATGAATGGAACGAGCTAGATCCACGAGAAGGATGTCACCCAATTTATCGCATGGTATTACATATGAAAAGTGAACATGTTTCTCAATAGGATATTTTTTTTAATTTTATATGACTTTTTGATAATTTTTTTGAAAAATGTCCATTATCTCGAGAACGGTTCATGTTAGCCTTCTAAAATTTATGTCAATCGTTTTCTAATGAAAAATTACATAAGAAATGTCTATTTGCGCAACTTTATTAGCCGTTTTGATTTTTTGACAATTTTTTCAAAATTTCATTCGAAAATTTAGGGGGGTTCTGAACATTCGATTACGTATAAAAACAATAGGCTTCTAGTTTTTACGGATTGTGATTTTTGTGCCAAATTTCTTTCGAATCGGTCCATTCGTTCGTCAGTTATCGTCTCCACAGACTCACTGACACACACATACTTTCACACACACACACACAGACATCACTTCAAAAATGTTTTATTCGTGATCAGGGATGCTTGAAACGTGCTCTCCCGTCGAAAACTCGAATTCGAATTTTCGACCCCGTCACAATACTTATCTTATACATTATGTATATAAGGAAAGTAAAAAGACTTAATTAATTTAGGAGTTCCACATTTCCATCCGCATCAGAGAAAGACCCAAAGTAGCTTCTCAAAGTGGCTTTTGAGGGCGTCGTTGCACTGCCGATACCGGTGAGGGCCCCAGAACACTTTTCAACCGGGGTCCGATACTAAATGCGACATATTCTGAGTGGTGGATTGGACGTGGTGGACCCGTCTTAACCTCCACGCTCCCCGAACCTTAATCCACTGGACTTCTTCTTATGGGGGCACATGAAAATATTGATGCACGAGACATATGTAGACTCCCTGGAAGATATTGCCGCAAGAATCGTTGTTGCTGCGTACAAGATCAACACCACACCAGAGTCTTTGAAAGTGTGCGTCAGTCTTTCATTCACCGGTGTAGGTTGTGCAACGACCGTCTCGGACGCTACTTTGAGTGGATCTCTGTTGCGAATGGAAATGTTAAACTCCTAAATTAGTTAAGTCTCATTTTTTCACTGTTGAAGGACCAACGTCGATATGAAATTTTACTATTTTCTGGCGCTATGAGCGGAGGTACGCCTGGGTTCCATTGCAAATATTGTTCGTCTTGATGTGTACTATCACCTCTTTTTTTGGTTGAAAAAGTTTACATCACCCTGTATACTACACTCAATAAGTCTCCGGTCTGACTAAGAAAAACAATTTTTCTTTAGAAAATCGACTTTATTCATCAACATACTCTCCTTCAAGAGTGATACATTCATTCCAACGCTCCTCTAACTTTTCGATGCCTTTTTTGTAGAACGATTTATCTTTGCTCTCAAAATAGGCCTCAGTTTCGGCAATCATTTCTTCATTTGAGCCAAATTTCTTTCTCTGGAGCATCGTTTTGATGTCTGCAAAAAGCCAGTAGTCGCTGGGGGGCCAGATCTGCAGAGTATGGTGGGTGAGGAAGTAATTCGAAGCGTAATTCATATAATTTAACCATCGTTTTCATCGACTTGTGACACGGGGCATGTCTTGTTGTTTTTGGTCCGGTGTGAGCAAACGCGGCACCCACTTCGAAAGCAACTTATGCATGCTCAAATTTGCGTGTAAAATTGTAAACACACTACCTTCTGATATCTTCAGCTATCTCACGCAACTTTTACGGTCTTTCAAAACTATTTTGTGGACTTTTTTTATGTTTTCCGGAACAACTGCCCATTTTGGGCGACCAGAGCGTTCAGCATCATCTGTGTTTGTACGACCGCGTTTAAATTCAGCATACCAGTCAATAATAGTTGATTTCCCTGGTGCAGAGTCTCCATAACGCTTATAAAGCCACTATTTGGTTTCAACAGTATTTTTCCCCCCATCAAAAAACAATGTTTAACCAACACACGAAATTCTTTTTCATCCATTGTTTTGAAAATTACAAAACTGGGATCACTAAAACGACTGTAACCTGTAAACTAATTGTCAGAATGTCATGAAATTTTGACACGTATCGTTTGAAGGTTGGTACTATCCAGAAATCGTATGGGTCTGTCAACAGTGTTACCATATATGTGTCATACCGGAGACTTATTGAGTGAAGTGATACATTGTTTTCAGAACAGTCACCAATCTCTGCAAGAAAAAGTCAATGAATGTACACGTTAAGGTCTATCTGTAATAAAGTGAATCGAATAAAAGTGATTGCAGCGCCCCTACGTGGGAGATTTAAAATAGCTTGGGTAACAAAAGAAGCAACAAAGCGACATAGACGAAAAAACGCTTGTTTACGAAATTATTTAATGGAGCATGGCCCCCTTTACTATTTCACTTCTGGTCTTTTCCTTACGAAAATATTAGGGGTTAAATTACTTTCCCAAAAGATCTGTATGTAAAGTTGGGTAATTTCCCGCTTCTCTTTCTCTAACGACATCTCTTATTCATTTGTTCGGAAATGACCTACAGAAACTCTCATTAAAAACTCTTAACTGCACAACTGCAGTTTTTTACGAACGTTTTCTTTTTCAAATCGCGCCATCGACCATGCCCGACATGTATGTATTAAAAGACGAAGAAAATCCTCCGTGAACTAACTGGTTTGAGGGATTTTTCGCATTTTTTTTTATTATTCCCTGCAGCGATGCTTTTGATGAATGCAGTGATACAAAGGATGTCCCGAGTTCTACTCATATAGCATTAAACGTTTTTTCAGCAGTATGGCCACCGGAGCTCGGGCTTCAAATTTCAGCAAACTTCCGTTTATACGGCATCTAATAGTTCGGCACATCCGATAATTCAGCACATTTATCGCACGGCATGCAAGGTTCATTCGGCTGCACTGAAGTACGTTTACTGTAATAGACTAAACGATTTTATATGCGGATTCCTGACCATTAAATTTTTCTTATAATTTAAAAATTAATTTAATTGCATTTGGGTTGATATCCGAATTTCCAACAAATTCGTTAATCCGGCACCGTTGAAGTCCTGAACGATTCGGATTATTTTCTAATTTTTTTTTTCCACTTTTTATTTAATTTGATCAGGTGTTCTTCAGTCTGATTCAAATTTTTAAGGCCCTAACAAAGCTGGTCCCATTAATCATTGTCACATGAAATTTGGTATGCCCCATTGTCTTTTGTGGTACATTTTAATTGTTTTGATTTTTAACTTTACGCGTTTGTCCATACTGAACCCATAATGTTTTGAGAGAATAATGTTTTGAAGGAATGTGCATGTATAAAAATAATAAAAGTAACATGTATTAAAATGAAATATTTAGCATGTACAAACCAGACAGATGCTTTAAATTTATCGCCATTATGGCCTGTTGCCATCTTAATTTAAAAAAAACCTTTTATGGAATAATAATAATAATAAATACAACTAAATAGAAAGAGCTGGGAGGGGAAGGAGCTGAAGAGCGTATAAGTAATAGTTTGGACTTCTATGGAGATATATATGCATATATAAAGATACTAAAATAGCATGTATTGAAATAAAATAGTCGGCATGCACAAACCAGCCAAATAATTCAAATTTATCACCTTTTTGTTATTATCTGCTGCCTTCTTAAATGAAATAACTTTTTCTGAATAAAAAAATAACATTGAAATTTTCAAGCGAATCTATCATATAATATCATCATTTTTTTTATGCTGATAATGATTACGAATCAAGTGAAACAATATTGGGTATGAATGCTTGAGATTCTCGAAGCCTATCATCACTCCAGTGGGAAGATTGTTCATTGTTTCCGGACGTTCATAAAGTGTAAAATGCCCAACTTTTTTTCTTATCGAACCAAGAGTTTTTTCCCGAACTTTTAAATGTGTAAAGTTGTGTAATTTCTTTTCCTCCTTTCTTCTCTCTTTAATGGCACATTTTCTTCCTTTCTGAGAAATGGCCTCAAGGAACTCTCATTAAAAACTCAACTGTGCCCCCCCCCCTCCCCTACCAAGAGCTTTTCTTTTCACAAATCGGGTCACAGACTATGCCCAACGCTGGTATCAAAGGCGTTGGGAGTCCCTTTAACGTAATTAAAACTGGTCAGATAACTTCCACTATTATTGTTATATTTTTTTATTTATTATTTTTAGGGTCTCTTGTAAGGATATTTTAAGCTTTGCTGGATGTTGTGAGGTGAATTCTATTCACTGACAAAAAAAAAAAAAAAGAACATTAAGATTTTAAATAAGGGCACCTCTCAATCTGACTAAAAAAAATCCTTAAAAGTATCAACTGGTTTCGGAGGCAATAAACAGCCTCCTTCACCAGAATACAAAATAATCTGATGTGAGCAGCATTTGACTTTCCTTATAGGCTTAAATTCATTTTTTCTATATTGTTTTCTAATTGTTTTCGATTTTTTAATATATTATAAAAATTATTTATTTTTAAATATTTCATAAAATATGTCTAAAAAATACAAAATGCAGCAAACCCCCGATAATCCGCCACATATGGTACATCAGCGATGCTGGATTACCACATTTGCCGGATTATCAGATGTCAAACTGAAGTGGGGTAAAAAATTGGAAAAATTAATTCAAAAGAAAATAATGGGCAATAAATATGATATTTATTTGCCGAAAACGTTATGCAGACTAGAATACACTGGTATAGCATACGATACGTATAACACTTAATTTAAAAGCTATCAGAAAATTTTAAGAAACACAAATCATCATATAAAATCGTTTAGTCTATTACAGTAAATGTATCTCCATGCAGTTGAATGAAAATATGCCGTTCAAGAGGCGTACCGGACTATCGGGCGTGCCGAACCATTGGATGCCGGATTAATGGAACTTTACTGTATTTCGAAAAACTGAAAAATTCTACTTGAAGAAATTAAAAATTGGAGAAATAAATAGGTAATTCGAGCAAAGCATTAAAATTCTCTTAGTTGTGAAATAATTCGATAGAATTTTCACTGTACCACTAACAGCAGTTAGAACTGGCAATACTGATGTAGAAGACCGACCATATGCTAGAGATTTAACAATGCACCTTTCTTCGCAACAATGATAGGGATGGGAAAACGTCATGATGATCCATTTGGAGGTACCCGCCAAGGGGAAAGTAAGAGGGGCCCCTCTTCCTGCTGGACACAATAGTTTCATTGAAAAACTGACAAGTCGCTGTGTGAGTTGACCCATGTAAAGCCAGTTCAGAATGTTTTTCTATTTGCAGGACCCATCTCGTAAAAAAAAATTGTGTTCAACACATGACTTATGCTATAGATTTAAAATTTTTCAGTGTGGGAAAAGAATAACAAGTGGAGTTACGCTCATTGTAAATAACAGTAGCGCCGGATTTTCCCCGGGCCCCTAGCCAAAAGCGTCGTTTATACAAAAATATAATTATTAAAAGAATACTTTAGGTTTTTATAGGGAATTCTTTAGTAGCCTTTACCAAGGTGATATCATGTTTCCCTTCATCTCAGCAGACGGTTTTACTCCATGATGAAGGGCTTGTTAATACTTTTTAACACTTTATAACATGGTTGAAAAGTGCTTATGACTTTGTTCATTCTGTCTGTCTGTCTGTCTGTCTGCCCGTTAGCACTATAACTGCCGTAAAAATGATTTTATCAAAATGAAATTTTAGTATGTTGTTCAGACGGTCTGTGGGACCTGCGGGAATATAAATAAATAATATCACCCAATTAGTTTTAGATTGAACCCGGATTGGAAAAAATGAAATACATTGAACCCTATGGGACCTAATTTTTCAAACATTTTTTTAGCAGATTTAAAATTCACAAATTGCTTCGTAAGTTTTATGAAATATTCAAATTATCCCATAAAATATATAAAAAAAAAAATTCACCAAAATATATTCAGTAGTTTTTTAAATAAAAATTAAAATAATAATTACACCCTTTATATGGCGAGATCACGTGACCATTATATGAAGAGATCACGTGACCCACTTCAAAATAAAATATAGCATCCATCTTGTGTCAAAATCGTGGTTTTTAAAGTTCTTTTTGACTCATATTTAGTGTTGTATCCGTCCTAAAACCGCTTTATTTTTGCTTAAATTCTGTGCATCTACATATTGAAACAACGCAATGACGATATAGTTGAGTTTAAATGATCATCCAAATTTGATTATTTCTACAACAAAGCCTACTTTTCACTTATGGAAAATATAAATACCAAAAGATTTAGAATGAGTTGTATAAGAATTGCTGCATTTCTTTAACGCAAAATTATTTAGCTCATGGAGTCTGCAATAGAGCTGATATGAATGAAACATTCACTGATTTTACGCAGAGAAGCAAACGATTTTTCGTTTGTTCTCTGCGTAAAATCAGTGAATGCATAGAGCAAGTTTTAAGCATAGAGTTAAATTATTTGTACCTCCATGGTTTTGAATTTTTAAATAAAATAAATTATTATAGTATTGTGATGAATGAAAAAATGTTTATGAATGAAATGCTGCTTTTATAAAGAGAGCCAGACGTGTTATATTTCGATGACGTCATTTGAATAAATTTCATTTGTTTTCGATGACATTATCAAATATAATAAATTATTGTAATATTATTATAATTTTAAAAATATTACCTAGACATATATCGCATTTTAGAGATGTTTAAACCAGGCAATTTATATTTTAATGCCGTCATTTGAATGAAATTCATTTTTTTCCATGAAGTTTTATGTTTTCAAGTACAATAAATTGTGTAGTATTGTAATAATTTTAGAAATATTATCGAAGAATGTATCGCATTTTAGAGATGTTTAAATAAAATTGCCTTGAATTTGGAAAGTGTTTCATAATCAATGCTTTATGCATGATTGATCTTTCTTGTACAAGTGTTAATATATAGCTCTTAGTATATATTTGAGCATGATGCAATGATGACCCATGAAAGACTAAGTGCTCTGTGCCTACTTGACGTAGAGAGAAATGCTATAGAGATGGTACAATTGGAAGAATTCGCTAAAGATTTTTCATATGTCACGACTAGAAAGAAATAGAAGTGAACTGGCTGTGATGTGTAAATTTGTTAAATTGTTCCTTTTGTTGTATATTTAAATTTGCGAGTTCAAGGGGCCTAGCGAACCTGAACTGCCAACGTTGCAACTAAATAAACATCTTCCCCCTTTAAACGTGTCTAAGTCCGTGAGTTGGCCATGCAGACCTCTAAATACGGTAACTCTTAACTGCATTAAATATGATAAAATAATTATTTTACAAACCGGAAACAGGTGTACAACAGAGTTTAAACAATTCTATTGAAAGCTTTTTAACACAAGGCCCACCCGTTCCACTGAGTATGAGTATAGGTGCTTAGTTACAAACGACATATTTACGTACATTATCCGATCTTATCTACTATGAAGTCCCGTATATTAAATATTTGAATTACAAATAGAACGGATAGAAACCAAATGTGTTCTATTTTTAGTTTTTCTTCCTGGTAGGGGGTGAAGAGATAGAATATGTAGAGTAATACCTAAGATTTTTTTTTAATGCAAGAAGTGTCGTCAAACGATGCAGTTGTAAAAAAAAAAATGTGACATCTTGAGGATGAGAAGTGCTTGATGGATTACGTGGGTTGAAAATCGTTTATATTTGGGAGGATGGAGAGATAAGGATGGATTTATAATATACTAGCAGAGGTGTTCACATTTCTCGTGATTTAGAATAGTGAAAATTATAAACTTATCACGGCTCGGTAGATTTTACGAATTTTCTTACAGTGGAGTAGCAGATTTTTAAATTTTTGTATGCAGGTATAGGCGTAAGTATAACCAGTGTTTCTTACAGGCATACCTCTGGGGGGGGGGGAGGAAGCGGAGCCCCTGGAGATGATAGTTGCCCCCCCCCCCCCGACGGCATTTTATGTTAACTAGTTGACCCAGCATTTAGATATCTTTGTATATAGCAAATAGAAATTTTGCCCCCTAAAGTTTCATTCGCCCCCTCCCCGACCAAAAAGTCCTGAAAGAAATTCTGAGTATAACGCTCCCCACTTGTTGGCAGAAAAATTACATTAGTTCTCTATAGGGTCGCTATTGTAAAACGAAATCCAATATTATATCCCTTCCCCTTCCATTCAGAGTCGCTTTAATTTTTCTCTATGCAAAAGTAAAATTCTAGTCTTCCCTATAAAACGCATGGTAAAACAAAAAAATGTACATAAAGCATGAAAGATGGACCCCCCTCAGAGCAGAAGTCTGCATGGGCCGAAATTTCAGATTTTCACCCGGTTTGGCTGGATAGTACCAGTGCTTAAACCCGGCCCGAGCCCGAAGAAATTTTTTAAACGTAAAATCTGAACCCGGCCTGGGGCCCGAAATAATTTGTATTCAAATGCGTTAAAAACATGAATTAGTAACATTTGGTTTGAAGAATTCAGATAAAAGTTTGTTTTATTTAAACATTTATCTTTACATAGCTGAAATTGACAACAAAATTTCCTGTTGTCAATTAAAATTCATTCAAGTTTTTTCTAATTAAATATATTCAGTTAGCCCGTACCCGATTGTTTAAAAACTAAACCCGAGCACGGCCCTAAACAGTGCTAGGAAACTCAAGGGTTCGTGCAGGCCTCTACCTCATATTCTCACAAGCTCCCAGTGTTTGCCTACCTCGCTTGTCCAAAACGGCTCTGTTCTCATTCGGCCATACTCTCATTCGTCCAGACCGTACCCGACTTTTAAAATACTAAGCTTCAGCACGGCCCTAAACAGAGCTAGGAAACTCAGGCCCGGCCCTAAATAGTGCTAGAAACTCAAGCCCCTTCTCGTCCACCCGGCACCCCAGTCCTTGTAGACCTCTACCTCAGAGTCTCGCGAGCTCCCAGTGTTTGTCTACTTTGCCTGTCTAAAACACCTCTGTTCTCATCCGGCCATACCCTCATTCATCCAGACCGTACCCGACATTTAAAATACTAAGCTTCAGCACGGCCCTAAACAGTGCTAGGAAACTCAGGCCCGGCCCTAAATAGTGCTAGAAACTCAGGCCCCTTCTCGTCCATCTGACACCCCAGTCCTTGTAGACCTCTACCTCAGAGTCTCGCGAGCTCCCAGTGTTTGTCTACTTTGCCTGTCTAAAACACCTCTGTTCTCATCCGGCCATACCCTCATTCGTCCAGACTGTACCCGACTTTTAAAAAACTAAGACCCAGCACGGCCCTAAACAGTGCTAGGAAACTTAGACCCGGCCCTAAATAGTACTAGGAATCTCAGGCCCCTTCTCGTCCGTCCGCCACCCAGTCCTTGCAGACCTCTACCTCAGAGTTTCGCGAGCTCCCAGTGTTTGTCTACTTTGCCTGTCTAAAACAGCTCTGTTCTCATCCGGCCATATCCCCATTCGTCCAGACCGTACCCGACTTTTAAAGAACTAAGCCCGAGCACGGCCCTAAGCGGTGCTAGAAAACCCAGGCCGCACCCGAACATGGCAGCAAAGAACAGGATTTAACATAATCATGCATAAAAGGGTTTATTGATGATCACGAGACTTAGTAGTTACGATTATGGTTGTAAAAAATAGCGGAAATACAATTTTTTTTATTCGTGACGGGGGGGGGGGGGGGGATGGGGGAGTGCATCTTCAACTATGGTATCAATCGAAATATTTTTTCAAGCCTTTAAAAATAAAGGATAACACGCTATAATTTTAATCACTTGGACTTAGAATAGCGATTCTTCAAAAATTTTATTGTAGAAGAAAAAAAAGAAAAAAAAAAAGCCAGCTCTTAAAAATATGGATTTTGGAATGAGAATATTGAGTTGCGCCACACAGTTAATGTTTATAACTCAAGGGCCACAAAATTTACAATTATCATATAACAGCATAGAACAGAATTTAACATAATCATGCATAAAAGGATTTATTGATGATCACGAGACTTAGTAGTTACGATTATGGTTGTAAAAAATAGCGGAAATACAATTTTTTTATTCGTGACGGAGGGGGGGGGGGGATGGGGGAGTGCATCGTCAACTATGGTATCAATCGAAATATTTTTTCAAGCCTTTAAAAATAAAGGATAACACGCTATAATTTTAATCACTTGGACTTAGAATACCGATTCTTCAAAAATTTTATTGTAGAAGTAAAAAAAGAAAAAAAAAAGCCAGCTCTTAAAAATATGGATTTTGGAATGAGAATATTGAGTTGCGCCACACAGTTAATGTTTATAACTCAAGGGCCACAAAATTTACAATTATCATATAACAGCATAGAACAGAATTTAACATAATCATGCATAAAAGGATTTATTGATGATCACGAGACTTAGTAGTTACGATTATGGTTGTAAAAAATAGCGGAAATACAATTTTTTTTATTCGTGACGGGGGGGGGGGGGGGATGGGGGAGTGCATCGTCAACTATGGTATCAATCGAAATATTTTTTCAAGCCTTCAAAAATGAAGGATAACACGCTATAATTTTAATCACTTGGACTTAGAATACCGATTCTTCAAAATTTTTATTGTAGAAGTAAAAAAAGAAAAAAAAAAGCCAGCTCTTAAAAATATGGATTTTGGTATGAGAATATTGAGTTGCGCCACACAGTTAATGTTTAAAACTCAAGGGCCACAAAATTTACAATTATCATATAATCAGCCGTGTATAGATATGACTTACCACTGAAATAAGGGATATAAACCACATGTTTTCTATTTTCAGGCTTCTCTTTTTTTCTCCGGTAGGGGGTGAGGTTAGATACTGTAGCAGTATTTATAAGCAACTGAGAGGTTTTTTTTAGTGCAGACAAGTGTTGTCAAACGATACAGTTGGTAGAAAAAAGTGTGGCCTCTTGTGGATGAGAGGGAGTGATGAGGTGTCTTTAATAACATTTTTGAGTTTTGAGTGAGTCAAGATCAGAGTGAATTTATGTTATACTAAGCATTTCCACCAACGCTTCTCGGCGGCGAAATGACTATAATCACTAAATGTGACACGTGCAAACATAGTTAAAGTTCTGAACATTAAAAACCGTTTCAAATTGAAGCATAATTAACAGGAGTTTTGCAAACTTTGCGATAAATATTTTGAAATATATGTATTGTAGGTTGAAATTATTAAAATTATAACATGTTTCCGTTTATTTTAAAGGGCTTGAAAAAAAAATCTTTTGGTTGATACCAAGTTTAAATATCTGATGTGGACAGCACCTGACTTTCGCTGCAGACTTATATCCGCATTCTCTTTATTTTAATTAAATCTAATTCACTTTTAATTCAATTTTCGTTCTCATTTGGTAACTGGACTTATTTTCAAAGATGGCGTAGAGAAAATACGAAAAAACTAAAATATCTCGAGAACGGATAGCCCGGCCTAGTGTAAAGGGGTTGGTCTTATTCTTTTCTTCGTTAAAAATTACGTATAAAGCAGGCATTCCATGGATATATTTGAACATACGTATTTTTTTAATTTAGATTTTGATGATTTTTGCTGGCCATTTTGAAAAAAAGGCAGGTTATTTTTTTTCGAATCGTACCAAAATCTAATCAGCACCTTGGTGACCTACAAACAATTTATCTACCGAATTTTGTGAAATTCGGTCTATTAGTTTTTCAGCTAGAGGGCATACAGGCTTTTGAAGGCCAATTCGCAAAAAAAAAGGCGGATTCTTTTATCCCTAATTGTACCCAAAACTAATCAGCACCAGATTCCCCCGCAAGTAATTTATCTACCAAATTTTATGAAATTCGGTCAATTAGTTTTTTGGTTAAAGTGGACACAAAACCTGCACAGACAGACAGACACACTTAGACGTCACGTTAAAAATAGTTTTATCGTATTCTAGAGGTCTCGAAACGCCCAGATCCGTCGAAAACTCGAGTTGCGATGTTCGGCATGATTCCAATACTTTCGCTATACATTACCATGTATTGCAGGGAAAGTAACAAGAGGAAGGGTGGGGGCTAATAGTGTCACGAACATAAAAATTATATCACGGTTTTTTTTTCACTACAATGATTGAAACTTATGTTTCTTGATCATTGAACCATAAATCACCCATTTTATACATAATTACATCAAATTTTGTCCTGCGCTGCCATGTTAAAGAAATATAGAATTCTGAAGTTTTCGCTCGAATAAAAAATCATTCTATCTAGGTCTAAATTTTTCGATAACAATATCGAACATAAAGTTTCGCGAAAATCTATTAATATTTGTGACAGCTATCGTGTATATAGATAGACAGACTGATATCACTCTAAAAATAGTCTAAACGTGTTCAGGAGGTCCTAAAACATATAGGCATCAAAATCTCGGAAGTGAAAAACTTCGTGAAAACAATACTCTCTATATTCTTTAGTATGAAGAATTAAATGTAGAACACCAAAATCCGGTCTAAACCTAGAATATTGGGGAACATACAGCAACCTTAAGTAAACTGCAACCGTAAGACAGCAATCATCGATAAGCTTAATACATCCCCTCGCCCCCTCCTACAGAAAAATAGATCACCAAAATCAGAGCTAAATCTAGAACATGGGGGGGGGGGGGAATATTTTCTATTTTTAAGCTATATTTCCTCGCAGCTTGTCAGTCTGTCGGTGATACCTCCCAATCCCGGGGATTATCGAGATATTGTTACTTTTCTGAATCAGGGCTTGTCATCCCTGGAATCTATAAAAAGGGAAAAAGCCGGGGAAAAGATGATGTATGATTAATGGCCATCGCTTCAAAATCGTGTTATGTGCTTTTGAGTATTAAATTTATGTTTAAGGTTGGAGGGGATACTTGTGGAGTCCCGTTACTTTATTAGTTCTGCTTGAAATATATGTATAAGTGGGGAGTGTGTTTTAAAATGGTATTTTTTCCCCCGGAGAAAATGTTTAATTCTGGGAATCCGTTACAGTTGCGTTTCTAAAAGAAAGTGGTTTTTTTTTAATGCGGAATTTTCATTTAAGCATGTTGTAGACGGAGAACTAAGCAAATGTAAAAAATCTGATGTGGGCAGCACATGACTTTCCCTGCAGACTTTTATTCACATTCTATTTATTTAAATTAAATTTAATTCATTTTTAATTCAATTTTCGTTCTCATTTGAAGACTGGACTTATTTTCAAAAATGGTGTAGGAAAAATACGAAAAACTAAAATATCTCGAGAACGGCTTGTCCTAGCGTAATGGGGTTGGTCTTATTCTTTTCTTCGCTAAAAATTACGTATTAAACAAGCATTTAATGGCTATATTTGAGCCTACGTAGTTCTTAAGTTTAGATTTTGATGATTTTTGCGGGCTATTTTGCAAAAAAAGGCAGGTTATTTTTTTTCGAATTATACCAAAATCTAATCAGCACCAGGGTGGCCTACAAGCGACTTATCTACCAAATTTTGTGAAATTCGGTCTATTAGTTTTTCAGTTAGAGTGGATACAAGCTTTTGCGGGCCATTTTGCAAAACAAGGCGGGTTCTTTTAACCCGAGTCATACCCAAAACTAATCAGCACCAGATTCGTGCACAAGTGACTTACCTACCAAATTTTGTGAAATTCGGTCAACTAAATTAGAGTGGATACAAAATCTGCACAGACAGACACACAGACAGACAGACACACAGACACACACACAGACGTCACGCTAAAAATAGTTTTTTCGTATTCTAGAGGTCTCGAAAAGTGTAGATCCGTCGAAAACTCGAGTTGCGATTTTCGACATGATTCCAATACTTTCCCTATACATTACCATGTATTGCAGGGAAAGTAAAAAATCATTTTTGGGGTAAAATCTTTCATTAATTATTCACCATGAACAGTATCACGTATTAAAATATTTCTCTTATATACAGGGTGGTCCAAAAGGTGTTAGACAGACTTCAAGGGAAGGTCAGACACACCAAAAAAAGCCCGCGTTTCATAGGAACATATGGCAACAAACACCACCGTGAGGTGCTACAGACGCAGGAAAAGAAATAAAGAAAGGCATGCAGATAATACAGCACAGATTTATTAGACATAACAATTACAAGTATCAATTACAATTGCTTCGGCCGTGGGTGCAACAACCTCACGCCATTAGTGGCAGGTGCCACTGCCTGTGGCTGTAATTACAATTGTTTATCATATATTAAAGTGGGTGTTCAAATTTCTTGCTATCCGCAGCATATGCATGTTTCAGCCAGGATGTGCAGGACTATTTCAATAGTATCTTTCCTGCAAGATGGATCAGCTGGAAAGGACTCACCAGTTGGCCACCACAGTAACATCTGATGCTGGCCTTGTCGTTAGAGTCTTTGAGGCAGCAGCATGTGTCCGCGACCATCCTGGTATTTTTGAACGTGTTTGCCACCAATCCATGCGCGTCGACGTTGTCAGACATGCATATCTGCGGATGGCAAGAACTTTGAACACATACTTTAATACTATGATCAACAATTGTAATTTATACTTGTAATTGATATGTCTAATAAACGTGTTGTATTATTTGCTTTTCTTTCTTTTTGCTTCTTCCTGCAACTGTAGTACCCCACTGTGGCGTTCGCGGCCGCATGTTCCTATGCATAACGGGCTTGCATGCATATATATATACATTTCTATTATCGGCATTATGGCCGTGGTTTTTGCTTCTATGGTGATGTTAATATTTCACGATTACTTGAATTAATTACTTTTATTATTACATTTTTCTAATATATATATATATATATATATATATATATATATTGCAAAAAAGTACCGATTCTATTTTATTGCCAAATTTTAATTGATTAAAATGTTCTACTGAACTCGGCTGTATAATAAATTTCAGATTTATAGAACACGTGCAAATATGTTTAAAATGCCATCATGTTTAAAATGCCACCAAATGAAGTTGAAACAGACAGCCAGCCATCGGTTATGACGAATTTAATAAAATATTCTAAAAACTAGCTCTTAGAAAATAAGCCCAACGTTTTATTAATAAGTTTTAATTTGTTCAAACGTTTGGTGCTTAGCTGTCTCAATTGAAAATGGCTGGCGTTGGTTTCTGTCGCGTGGTAAAGCTGTAGATTAAGAATTTAGGTTACTGGTCAATGGCCAGTAGGTTCCAGAAAGTTACCGGTCAAAAATATTTTCATTGGTCAAATGTTTTTACCATGAATTTAGCCTTTTTCTCAGCCTTTTGAGACATATAAAGTGTATATATATGTTATGCCACTCACTGAAACATTAAAAATTATGTTTTGTAGAAAATTATTACTGTATGCTTGCAATTATCTGTGATTATTAACAACACTTTATTTTTCATCTTTACATATAATAAATATTCCGCTATTGAACTCCAATTAAGGTTTTCTTACAAAACCGTGTTTAATTTTGGTTGAATCATATTAAAATTACTTTTCGAAATACTCAAATTTTAAATTTAAGATTAGATCATCTATGACTTTGATTTCTATTTTAAACTTTCTTCCCTTTGGGCATTTCCTGTTAATTTTTACAATTTACCACATGTTACGGAATGAGTTCAGGAAATCTTAAACATGCTTATCCAACATCCTTCTCGAGTAAATTGAAAAACACCGAATTAATCCGTAAACATTTTTATTTACTAGTTTGCTGATCTAATAAACTTTGTGAAAAAAAAATGGCTGGTTAACAGAAAAATTAGACCCCTTAAATATCGGGGGCCTAGAGAAATATCTCAGTAGAGTAAATAATGCCACTCCAGACCGTATCTTGTGGTATACAACTCAAGAAACTCTAGGCCGCATTACTTGAGTACCATCCTGGGGTTACTTTTCTCCGCCCTCATAAACAGAGGCGGCTAGTATAGTTTTATAATTGCTCTAATTTCTTAGCTATAGATTTCTAGCTATATCTGTCCTCTCCCTGGCATTTGGAAACTCGTGGCTGTACGGCGAAACTCTACCTTTTTATCCACATCACACACACCGGTTGTTCAAGCTCAATTCCCTGCTCCTCTACCCTGTTTATTCTTCTCTCCTCATTAATAGTACCTAATTAGGCCCTAGTCTTTCCTTTCTGAAGACTTGGAGAAGGGCCTGAGTTCGGTCGTCGCCCCCCTCTCTTCCCAAGCATTTGGAAACTCATGGCTATGCGCCGAACCTCTCCTCTTCACCCTTTTATCCACATCATCCACACCGGTTGCTCAAGTTCATAGCCCCGCGCTCCTCGGGTTGCCCCTCTGCCCTGTTTATCCTTCTCTCTTCATTAGAGGTACCTTATTGGGCCATAGTCTTTTCCCTTTTGAAGACTTGGTGAAGGGCCAGACTTCGATTGTCGCCCCCACCCCTCCAAGAACATTCTAGATAGACGTAAACTCTATCAAATTATGATACTCACTTTCTCAATTCGCTTTCCTTTTTGCAAGTTTGATAGGAGGATTCGTTCGTTCTCTCCTGGGCACTTCGCTAAACCTCGTCGTCGAGCTTCTGGATTGGTACTGCTCTGGTGCAGGAATATATCCACTTTGAGTTTTCCTTTTTGCACTACTGCACCATAATTCTCTGTGCAAACTTTACCGCGCATTCCTCCCATTTTTTCTCGCTTCTGACCTCCATATTTTATATCGCAAAAAGTTCTTTATATCCCCGCACGTTTCGTTCCATCCGGGCACCTTTGTCATTACACAAGGGATTCGGTAAAGCTGAAGGGGGGGGGGGGGGTAAGGCGGAGTAGAAGGCGAGATAATGTAATGAAAATCTTTACGACGTGTCATAAAATCGCCCCCGCATTCTTTGTGGTGCCGTAGGATGAAGCATTGGGCATTTGGCCTTTGTGAGGAGCAGCTGATCGTATAAACACCCAACTGTCCAGGGATATTTTTAGGACCCGAATAATACGACCTGGGCGGACGTCCGTTCGCTAAAAGCGAACTGCAATTATTAGTCTGAGGGATATCTCACGTAATAATTCGTGAATCATAAAATGTGTCCCTAGGATTTTACAGTGTCTTGTGGACAATAATGTTTTCCCTCCATATTACTTTCCCTACAGTACTTGGTAATGGGCGGGTAAAGTATTGGAATTGGGTCGAAAATGGAAACCTGGGTTTTCGGAGGATTTACACGTTTTGGGGACCTATAGAACACGATTCCACCATTTTAACGAGGCGTATGTGTGTGTATGTCTTAAAAAACTATTCAACGAAATTGAAAATAAAATATTGGTAAATCGGTTGTGGTTTAATCCCGGCGCTGATTTGATTTTTGGTGTGACACTTTATCTGATTGTGAACATCATACCGAGATAAGTGATTTTTTATTGGTTTATTTAGTGAAATTGGGGATTTAGCGTTTTGAGTATGACAAAACATACAGTAATAATAATTAGTAATGATAATTTGTATGGCCGAACTCGAATTTCTCATACCAGAATCCATTTTTAAGTATCTTGTAATTTTTTTAAAGAAAAAATTTGAAAAATCCATATCGTTGGTCCCATTGATTACAATTATAACGTGTTACCCTTCATTTTAAAGGGCTTGCAAAAAATGATTCGATTGATACCAAGTTTGACAATGTACCCCTGAGGGGAGTAACTTCCCCTCGAAGTAGGAGCTAATGAATTCACGATCACAAAAATTTTATCGTTGCCATTTTTCACTGCAATTATTGAAAGGGCTGTCCATCTCACCCAAGAGTTGTTGAGCAGTTACAAGAGACGGCCGGGTAAAACACACAAACTAGGCAATAAACATAAACAAAACATAATCATAAATTCACCCAACCTACCCGAAGGTATACGGAAAAAAGATGAGTCGCCATCGTTGTCGCAATCTTGCTGCTTTCAACACATGCCCCCGGCCTAGCAACCACCGGCGAAAACACCCCCGGCCGAAGCTGACACCACCGGGACACGGCCGCCGTCTGCAAGTCAGGACCCCTTCCAGTCCGCCCCGACACCAAAGGCGCCGAGCAGGTCGTTGGGAGGCCTAAACCGAAAACACAAACAGAAAAACCAACAGCCCGCACAAAACAAAAGCTCCTCTAACTGGAATTACAAAGTCCAGGCCCCCTTGGCCGGAAAATAAAACAACAAACAAACAATAAAGAGATTAGTATACATATACAATACAGTCTTCCCTAACCAGGAAGAAAAACATAGCCAACAAGCAAGTTTTTATTCATACAAAATTACAAGTATGATTCAACTTAGTACAAGCCCACTATGTACAAATATACAAGATTAATTTGATATAAACAAAAGTGTTCCACCTCACTTTACACTTCGATTTTACACTTCAAAAATAAAAGGACATACAACATAAGTTCATCAAAGGGCGGTTATAAGGAATTTCACAACGGCAAAGGTTGATAATGGGCCACAAACAAATAACATAAATCAAGAAACAAAAGAGACAAAACATAAATAGACATATAGATAATATGCATAGAAATACAATAATTTAATACTTTCAATCCTAAATAATAATAAAAAAATAAAGAAAGAAACAGTAATAATACAGCAAAAATAATACAAGATTATACAAGAAACGAGGAAAGAAATTTTTAAAAAGAAAAAGTCTGAACTAAGAAGAGTGAGAAAAGAACAAGAAACATCAATCATGCATAAGCATTGATTATGAAACACTTTCCAACTGAAATGCTATTTCATTTAAAAATCTCTAAAATGGGATACATTCATTGGTGATATCTTTTACCATATCACAGTACTACAGTAATTTATTATACTTAAAATTTTAAAACTGTATCGAAATATATAAATCATTTAATATATAATCATATAATATAAATCATATAATGAATATTTCATTCATATAACTTGTATTCCAGACTCCAGAGCTAAATAATTTTGTGTGAAAAAATTCAGCAATTCTTATATAACTCACCTTATAATCGCTTGAGATATTTGCATTCTGCAAATATCTCAAGCGATTATAAGGTGAGATATTTGCAGTTAAAATTGCATTGAGTTAAAATTAGGCTTCGTTGAAAAAATAATAAAAGTTTAGAGATCATTTAAAATCACAACTATTGTAATTGCGTAGGCACGGAATTTCTTGAGATATTCTAGTTTTTTCGCGTTTATGCTACACCACCTTTGCCAATAAGTCCAGCTATCAAATGAGAACCAAATTTAAGTTTAACGTGCAAATTCAATGTCATTTAAAATACTTATGGCTCTTATTTTGTGCAGATAAACTCAAATTATTATTGAAAAAATAAAGAGAACGTGAATATGAGTCTGCAGAGAAAGACATGTGCTGCCCACATCAGAATTTTTAACAATATTACAACAATGATTTATAGAAGTGAACGGGGGTTATTTGCAGGCCATTTCGAAAAAATGTAGGATCTATATTTAAAGATATTTTTGTAGAATAAAATGTTCAACAAATTTAAGCTGTGTACCAAATTTTAACTCTCTAGGAAGTAGGAAAGTGCATTAAAAATGCCATCAAATAAGTATATCATGAAGAGTTATATAAAATCTAAAAAAAATTTGAAAAATTGTCATCTACCAAATTTATTTTAAAATATGAAGCCTCTCTCATATACGAAATAATTAAACTCTTGGAAAGATATTTATTATATAATATATCTCTTTTTTCTTTCTGGGAGATATCCCAAAAGTTAGAATTTAATTGAATTTGTTTTTTTCCCCTATATTAAATAATTTTTAATTAAAAAACTACTTAACATATTTTACTGAAAGTTTTTTGATAAATTTTATGGGATAATGTGAATATTTCCTAAAAATTTCGAAACAATTTGTGAATTTTAAATTTGCTTAAAAAATGTTTGAAAAATTAGGTCCCATAGGATTCAATGTATTTCATTTTTTCAACCCGGGTTCAATAAAAAACTAGTTGGGTTCATTTATATTCCCATAGGTCCCAAAGACCGTCTGAAAAACATACTAAAATTTCATTTTGATAAATTCAATTTTACGGCAGTTATCGTGCTAACGGACAGACAGACAGACAGACAGACAGACAGACAGACTCACAGACAGACAGACAGAATGAACAAAGTCATAAACACTTTTCAACTATGTTATAAAGTGTTAATAAAAACGCAAAGACAGAATGGAACCGCCCAGATAGTGAAACAAATAGTTATTGATCAGAACAGCATTGAGAGTATAAGCTACGCATAAACACATTAAAAAACACTATATGAGACACTTTTTGCAAAAATAATACTTTTTTTAATCCCATTATTAGAATTTTTTTAACACTTTACAACAAAGTTGAAAAGTGTTTATGACTTTGTTCATTCTGTCTGTCTGTCTGTCTGTCTGTCTGTCTGTCTGTCTGTCTGTCCGTTAGCACGATAACTGCCGTAAAAATGAGTTTATCAAAATGAAATTTTAGTATGTTGTTCAGACGGTCTGTAGGACCTATGGGAATATAAATAAACAATATCACCCAATTAGTTTTTTATTGAACCTGGGTTGAAAAAATGAAATACATTGAACCCTATGGGACCTAATTTTTCAAACATTTTTTAAGTAAATTTAAAATTCACGAATTGCTTCGAAATTTTTAGGAAATATTCACATTATCCCATAGAATATATAAAAAAAAATTCAGTAAAATATGTTAAGTAGGTTTTTAATTAAAAAAATTATTTAATATAGGGAAAAAAACAAATTCAATTAAATTCTGACTTTGGGATATCTTCCAGAAAGAAAAGAGAGAGATATTATATAATAAATATCTCTCCATTTGTTTAAACGTTTGCAAATGGGAGTGGCTTCATATTTTAAAATAATTTGGTAGATAACAATTTTTCAATTTTTCTAAATTTTATATAACTCTTTATGATAAATTTAATTGATGGCATTTTAAATGCACTTTCCTACGTCCTAGAGAGTTAAAATTTGGTACACAGCTTAAATTTGTTGAACATTTTATTCGACAAAAATTTGATGGATCTTTAAATATAGATCATACATTTTTTTCGAAATGGCCTGAAAATAATCCCCGTTCACTTCTATAAATCATTGTTGTAATATTGTTAAAAATTCTGATGTGGACAGCACATGTCTTTCTCTGCAGACTCATATTCGTTCTCTTTATTTATTCAATGATAATTTGAGTTTATCTGCACAACATAAGTATTTTAAATGACATACGTTAAACTTAAATTTGGTTCTCATTTGATAGCTGTACTTATTGTCAAAGGTGGCGTAGCGAAAACGCGAAAAAACTAGAATATCTCAAGAACGGCTAGTCCCAGAGTAATGGGGTTAGTCTTATTCTTTTTGTTGTCAAAAATCACATATAAAATAGGAATTTAATTGATATAATTGAGCACACGTAGTCTTTTATTTTTATATATAACGATTTTTGCTGGCCATTTCGCAAAAATAGCCCGTTCCTTTTCCCCGAATCGTAGTAGAATAACCTACAAATGATTTATATACAAAATTTTGTTAAATTTGGTATATAAATCACTTGTAGGTTATTGAAATATTATACACCAAATTTTGTTAAATTTGGTTCATTAGTTTTTAGCTAGAGTGGATAAAGGCAATTTCTGCGGCCATTTCGCAAAGAAGGCAGATTCTTTTATTACGAATCGTACTGTAATCTAATGAACATCAGGATTCCCCACAAAAAACATACCTACCAAATTGTATGAAATTCGGTCCATTAGTTTTTCAATTAGAGTGGATGTAATATCCACACAGACACACAGAAACATACACAGATACACCCTTACACACACAGACGTCTTCCTAAAACTAGTTTTTTCGTGTTCTAGAAGTCCCAAAACGTGTAGATCCTTTGAAAATTCGAGTTCCGATCTTCGGCACGATTCCAATACTTTGAGTACATACACATACACATATATATTATCTGTGTATCTAAATTCCGTGCCTATGCAATTACAATAGTTGTGATTTTAAATGATCCCTAAACTTTTATTATTTCTTCAAGGAAGCCTAATTTTAACATATGCAGAATGCAAATATCTCAAGCGATTGTAAGATGAATTACATAAGAATTGCTGAATTTTTTTCACACAAAATTATTTAGCTCTGGAGTCTGGAATACAAGTTATATGAATGAAATATTCATTGATTTTGCATAAAGAATCAGATGATTTATATTTCGATACAGTTTTAAATATTTAAGTATAATAAATTACTGTAGTACTGTGATAATGTAAAAGATATTACCACTGAATGAATCACATTTTAGAAATTTTTAAATGAAATTACATTCGAAGAAAATGCAAAAATTCCCCGAAATTATATCGCACCAGCCCTTTGACGTCCATCTGAATTTCTTGATACTTTAAATCAAAATCAAATAATAAAAAGAATGATTAATCATGCAAATAACATTGATTATGAAACACTTTCCAACTTCAATGCAATTTCATTTAAGCATCTCTAAAATGCGATACATTCCTCGGTAATATTTTAAAAATTATCACAATACTACATTAATTTATTATATTTGAAAACTTAAAAGTTCATAAAAAAATGAACTTCATTCAAAGGACGTCAATTAAATATAAATCATCTGGCTCCTCGGGAATGTTTTTAACGTTATCATAATACTACACTAATTTATTATATTTGAAAACTTTATAAACTACTAATTTATTATATCAAAAACAATTGAAATTTATTTAAATGACGCCATCGAAATATAACAAGAATGGCTCTCTCTATAAAAGCAGCATTTCATTCATAATATTTTCCCATTCATTTCATTCATCACAATACTCTATAATAATTTATTTTATTTAAATACTTAAGACCATGGGTTACAAGTAATTAAACTCTATGCTTAAAACTTCAACGAAAAAAATCGTTCTTCTCTCTATAAAATCAATGAATATTTCATTCATATCAGCTATGCAGACTCCATGAGCTAAATAATTTAAAGAGTTATGCAGCAATTCTTAAACAACTCATTCTACATATTTTGCTGTTTACATTTTACATTAGTGAAAAATAGGCTTCGTTGTAGAAATAATCAAATTTCGATGATTATTTAAACTCAACTATATTGTAATTGCGTTGTTTCAGTATGTAGATGCACAGAATTTAAGCAAAAATAAAGCGGTTTTAGGACTGATACAACACTCAATATGAATTAAAAAGAACATTAAAACCCGATTTTGAGACAAGATGGATGCCATATTTCATTTTGAGGTGGGTCACGTGATATCTTCATAAAATGGTCACGTGATCGCTTCATATAAGAGGTTTAATTATTATTTTAATTTTTATTTAAAAAAACTACTGAATATATTTAAGTGTTAATAAAATCGGCAGCGGCTCTATTCCGATGGAGTTGAAAAAGTTTTTCACGAATTGCGTGTTGTAAAGTAAAGCTTCAATAAAATTATTAGTTGTTTAATTTACATCAGACAATATAGGTCTATTGTAAGTAATGCATTTTGAAAACAACTTAATCAACTTAATTTAACCCAGTCTATACAAGTTCGGCAACGCGACGTAGATTTTATTAAGCCTGATGAAATGTTTATGTTGAATATCGTCTGTAAAAAGTCTAATTTAAAATTGTCTGCTTTTAACACTTTACAACAAAGTTGAAAAATGTTTATGACTTTGATCATTCTGTCTGTCTGTCTGCTCGTTAGCACGATAACTGCCGTAAAAAAGACTTAATCAAAATGAAATTTTAGTATGTTGTTCAGACGGTCTGTAGGACCTATGGGAATATAAATAAATAATATCACACAATTAGTTTTGGATTGAACCCGGGTTGAAAAAATGAAATACATTGAGCCGTATGGGACCTAATTTTTCTTACATTTTTTAAGCGGATTTAAAATTCACAAATTGCTTCGAAAATTTTAGGTAATAGTCAAATTGTTCCATAAAATATATAAAAAAAAATTCAGCTAAATATATTCAGTAGTTTATTAAATAAAAATTAAAATAATAATTACACATCTTATATGAAACGATCACGTGACCATGATATGAAACGATCACATGACCCACTTCAAAATGATATATGGCATCTATCTGGTCTCAAAATCGTTATTTTTAGAGTTCTTTTTAATTCATATTGAGTGTTGTATCCGTCCTAAAACCACTCTATTTTCGCTTAAATTCTGTGCATCTACATACTGAAACAACGCAATTACAATATATTTGAGTTTAAATGCTCATCCAAATGTGATTATTTCTACAACGAAGCCTATTTTTCACCTATGTAAAATGTAAACAGCGAAATATGTAGAATGAGTTGTATTACAATTGCTGTATTTCTTTAATACAAAATCGTTTAGTTCATGGAGTCTGGAAGTTTTAAGCATAAAGTTTATGAATTGTAGCTCCATGGTCTTAATTTTTAAATAAAATAAATTATTATAGTATTGTGATGAATGAAATGGAGAAAGTTATGAATGAAATCCTGCTTTTATAGAGAGATCCAGGCGTGTTATTTTTTTTTTGACGTCATTTGAATTAATTTCAGTTGTTTTCGATGAAGTTTTCAAATATAATAAATTATCGTAGTATTATGATAGATTTAAAAATATTACCGTGGAATGTATTGCATTTTAGAGATATTTAAACCACGCAATTTATATTTCAATGCCGTCTTTTGAATGAAGTTCATTTTTTTCAATGAAGGTTTAAGTTTTCAAATATAATAAATCAATGTAGTATCGTGATAAGTTTTAAAATATTACCGAGGAATGTATTGCATTTTCGACTTTTTTAAATAAAATTGCATTGAAGTTGGAAAGTGTTTCATAATCAATGCTTTAAGCATGATTGATCTTTCTTGTTTCTCTTGCGGATGTTCGGTGATTCACAGTGGTTGATATATAGTAGTAGACTTCCTTAAATGATTTTGTTTTAATGAGAACAAGATAAATATAATGATGAACACATCCATATTGGTTGCAGACACAATTAGAAGTCAATTTAAATTTGAAATAGTGTAGATAATCAAGAAAATGGGCCGTGACCAGTAAGAAAATATTATTAAAAATTGACCAGTAAGATTAAATATTTATTAAAAATTTGCAACTCCGGATCTGCAATAGGTAAAAGAAAACATTTAATTCTTGATAGACCATGAGTGTGAGAAGAAGTATAGTCATTTAAAAAAGTTTGTCAGAGATCAATTAATGATTTTTTTACAGAATTTAGATAAACAAGAATAGGGAATAGGAATTTTTACATCAATAGAAGCTGCAAATTTGGCGGAGTGATCGGCATTTTTTTTTTATTTTTCTTATATAGTTTTTCTTGCCGAATCATATCCATAATTAGAACCATAGTTCAACAATTTTGCCTACTCCCCCCAAAAAATTGTTGAAATGGCGTATCTTTAAATAGGTAAGTATTGACAATACATTTGCCAAAATGTCGCCAACTTGGTAGCCTTTTGAAAATATTGCCAAATTGACGTATGTCGCCAAATTGGTAAAAATGACGCCTAATTAACGAAAATGACTCCAAAATTGATGAAAATTCGGTATCTTGGAAAGTGAACTTCAATTTCTTTTATAATTCCTGCCGCTTTGGGAAAATTAAATTTCTTAATTCGAAATATAGTGTGTTTCACTCTTTGTGGGACAAATACGTTTTGTTTGGGGGGAGGCGGGAATGTAAAGTGTCGTAAATTAATTACGTTTTGTAAGGGGTTATATACGTAATATAAGCTACAATAGTCCAGGGAAGCGACTTTTCACGTTACTAAAAATCTACTTTATTATATGGCACTCGAAACATATCATTTGTTACATAGGCCGAATTCCCGATCGTCGACCAGCTCTCAAGAAATCTCAATGCAGTCTGCGATGGTTCACACAATGTACAGTTACAGCAGAGGGGGAGGAATATGGCGGTATGGGAAAGATGCTGCCTTCGCGTTCTATGCTTTAAAAATGTGATGGGGAAACAGTTTCATATGAGAAAGTTTACGCAGAGGTTAAGATTGGTGACCGCATATGGTATGGTCGAGGAAAAGAGGAAGTGCTGGCAGACTTTGTTAATGGCGTGGGATAGAATTTAATATAGTTGCAATACGTGCTGGACACATGAAATAGGAATTCGGAATAATAATTATGAAAGAAAAGGTCGCGTTATTGGGGAAAGCTTAAAATTTCTGTATCATATATTCCTTATTTTTCTGAAATGAGTTATATGAAAATATTATGCTGCGGTTCTTATACATCATTAGTTTGCTGTGAAAGAAAGGTAAATTATGTAGTATAAATCAAGTGCTTCTTCTTCTTCAATGGCCTGACAGAACAGGATGGGCCCTTGCCTTCCGCAGAATAGAACTCCAGACTCCCCTATCCCTGGCCAAAGACCTCCAGTTCAAAACTTTTAAAATTTTAAAGTCCTTTTCCAAACAGTTAAGCCATCTGAGTTTAGGTCTTCCTCTTTTACGGGTGCCGAATGGTCTGGCCGAAAAGATCTTTTTTGTTGTACGGCTTTCGGCCATCCTGCACAGGTGACTCACCCATTTAATTCTCTGAATCGTGATGTAATTGACTATATCTGGTTCATTAAAAGACTTATAAAGTTCAGAGTTAGTTCTTCTCCAGATGTTGTTACAATTTAAGCCACCAAAAATACCTCTCAAGATTTTTCTCTCAAAAACAGAAATGATATCTTTAACTTTTTCTGTCATTGCCCAAATCTCAGCAGAGTAGGTAAGAATGGATCTGATTAAACTTTTGTAGATTATAATCTTCGTTTTTCTGCTGATGAAGTCAGACTTTAAGTACCTTTTAAGGCCGAAAAAACATCGGTTAGCAGCTGTAACTCTACCACGAATTTCGGGCATAATGTCATTGAGAGTAGTAACTTCAGATCCTAAATATCTGAAGTTGCTTACAGTTTCAAACTTGTAAACCCCAATTTCGAAATAAGACAGTCAAATCAAGTGCTGCCTGCATTTTTTTTACGATGGTCGTAAAATCGCCCTTCAGTCCGTTGAACACAAAATATCAAATATTCATAAGAGCTCAGTTGGCCTCGGTGGAACCGGTACGAGATAGAAACACCATGGTATTCTGGGAATTCGGGGAGTAATATGAAAATACTGTCATAAATTATAGGTCCATCTATGAAAGCAAAGTTAGGCGTTAAAAGCCGGGGAATCGTTCAATTGTTAAGAACTTATAGTGTGTGAACGGAAAGTGTGGGTGGAATGTGTTTGCTTCCGTATTAATCCAAGAGACTGTCAAGGTTCTACTTCCCCTGTAATACTTAGTCCATATACTCCATTAAACTTTTGCTTACGGGTGGAGGCAGTGGCGTCCTTGGACGCCAAGGGGGATCGAACTCTTTGGGATAGGGTATGTCAAATACCTGTCTTTTTTAGAGGTTCTTCGTTAGGGATTGACCCGTAAACAAAAGGTTAAACCACATCCGGCCATGTTAGTGAAAGTCATAGTTTCTTTTGAGCGGAGGTCATGATCATAGCATGTGCACAGAAAATTCTAAAATTAAAATAATAATAATAATAAAAAAAGTTTAGTTATTTACCAGAAAAAAAAAAACAAAAAAAAAACGCCCTACATTTTGACATTTGTTTGTCTATATTATTAAAACGTTAATTCTTGGCCTAAAAAATCTCCGGTTTTTGTATGGCAGGTTCAGATAGCTCTTGGCATGTGCCCGAAACATATTTAAAATAAAATGATATATTTTTAATTATTTTAATCTAATTATATTTTTTAATTGCAGGATCCCGCTTAGTATTCCAAGGTATATTAGTAAATTTTATTATAAAAAATATATATAGTGTTCCAAGATATATCGATGACTTTTATTATAAAAAATTTATCCGCGTAGTATTACAAGATATATTAATAAATTTAATTATTAATACATCTTGGAATTATTTTAATCGAATGTTGGGATTAATTTAATCTTTATTTTAATCTAATTGTATTTTATAATTGCAAGAATCTGCGTAGCATTCTAAAATATATTAATAAATATTATTATAAAATATATATATAGTATTGCAAGTTATTAATAAATTTTATTATAAAAATAATAATAATAAATTTTTACTTATTTACAAAAAAATCCCCAAATATTGGCACTTGTTCTTCTATATTATTAAATATATTATTAAATATATTATTAAATATATTATATATATCTTCTATATTATTTGAATGGCAGGTTCAGATTTTGGCATGTGCCCAAAACCCATCATGAAATTAAAGAAAAAAAATTCTAGATTTTTAATTATTTTAATCTAACTGTATTTTCATTATTTTAAGATCCCGTTTATTATTCCTTTTATTAGTAAAAATCGACACCAGGAACACACGTAACGCCTATATGCAATACCTGCTAAAATTTCGTATCATTAGGACCTATAACACGGCGAAACCTGCAATGTTTGTTAAAGTATCGGTGATATTATTTCTCGAATTCAATGTGCATTGCTGCTGCCGGATGGAATTTTAAACAGGGTGTACATTAGATTTCTGTGTATGCAAGTGTTATTACTTTCCCTGCAATACATGGTCATGTACAGGCAAATTATTGGAATTATATCGAGAATCGCAACTTGAGTTTTCCATGGATCCATACGTTTTGGGGATCTCTAGAACACGAAAACCCTATTTTTAGCATCTCTCTCTCTCTCTCTCTCTCTCTGTGTGTGTGTGTGTGTGTGTCTGTCTGTCAATAAATGTATCCACTTTAACTCAAAAACTAATTGACCAAATATCATAAAATTTTTAGGTAAGTCACTTGTGGGTTACCCTGGTGCTGACTAGACTTTGGTATGATTCGGGATAAAAAAAAACTGCCTTTTTTGCGAAATGGCCTGCAAAAATTGTCTTTATTCACTCTAGCTGAAAAACCAATTGACCAAATTTCACAAAACTTGCTAGATAAGGCGCTTGTGGGTTACTCTGGTGCTGATTAAATTTTGGTACGATTGGAAATAAAAAAAAACCCATACCTCTTTTTTACGAAATGGTCCTAGAAAATATTTAAAATCTAAAATAAAAGACTACATATGTTAAAAAGTATAATTTAAATGCTTGTTTTATACGCAATAATTTTTGACGATGAAAAGAATTAGATCAACCTAATTACTTGCTAAGACTAGCCGTTGTCGGGATATTTTAGTTTTTCTTATTTTTGTTACGCCACTTTTGGAAATGCGTCCAGTTACTAAATGACAGCGAAACTTGAATTGCAAGTACAAATTCAGTGTAATTTCAAGGAATTATCCGTGTTCTTTTGTGCAATTACACATAATTTAATGAGATGCCAACGGCCGTACCGTGCTGATAACACCGGTTCTCGTTAGATCATCGAAGTCAAGCAGCATCGGGCGCGGTTAGTACTTGGGTGGGTGACCATCTGGGAACACCGCGTGCTGTTGGCAACTTTCGGCGCGCGGTAGCCCGGTGGTTTGCGCACTGGATTTGCACGCTGCCACAACTGCCGCCGTGTTCGTGCGGAGTACGATCACGTTAAACATGTGGGTCCGTAAGTCCTTCCGAGAGGTTGGTGGTAGGGGAAGGAGGGTACGGTCCCTGTGGATGCCTCCCCCACTGGGTTCCGGTCTAAATTGGGTGGCACTTCCAGGCCGTCCAAACAGTTATCTTACACCTTTCTTGTAGGTCGGACGGTCTGGGTCTCAGCAGCAACATAATTTAATGAATTATTAAAGAAATAAAGAAATAATTAATTTGAGTCTGCTGGGAAAGTCATGTGTTGCCCACATCAGATTTTTTTTTAGCATTCCTGATTGGGACAGCCATTCGTCATTAACGTCTGCAAAATTTTTAGTGCCCCTTCCTAATCATTAAACAATGCTCTACAACTTTGTGATTGGCATTTTTCGCCAATCTTGCTCTGTTGTCGAATTCGTAATCTTAACTTCTTAAATTATCCCCTAGGGGCGCTGTAATTTGCACATTCATATACATTTTCTTATCTAGTTATTTTAGGGTGCCTAAGGGCCGTCAGGGCTTGATTAACAATTAGGGGACCGGGGGGGGGGGGTCGCGACCCTGAGCCCCCTAAATCTTGTATGTGATAAAAGAAAATGTAAGCAGAAATATTTTTTTTAATTAATTTAAAACTGGTGATATTAGTTTTTATTTTAAATTATAAAATATGTTAATAGTTATAAATATTATACATCCTTTAAAGTCTTAACATAATACTTTGAAATAAAGAGTGTGGAAGTTTTCTACATGTACGAAACAGCCTCCGGGGCTATGATGCTGACCCCTCCCCCTCCCTGAAATATGTTATGTGTTGATTTATTGCATGTGTTAGGTATGCCTAGAGTGTATGGGGGTCCCGAATTAGCACCAGAAACTGGGCCCCATTGTACCTTGATCCGGGTCTGGGAACTATACTAGAAATATTGTATACATTGTATTTGTAACATTTTTACTATGAGCGATATTCTTCTTTTTACTTTTCTTACAATATAGGTTAATGTATAGGGAAGGTATTGGTATAGTGTCGAAAATTTTAATTCGAGTTTTCGACGGATCTTAATGCTTCGAGCTCTTTAGAAGACGAGAAGTCTGTTTTTAACATGTCGTGTATGTGTGTTTGTCTTGTCCGTTTGTGTGTTTGTCTTGTCTGTTTGTGCGTGTTTGTCTTGTCTGTTTGTGTGTCTCTGTGCAATGTATGCATCCGGTCTAGATCAAAATCTATTCGGCGAAAATTCACAAAATTTGGCTGGGTCAACAATGGTGCTGATAGGAATATGGTACGATTTAGAAAATAATGAGTTTGCTTTTTTTGTGAAACAATGCGCTAAACTCGTCAAAATATGTAATATAAAGCTAAATATGTTTAATTATATTGATTAAATGGTTTCTTACGTAATTTTTGACAGCAAAAAAAATGAGATACACCTTATAACTCTAAGGTAGACCAATCTCGAGATATTTAAGGATTTTGTAATTTTGAAGAGTTTTTAATGACGTTTAAAAATGCGTAAATTTACCAAATAAAAAAAAAATCTGTAAAGTGAATATTATTTTGTGCAATTAATGAAAAACAATGAAATGAAAAAAATATCTTATCTGTAAATTGAATGTAATTTTGTGCAATTAAACCCAATTTAATGAATTATGTTTGAAGTGAAACAAAAATGAGTATAACCCGGTAGGAAAAGTCATGTATAGCTTACATCATTTTTTTTTAACTTAAGCCAAAGATGAAAAATAAAAAAGAATACAGTACATATATATAAAAAAAAAGAAAGAAAAATAAATCCGTGGAAAGCGGAAACGCGACTGAGCGGAATTCGCGAAAAACGGACTGTCTGTCACACAATTACCGAAGGGTGGTGGGGGATTTGATATATATGACTCAAAATGAAACAGAAAAAATGGATTTTTCATATAAATGCAAGTATAGATATGAGTGCGAGCTCAGATAGCGAGCTAATTATGATTGATAAGAGCAGCATTTGGATCCGATCCAAGTCCGAAGCGGAAAGCAGTGTCCCAAATTGCGGAGACTAGCAATCTGACGCATTAACATTTACCGCCTCTCGTGAATGAGAGGTTAGGGGGGGGGGGGGAGTTTCACAAGAACGCTGATTCAGCTAATTCATGGACTTACCCCCCCCCCCCCCCCTTCGTTTCACCTTTGAAGCTAGAAATTAGTTTTTAGGTGCTCTTGAATTTTGATGTAATTATGTTTGAAACATATAGTTCGAGTATTGTGTGCGGCAGTTATTGAGTAAGAAGTCACTAGGTGTGTGGAGTAGTGACCTGAGCAGGTCGGTTTTCTTCCTGCCTGAGCAGGATTTTCAGCAGTCGGTTTTCTTCCGGCCTGAGTTTTCTCCGTTACCTGAGCAGGTCGGTTTTCTTCCGGCCCGCACGCGCAGCAAAGATAATTGTCGACCCGCAATCCGACCGGAATCCGCAGCAAAGAAAATTGTCGAACCGGAATCCGCAGTAAAGAAAAGCGTCGAACCGGAATCCGCAGCAAAGAAATTGTCGACCCGCAACCCCGACCGGAATCCGCATCAAAGAAAATTGTCGACCCGCAACCACAATCGGAACCCGCAGCAAAGAAAATTACTGACCCGAAACCCCGACCGGAATCCGCAGCAAAGAAAATTGTCGACCCGCAAACCCGACCGGAATCTGCAGCAAAGAAAATTGTCGACCCGCAACCCCCAACTGGAATCCGCAGCAAAGAAAATTGTCGACCCGCAACCCCGACCGGAATCCGCAGCAAGGAAAATTGTCGACCCAAACCCGACCGGAATCCTCAGCAAAGAAAATTGTCGACCCGCAACCCCGACCGGAATCCGCAGCAAAGAAAATTGTCGACCTGCACCTCCAACCAGAATCCGCAGCAAAGAAAATTGTCGACCCGCAACCCCCAACCAGAATCCGCAGCAAAGAAAATTGTCGACCCGCAACCCCGACCGGAATCCGCAGCAAAGAAAATTGTCGACCTGCACCTCCAACCGGAATCCACAGCAAAGAAAATTGTCGACCCGCAACCCCAACCGGAATCCGCAGCAAAGAAAATTGTCGACCCGCAACTCCAACCGGAATCCGCAGCAAAGAAAATTGTCGACCCGCAACCCCCAACCGGAATCCGCAGCAAAGAAAATTGTCGACCCGCAACCCCGACCGGAATCCGCAGCAAAGAAAATTGTCGACCCACACCCCAACCGGAATCTGCAGCAAAGAAAATTGTCGACCCGCAGCAAAGAAAATTGTCAATCCTCAGCCCTAACCGGTATCCGCAGCAAAGAAAATTGTCCAACCAGCAAACCCGATCGAAATCCGCAGCAAAGAAAATTGTCAACCCCCAATGCGATCCGAACCCGCAGCGCGTGACCCGAATACCCGACCTTCAATGAAATTGTATTTCAACGTTCTATTCAGCAGTTTTTTAATCTCTGATGTACATGCACATTTTTCTGCTGTTTAACGTTTGTAATCTTCGTTCACGCTTTTATCTAGTTACTTACACACACACACAAAATGTGATAGATTATAGTCTTTCAAAATAATTTTGTGCGTAGACCCGCAACACGATCTGTAGTATTTTAAATACTATGGATCGTGTTGCGGGTTATCTACTAAAGATAACCCGATTCGCAGCTTGAAAAAAAAAAAATCCAACTCAGAAAGCTGGTAGAGCTGAGTATTCGACCTACCTATTATGGAGTCAGAACAGTTTTTTCGCCGTTGGATAACAAAACCACTCAACTTGGACGTTAATTGATCCCTGGTCCAATGCTAAGATTTTCTATATATATATATATATATATATATATATATATATATACACACACACACACATATATATATATATATTCCAATGGCCAAGCACTGACTCTTTCATCTTCGCCTACGCATCGGCCAGAACCGTGAACCTCTTAGCCGTCATATGACGTTGCCCCAGCGCACCAGTGGGGGTGGGAACACATTGCACCCAATAACCCAAACATCCATGCCTGAAGTGGGACTCGAACCCACAACCCGGCGGTCGAACAGATTTTCTATATAGTATAAGGCATATGAATAGCAATTTTTTTTTTCTAAACAACTTCACAATGCAGTCAAACCTAGCACAAAAAATAAGTTTATAAATAAAACTATTGTAATGAAGATCTATCTCCCCGTAAAGCGTCCTTCACGGTGTATACCAGACGTCTGCAGCTTTGCGTCGTACCTAACTTCGTCTTTGCTGGCCACATTCGGATTCTATTTTAATAAAACGGCTGAAATCTGATGGGAGCAGCACATGACTTTTCCTGCAGTCTCATATTCACGTTCTCTTTGTTTCTTCAATAATTCATATAATTGAGTTTAATTGCACAAAATTACAGCCGTAATTATTTTAAATTACACCGAATTTGCACTTTTAATTCAATTTTCTTTTTCATTTGGTAGTTGGACTTGTTTTCAAAGGTGGATTAGCAAAAATGCGAAAAAACTAAGATGTCTCGAAATCGGCTGGTTTTAGAGCAATGGGGATGGCCTTATTCTTTTCGTAGTCAAAAATTACGTATAAAATAATCAATTAATTGATATATTTGAGCATACGTAATCTTTTATATTTAGATTTAGCGATTTTTTCTAGCCATTTCGCAAAAAAAGGCAAGTTCTTTATTTCCGTATCCTACCAAAATCTAACCAGCACCAGGGTCACCCACAAGGGACTTACCTACCAAATTTTATTAAATTCGGTTGATTAGTTTTTCTGTTAGTGTGGATACAAAATCTGCACAGATAGGCACATAGACACACACTCAGACGTCACGCTAAAAATAGATTTTTAGCGTGAGAGATCCGTCAAAAACTCGAGTTGCGATTTTCGGCACGATTCCAATACTCTTCCTATACATTACCATATATTGCAAAAGTAAAAGAAGCAAAAAGTTGCTGTGGGACGTAATCAACGGCTATTAGATGAGGGAAAGCGTTAGCGCTGAAATCTACAAATTATGAAATTTTTGACACAGTAATTTTAGAGAAAATTCGGCGATTTAATGTACTTGAAAGTGTGTGATTTTAAAGTGTACTTGAAAGTACTAGATCTGGAAGTTCTGTAGACTGCATCTAATAAAAATTGCGAAAATAAAATAAGGAACAAATTTTTTGATAAAAGTGATTTATTGAAAACCATTTTCTATAGTATATTATAGAAAGTATACACTTCTATCTAAATCATTAAAAAAAGAAGATATTCGATAATATAAAATTATAAACATTTTCTTTTTTTTCCATCTTTGGGCTATTTATTTAAGCTAAAAAATTAGGCAGAAATAATTTCAGCATTTATCAATGAGTTTTAAAATAGTTTTTCCTCGTACTTTTCGTTCAACAGTGCTTTGTATACTTTAGTGAACATCATTTCCAATACCGAAAAGTATTGTCATGAAATCATATTTCATGACCCAAAAGAATGCAATTTCTAAATTTTAAAATTAAACTTATATTTTATCTAAATCATTAAAAAGAGAAGAGATTCGATAATTGAAAATCATAAACATTTTCTTTTTTTTTTCATTTTTGGGCTATTTATTTAAGCTAAAAAAATAGGCATAAATAATTTCAGCATTTATCAGTGAGTTTTGAAATAATTTGTCCTTGTACTTTTCTTACAACGGTGCTTTGAGTTTTCTAAATTTTAAGATCAAAATTATAATTATATTTAATGTTCGATGTCACACAAAATGCAAATAATCTCTGAAGCGTCGCGGGCCGCGAAAAACTTTTATGAGGGTTGGATGTGACTTGCGTCCGCAGGTTGCCGACACCTGGGGAAACAATTTAGCGGTGTTGCCACATACATCTTTGGAATTCATTCCTTCAGAAAAGGAACTATATGCAGCAGGTCGACTGCAAATCACTCGCGTTATAGGAGTGAAATATTGCATTCTTTCTTTTTAGGGGAAATGTACATGTTTTACGAGGGACATAATGGAAAAAATCCCTCTAAAAAGAGATTTATCGGCTTAGAAGAACACGGAACACTGACACTTATTTGAAATTGCGCCAAATTTGCGGCTTTAATTCAATTATCTTTTACTTTCCCTACAACACATTGTAATGTATAAGGAAAGTATTGGAATCGTGTAGGAAATCGTAACTCGAGTTTTCGGCGGATTTACACATTTCGAGCATTCTAGAACATGAAAAACTAATTCTAACGTTATGTCTGTGTGTATCTGTGCAATGTGCGTATATATATAGCCTCTACCTCAAACTCTCAAACTAATTGGCTAAATTTCATAAAATTTAGTATGTAAGTCTCTTACCCTAGTAAGGGCTGCCCTAGTGTAATTAGATTTTGGTGCAATTTGGAAAAACAGAATCTGTATTTTTTTTACGAAATGGCTCACATGAATTGTCAAACTCAGAAATAAAAGACAATATATATATATATATATATATATATATCCTGAGCTGTTTATTATTGCCTATTCTCATATTGCCGAGTTTTATTTTTATTTACTTTTATATACATTAATTGTGATTTTTGAATCCTAATATTCTTCTCATCCCCCTTTCCATTATAGTGAAATGTTACCTTCTATCCTTATCCTTAGTCTAGGCCTATAGTTACTCATTTGTAACAGATATGCTAGAGATGGGTTTTTTTGTACATACAGTAGTTTATGCATAATTTTCGATTAAAATCCTTCAATTTTTATTTATATATATATATATATATATATATATATATATATTACAAAATAATCGACAATATAACAAAAAAATCGACGCACCAAGGAGTAGCCCGATTGTGATAAAAATTGGTGGATGTGAAGTACATACATAGAAAAAGAAACGATTAAAATTTCAGAACAATTTAATGACTTAGAGTTTGACCGTATACAAGGGGAGGAAGTCAATAAGGCGATGGTCCACCTCTGACCTGGATGCAAGATGTCACCCGGCGTGGCATAGACTGATAAAGTTCCCGGATGGTGTCCTGAGGAAGGTCTTGCCAAATTGTCTCCAACTGTCGGGCTAAATCGTCAACATTCCGGGATGGTTGCAATCGCCTTCCCATAACGTCCCAAATGTGCTCTATGGAAGAGAGATCAGGAGACCTAGCTGGCCAAGAAAGTGTTGGACAAGCTTGAAGACAATTCATAGCAACACGTGCCGTGTGTGGCCAGGCATTATCTTGTTTAAAAGTAAGTCCGGGGTGTCGCAACAGGAACAGTAACACAACCGGTCGTAGAATATTGTCTAATTACCGCTGTGCTGTCATTGTTTCAAAAATGACTACCAAAGACGTAAGATATCCGCAGTCGAAATGCAACAAAAATTTTGACCACAGATTCAGAATCGCTCCTTATATACACCTGCTGAATGCGCAGTTCCGATGCGCTGGAGCTCCCACTATTTAATCATTGGACACCAAATTTTATTCATTTGCATGTTCGCTCAAAATGTCTTTGCATATGAAATTTCATTACAATCGAACAACTCCTTCTTGGTGCGTCGATTTTTTTGTTATTGCGTATATATACTGAAATGTATTCTTTAAATGGTTGTTTGATACGTAATTTTTGATGGCAAAACAAATAAGTTTAACCTCCATTACTCTAAGATAAATCATTTTCAAGATATTCTGGATTTTTAGAATTTGAGGCTACGTTTAAAACGCAGAAGTTGCCAGATGAAAAAGTATATTAAAAACTGCAAAATGGATATAATAACTCAATAAATCGTGCCAGTTTGTGCAATTAAACTCAATTTAATGGATTAGGAAAGAGAAAATATATTTGATTCTGTAGGAAAAGTTATGAGCTTCTCACATCAATTTGGACGTATTTTTAATCACAACGTTACAAATTGTCAACAAACTTTGATTCCTTGAGAAAAGTTCATCCTCTTGTAATTGGTCTTAACCTTTTCATATATGTATAGTTTTTACTTTCGCTGCAATACATGGTAATGTATAGGGAAAGTATTGGAATCATGTCGAAAATCGCAACTCGAGTTTTCGACGGATCTACACGCTTCGGGACCTCTAGAATACGATAAAACTATTTTTAGCGTGACGTCTGTGTGTGCAGATTTTGTATCCACTCTAACTAAAAAAACTAATTGACCGAATATTATAAAATTCGGTAGGTAAGCCACATGTGGGCGAATCTGGTGCTGATTAGTTTTGGGTACGATTCGGGATAAAAGAACCCGCCCTTTTTTGAGAAATGGGCCGCAAACATTGCCTGTATCCACTTCAGCTAAAAAACTAATGAACCGAATTTCACAAAATTCGGTAAAAGTCGCTTGTGGATCACCCTGATGCTGATTAGATTTTGGTACGATTCGGAAAAACATAATCTGCCTTTTTTTTGCGAAATGCGCCGCAAAAATCGTCAAAATCTAAAATAAAAACTACGTATGCTTAAATATATCCATTAAATGCTTATTTTATACGTAATTTTTAACAATGAAAATAATAAGACCAACGCCATTACACTAGAACTAGCCGTTCTCGATATATTTTAGATTTTTCATATTTACTCTACGCCACCTTTGAAAATAAGTCCAGTCACCAAATGAGAACGAAAATTGAATTAAAAATGAATTAAATTCAATTAAAATAAAGTGAACGTAAATATAAGTATGCAGGGGAAGTCATGTGCTGTCCACATCAGATTTTTATTTCAGATTTTGACAAATTTTGCTGGCCATTTCGTAAAAATAGACGGGTTCTATTTTTCCGAATCTTACCGAAATCTAATAAACACCAAGGCAACCCAAAATCGACTTACCCGAAGTTACGTAAAATTTTGTTGAATATTGTACATATACACACACCATACGTCACGTCAAAAATATCTAGAACACGAATCACGTCGATTCCTATTCTAAAGTGCCCGAACATGCAAATCCATCTAAAACTCGCATTCACATTTTCAACCCTAACACTTTCCGACTATGCATCATAGGGGAAGTAAAATGATTGAATTCCTTCATTGTTCCTTTAAAATAACACTAAGTAATTTATTAAATAGTGCAACTTATAACGTAGTTATTTGATTGTTCAATAAGTATATTGTTTCAAATGTGCTTCACGTTTTTATTCCTCCATAACTTTATCACCTGAGAATTCGAAAATTCTTGAAATCAGAACACCTTTCATACCCGAGCTGCCCGTATGTTCGAAGTTGTGCTTTGAAGCATCTATCTACTGTTAACTGCACACATTTGGACACCTATACCCATTATAGGCTATTTTATGCAAACCCTGGGGGTAGAACGGTTTCCAAAAATTTAAACATGGCCCTGTCCCGCTTTGACCGCCTTTCTGCCTTCATCTCTGCTCCAGCAAAAGCTTACTACTTCAAGTCTTTATCATTCATTGATCCACATATTACCCTAGCAACAATTGATTTTTCCTCCAGTTCGGCATGTATGCGTGCATGTGTGGACTCGTGCTCCGCTTTGGGACTCGCACTGGGCTATTTTAAAAATCCTTCGCCCCCCCCCCCCCCCCCACCTTCCCCATCCTTCTCTTTAAAAATTTTCTTCCTCTTTTGGCTTTTTTAAATACATACATCTATCCTGCCACAGTGTGGATAACACTGAGGAGGTGCTGCACAGTGTTATGTATTGCCCCTTCGAAAGATCTATGATTCTATAAATAGAACGGCGTAAAAGATGACGGGTGATTTATGTTGCCGAAGAAAGTGGTTTTGGATGAATAATACAACTTTCTTAAAGCCGTGCTATTTGATATCCTCCTCACCCCCCGCCCCTTTCAGAGGCTTAGCTTGTTCCTGTTAAATGTATTCTTTTTTTTTTTAACTGTTTATATCTGTATGACATTTCTCGATTTTATGGTTTATAGAATTTGGAATTGATCACGTTATGTAGATCAGTGTGGCCACCCATTTTTACAAAATATCTACATTGGTAAATAATTTCTGTAGGCTCTACAAGAGCTTGCCTGATGACTTGGATATTTTTTTTCTTCTTTATCTATTTTTGAAAATCATTTATTGCAATTTTTTGTGTCTTTATGTTTTTATGTTATTTTTTTTGTCTATCTATACCTATGGTACGGGTTTTTATTATGTATATTATTTTGCCTGCTGTCACTGCGATTCTTCCTGTAGCATGCTTTTTTTTTATATATAAATAAATAAATAAATAAAAATTCCAATTTAAAAAAATCTGATGAGGTCAGCACATGATTTTCCCTACAGACTCAATTATTTTTCGTTTTATTTTTTTCACAAATCATAAAATTGAGTTTGATTTCACAAAATAGCACGGGTAATTGTTTGAAATTACACCGAATTCGCAGTTTTAATTCAATTTTCGGTTTCTTTTTGGCGACTGGGCATATTTTCAGATGCGACGTTGCAAAAATGCGAAAAACAAAAATATCTTGAGAACGTTTAGAACGTCTTGAGAACGTCAATTATTTTCGTAGCCAAAAATTACGCATAAAACAACCATTTAATTGATACATTTGAGCATATGTATTTTTATTGTTGATTTGTACGATTTTTGCGGGCCATTTCGCAAAAAAAGGGTATGATCTTCTTGCCGAACCGTACCAAAATCTAATCAGCACCAAGGTAACCCATACGTGACTTATCTACCAAATTTTATGAACGATGGTCAATCAGTTTTTGAGCTTGAGTGAATAACAAACATTGCACAAACACACACAGAGACGTGATGCTGAAAATAGTGCTCTCGAATTCTAGAGTAAACATGTAAATCTGTCGAAAGCTCGAGTTGCGGTTTTCGACAGTGTGTGTGTTATTGTTGTTGAGACCCAGACCGTCCGACCTACCAGAAAGGTGTAAGGTAACCGTTTGGACGGTCGGGAAGAGCCACCCAATTTAGACCGGAACCTAGTGGGGGAGGCATCCACAGGGACCGTACCCTCCTTCCCCTATCACCAACCTCTCGAAAGGACTTACGGACCCACATGTTTAACGTGATCGTACTCCGCATGAACACGGCGGCAGTTGTGGCAGCGTGCAAACCACCGGGCTACCGCGTCCGAAATTTGCCAACAACACGCCGTGTTCCCAGGTGGTCACCCACCCAAGTATTAACCGCGCCCGATGCTGCTTGACTTCGGTGATCTAACCAGAACCGGTGTTTTCAGCACTGTAAGGTCGTTGGCTCTGACAGTGTAAGTGCGTGTGTGTAAGTGCGTGTGTGCCTGTGTGGCGAGTGCGCGCATACCCACACTCGAACTCAAATACTGATTGACCAATTGTGACCTGGTGCTGAAAGTTGAATTCGGGATAAAAGAACCAGCCTTTTTTTTCGAAATTATTCACTCAAGCTAAAAAACTAATTGACCAAATTTAACAAAATTTGGTAAATAAGATAAATCAGCGTGTATGGTTTCGGAAATCATTTGGATTTCGGAAATCATTCATCTTCACTGCAAAGCGTCTCCAAGTTCTTCAATGCAGCAACAGAAAAAAATCATCTTTACTTTTCGTGTTTGTTTTTTACGTTCATTTTGCTTAGTTTTTCTTATTTTTCTCGCTTTATTTCCGTTTTATCACACCAGGTGGTGCTGTTAGATTCATATTTATCGTTTAGCCAATTACAGGCTGACATAATCTTGCTCTTATTTGGGAGTCCAGGCTTGTTGCACGAAAAAAGGAAATCTAAATGATATCTAAAACGTATGTAATTCTTCTTCTTCTTCTTGATATGCGCTGTGTGAACTAATTCAATTTTAAAAGTGTTTTAATGTAATTCATCTTACGATTCAAAACAATTCTGCAAGGCTCGGACTCCAAATATTTTTATTTTGAAGGAGGAGAAAACATTAAAAGTTCACAAATAAGTGAAAACCAAATATAGAGGGAGAATTGTGATAAATGCTTGCGGGGGGGGGGGGGGGATATTTGTATGAGCGGCGCTGCCTGATCAATCTTTCTCAAACCCATTTGCCTGCTTTCTACGCGCTGTCTGATAAATCTTTTTTTTTGTCCATTCTCCCCCATAATTCTTGAGTGAAAATGTATGTTTTTACTCCACATAGATCCAAACATGATGCCTAAACTATAGCACTCTCAAAGGATATTAGATTCTATAAATAGAATAGCGTCGTTGGTGGTAGTACGTGATGTGCGAGCGTGTGTAGCAGTTGCCAGGTATAAATGCAATTTCTTCAACCGTGTCTTACATTTTAGAATTTCGTTAAGTGCATGCATTTTGCCGTATTCACATTTTGATGTACCGCGTTTGGACCGTATTTTATCTTCATGTTATTTCTCCATTTGGTGAATTGCACTTTTGAAACGCATTTTCTTCGTAAAGATTTTCTCTCGCGTATAATGTTATACCCCAACAGTTGGCCAGGGGGCGTGTTTTGGGCGTCAACTTCACTATAGTTGCATAAAACACAACGGTTACATTGTAAATGATATCTACAGTTATACCTAGATTTAGCATTTAAAAAAAAAAAAAATCAGACTTCATTCGTTTTCGTATTCAGAATTTGATGTACCGCGTTTGGACCGTATTTTATCGTGTTATTTCTCCATTTGGAGAATTGCACTGTTGAAAGGCATTTTCTTTGCAAAGATTTTCTCTTGCGTATAATGTTATATCCCAACAGTTGGCCAGGGGGCGTGTTTTGAGGGTTAACTTCACATTAGTTGTGTAAAACGCAACGGTTCCATTGTAAACGATATCTACAGTTATACCTAGATTTAGCATTTTTAAAAGAATCAGACTTCATTCGTTGTCGTATTCAGAATTTGATGTACCGCGTTTGGACCGTATTTTATCGTGTTATTTCTCCATTTGGAGAATTGCACTGTTGAAACGCATTTTCTTTGCAAAGATCTCTCGCGTATAATGTTATATCTCTACAGTTGGCCAGGGGGCGTGTTTTGAGGGTTAACTTCACATTAGTTGTGTAAAACGCAACGGTTCCATTGTAAACGATATCTACAGTTATACCTAGATTTAGCATTTTTAAAAGAATCAGACTTCATTCGTTGTCGTATTCAGAATTTGATGTACCGCGTTTGGACCGTATTTAATCGTGTTATTTCTCGATTGCCAGGAGATTTTCTCTCTTGTATAATGTTATATCCCAACAGTTGGTCAGGGGGCGTGTTTTGAGGGTTAACTTCACATTAGTTGTGTAAAACGCAACGGTTCCATTGTAAACGATATCTACAGTTATACCTAGATTTAGCATTTTTAAAAGAATCAGACTTCATTCGTTGTCGTATTCAGAATTTGATGTGCCGCGTTTGGACCGTATTTTATTGTGTTATTTCTCCATTTGGAGAATTGCACTGTTGAAACGCATTTTCTTTGTAAATATTTTCTCTCTTGTATAATGTTATATCCCAACAGTTGGCCAGGGGGCGTGTTTTGAGGGTTAACTTCACATTGTTGTGTAAAACGCAACGGTTCCATTGTAAACGATATCTACAGGTATACCTAGATTTAGCATTTTTAAAAGAATCAGACTTCATTCGTTGTCGTATTCTGAATTTGATGTGCCGCGTTTGGACCGTATTTTATCGTGTTATTTCTCCATTTGGAGAATTGCACTGTTGAAACGCATTTTCTTTGTAAAGATTTTCTCTCTTGTATAATGTTATATCCCAACAGTTGGCCAGGGGGCGTGTTTTGAGTGTTAACTTCACATTGTTGTGTAAAACGCAACGGTTCCATTGTAAACGATATCTACAGTTATACCTAGATTTAGCATTTTTAAAAGAATCAGACTTCATTCGTTGTCGTATTCAGAATTTGATGTGCCGCGTTTGGACCGTATTTAATCGTGTTATTTCTCCATTTGGAGAATTGCACTGTTGAAACGCATTTTCTTTGTAAAGATTTTCTCTCTTGTATAATGTTATATCCCAACAGTTGGCCAGGGGGCGTGTTTTGAGGGTTAACTTCACATTGTTGTGTAAAACGCAACGGTTCCATTGTAAACGATATCTACAGGTATACCTAGATTTAGCATTTTTAAAAGAATCAGACTTCATTCGTTGTCGTATTCAGAATTTGATGTGCCGCGTTTGGACCGTATTTAATCGTGTTATTTCTCCATTTGGAGAATTGCACTGTTGAAACGCATTTTCTTTGTAAAGATTTTCTCTCTTGTATAATGTTATATCCCAACAGTTGGCCAGGGGGCGTGTTTTGAGGGTTAACTTCACATTGTTGTGTAAAACGCAACGGTTCCATTGTAAACGATATCTACAGGTATACCTAGATTTAGAATTTTTAAAAGAATCAGACTTCATTCGTTGTCGTATTCAGAATTTGATGTGCAGCGTTTGGACCGTATTTTATCGTGTTATTTCTCCATTTGGAGAATTGCACTGTTGAAACGTATTTTTTTTGTAAAGATTTTCTCTCGCGTATAAAGTTATATCCCGACATTTGGCCAAGGGGCGTGTTTTGAGGGTCAACTTCACTATCGTTGCATAAAACACAACGGTTACATTGTAAATGATATCTACAGTTATACCTAGATTTAGCATTAAAAAAAAAATCCGACTTCATTCGTTTTCGTAATCAGAATTTTATGTACCGCGTTTGGACCGTATTTTATCGTGTTATTTCTCCATTTGGAAAATTGCACTGTTGAAACGCATTTTCTTTGTTAAGATTTCTTCTCTCGCGTATAATGTTGTTATATCCCTATAGTTGGCCAGGGGGCGTGTTTTGAGGGTTAACTTCACATTAGTTGTATAAAACGCAACGGTTCCATTGTAAACGATATCTACAGTTATACCTAGATTAAGCATTTTTAAAAGAATCAGAATTCATTTGTTTTTGTATTCAGATTTTGATGTATTGCATTTGGACCGTATTTTATCGTGTTATTTCTCCATTTGGAGAATTGCACTTTTGAAACGTATTTTCTTTGTAAAGATTTTGTCTCGCGTATAAAGTTATATCCCAACAGTTGGCCAGGGGGCGTGTTTTGAAGTTCAACTTCACAATAGTTGCACAAAAGACAACGGTTACATTGTAAATAATATCTACAGTTATACCTAGATTTAGCATTAAAAAAAAAAATCAGACTTCATTCGTTTTCGTAATCAGAATTTTATGTACCGCGTTTGGACCGTATTTTATCGTGTTATTTCTCTATTTGGAGAATTGCACTTTTGAAACGTATTTTCTTTGTAAAGATTTTCTCTCGCGTATAAAGTTATTTCCCAACAGTTGGCCAGGGGGCGTGTTTTGAGGGTCAACTTCACATTAGTTGTATAAAACGCAACGGTTCCATTGTAAACGATATCTACAGTTATATCTAGATTTAGCATTTTTAAAAGAATCAGACTTCATTCGTTTTCGTATTCAGATTTTGATGTACCGCGTTTGGACAGTATTTTATCGTGTTATTTCTCTATTTGGAGAATTGCACTGTTGAAACGTATTTTCTTTGTAAAGGTTTTCTCTCGTGTATAATGTTATATCCCAACAGTTGGGCAGGGGGCGTGTTTTGAGGTTCAACTTCACAATAGTTGCACAAAACACAATGGTTCCATTGTAAACGATATCTGCCGTTATACCAAGATTTAGCATTTTTTTGAAAATCAGACTTCATGTGTTTTCATACTCACATTTTGATGTATGTCTTTTGGAGCGTATTTGAAGTTCATGTTTTTTCTCCATTTGGAGAATTGCACTTTTGAACTGCATCGCATTTTTTAAAAATTCAGACATCAGAGATTCGAAGAAATGTGCGAGTTTTCCAAACGCGTTTGGTAATATTCAGTACATGGTCATTGGCTTTTAAATGATAAAATGGCACAATGAAAGCGTTTTTTTGGAAATCTACTTAATAAATGTAGATGTATGCATGTCTGTCTGTGCAGTGTATAGTGAGAAATCTAAGCTTTATATGGCCATGAAATTCGGTACACAGGTATTTCAGAACCCGGGAAAGCACACCTCTGCTATTTTTTCAAAATTCTATAATTTAAAGGTTAATTTTTCTGATGCTCATTTCGGTTCAAAAATGTTTTATGTAACATTTTTTTTTTCAGGATTGTCTATAAATAGAGCTTAGATGATGACTGATATGAATTCAGCATTAAATTCTGAAGGTGATTGGAGAAGGGTGGGGCGGGGCTGTGGGGTTAACTAAAGGTTTCCGCGTCTGTTTGTGTTTTTCACTTCCGGTTTAAAACAATTCCTTGGAACATCCATTTTTTTGGGATTAGTGAGAGATAGCGATAGATGATGACTGATATGGATTCAGCATTGAATTCTGAATGTACTAGGGTGATTCGCTAAAGATTTCCATTTCCGATTTCGGAGACGTCACTTTCAGTTTTTCTAAAGACTTGTATGACTGTAAATATGTATGCAAAGGGAATAAAAATGCTCCAAAAGTCCGTTAAAATTGAAATACATACACACCATTTGCCCCGCCCGTCCAAATAGCTGCTCAAGTCTTCGGACGAGTCTGTCGGTCTGGGCCTTCAACACCATTTGCCCCTATTTGAAGTCTACTTTATAAATTTCATGTTTTATATATTTTCAGGCGGGAGGAAGTAGTCTTATATATATGTCATTTTTCTCATATATCTCATTTTTACGTGTTGTATACAAGTGATCGGCAAGCAAATCATTACTTATAATTTTCTTAAAAATATCACTGATGAAAAAATATGATTACAAATTAAGAGAAATCGTTACGACGCGTATCGAAAATTATTGTATCGATGCACGGTAAATAGAATACCATAGGTAACTGTATTGATAATTGATAGAAAATATCAATGATCCAGTTGCAAAAACGCGAATAAACTGGATTTTTTTAGATGGAAATTTTGGAAAAATTGAGAATTTTGAAAATTGCTTGTTTCCAAAAGGTGGGAATTTTCAGTCATTGCATTCTGCCTTATAAAAGCAATTGTTTGACACAAAATTAATATTTATACCATATGTAACTGTATTGATAATTAATAGAAAATACCGATGGCCCTTGTGTAAGTGGAATTGCAAAGACGCGAATAAAACGGGGTGTTTTTGAGATGGAAATTTTGAAAAATGCTTGTGTCCCAAAAGTGGGAATTTTTAGTCATTGCATTTTGCATTATAAAAGTACGTGTATGACTCGAAACTAATATTTATTCCTTTCATTTGGAATTGTAAATTGCTAAAGCATGGAAAATTGAGAGAGATTTGTTAGATCCCAAGGGAAAAAAAATGAAATTGTGTGAGTTTCCTATTGTATATAAAAACGAAAATTAATTCCACATGTACAGGGCGACTATAATTAAAGTTGCGATTTTAAAACGCTGTAAAGTAAGAACCACTGGTCAGAATGATCTGAAATTTGACATGAGTATACATGAAGCAATGGAATTTTGTTTGGCGAAAGAAAAAAAAATACTTCAAAAATATACCGACAGACGGCGCTGTATTTACCAAACACGGGGTGTTGTTAGCCGAAAGAAACCAATAATCAACTGAAGAAAACGAAAATTTAATCAACATCACTTAAGTTAAAAATTGATTGAAACATCACGAAAACATGAAACAAACACCTACGATATACGCAAGAAATGTTCAGTATGTTGTCCACCGTGCTCGGCTACAAGTTGGAAGCGCAAAACAGCATGTTCCACAACAGATCGGAGTGTATCAGAGGTGATGCTGTGGATGTGATGAGTAATGCGTGCGTCAAGTCCGCAATCCGACCACTATACACCACATTCTTGAGGTGCCCTCAAAGCCAGAAGTCGCAAGGTCAAGCGCGTGGCGTCCAGAATGTTGGGAATGTTGAATTGGGGCTGATAATACTGTCATTTCCGAAATGGATATTCAGTAGCTGCTTCACTGGTGTTGCAATGTGCGGAGGAGCGCCATCTTGCATAACAGTTGTGATATCCAGAGAACTGCATGTGCTCCTTATTTTTATCACAACTATAATGTGCGGTGCGCATGCCCAGTCTTAATTAGCAAACCTCCAGATTAGAGGTGTGCTTCCTTCGCGCGACCTAGCGGCTAATTTCTTCGTTTTTCGTCAAGCAAATTCTATGTTGGATTCGTACATTTCCATCTATCGGTACATTTTTGAAGTAATTTTTTTTTCGCCAAACAAAATTCTATTGCTTCACGTATACTCAGGTCAAATATCAGGCCATTCTGACTAGTAGTTCTTACTTTATAGCGTTTTAAAATCGCAACTTTAATTATAATCACCCTGTATATTGTAATTTAATTGGTTAATATTTTCAAAGTCAAAACACTCCGAACGATGAAATACTTATTACAAATTGTCTCAATATTTACTTGCCTGTTCAGCTGAATCATGAAGGTGGTCTCATCTCTTAAGTCCATGAGCATCTACAATTTTCCTTTTATTTATTCTCATGATTATGCAATTGCATTATATCGTGGCAACGCCTTCGGCCAGAGATTATAAACACAAAAATCACAAAAAAGGCCATAATTTGAGAGGCTATTTCTCCAGATCCAAAAGTTAATTAGGAAAAATGGATTTCAGATTTGTATTCCCCATGATTTTTTTCAGCCCTAGGGGTTGTATTTGGTGCTCTGACGTACCTGCACTATGCTTTTAGAGAGAGATAATCTATATTAGTCCCAATATTTTTTTAATAATTTTATGATTAATATAATTTGCCCATTTTCAACTAACTATTTGCAATTTTAAATTTTCAAGGATTTTATTTCGAACTTTACCATCTTAAACTCATACAAAGATGCAAATTTTTCTTAATGACGATTAAGGTTTAAACTGTCTAATGAACCGGATAAGTATATAAGAAATAAGATTAGCGGAGAGCATATATAAGATTAGACATATAAGATTAGCCGGAGAGAATATAAGATTAGCCAGACAGCATATAAGATTAGCCGGAGAACATATAAGATTAACCGGACAGCATATAAGATTTGCCGGAGAGCATATAAGATTAACCGGAGAGTATATAAGATTAGCCAGGGAGAATATAGGATTAGCCGGAGAGCATATATGATTAGCCGGAGAGCATATACGATTAGCCGGACAGTATATAAGATTAGCCGGAGGGCATATAAGATTAACCGGAGAACATATAAAATTAGCCGGAAAGCATATAAGATTAGCCGGAGAGAATATAAGATTAGCCGAAGAGCATATAAGATTAACCAGAGAGTATATAAGACTAGCTGGAGAGCATATAAGATTAGCTGGAGAGCATATAAAATTAGCTGGAGAGCATATAAGATTAGCCGGAGAGCATATAAGAAATGCGTAAATTAGTTTCTTTCTTCGAGGAACAATCAAGCTCTTTGGATTCTAGCTCTTTGGTTACTTCCCAACCAAGTTTCCAATGCTTCGAAAATTCCCTGGTTATTCCCCCAAATTCTCGGATTTATTACTGCTTTCTAAAATTCCCATGTTTTTTTTGCAACTCCATGCATAAGGCCAATATATATCGATGCACACCTCGCTATTCTCCATATTTCTTCTCTTTCTGCTGGCTTGATCCACTTCTTCCATATATTTCCCTTAATCCTTTGGTGGTATTAAAAATGCATGTTCCCTACTCCACAGCCGCAGAACCAAGTATGAGTACTAAGCTGTAGCACTAGGAAGATGCTAGATTCTATAAATAGAATAGCGTCGTTCCTGGTACGTGATGTACGGACGTTTGTGGCAGTTGTAACCCAACTTGTTTAAACCGTGTCCCACTTTTCGGGATCTTTTAAGTGCATATATGCGTGCTTTTCTTGTATTCATATTTTTGGTTGTTCCGTGCTTGAGCCATCGGATTTACTTTCCTATTTATGCTTTCAGAGTGGTGCGCTTTTAAAGAAATTTTCTTTGAATTGGAAGTGTATGCGTTTTTACTTTTTGCTAGAGATGAGCGAATAACACTTTTCTCGAATTCGAATATCGAATTTGAATATCAACCAGAACTGGAATATTTATATCAAATAGTGAATAAATTATATTTGCATTTATGCATTTATTAAATAATATTTATTAATTATTAGTAAATAAATATATAAGCAAGAAAAATCTACTTTTTGCTAGAGATGAGCGAATAATACTTTTCTCGAATTCGAATATCGAATTTGAATATCAACCAGAACTCGAATATTTATTTCAAATAGTGAATAAATTATATTTACATTTATTAAATATTATTTATTAATTATTAGTAAATAAATATATAAACAAGAGAGATCAATCATGGATAAAAGCATTGATTTTGAAACCCTTTCCAACTGAAATGCGATTCTACTTAAACATCTCTGAAATGCGATACATTCAGCACTGATATTATTTTAAATTATCACAGTACTACAGTAATTTATTATATTTGAAAACTTAAAAACTTCATCAAAAAAGACAATGCTAGTTACACAACATAAACTTTATTCAAATGACGTTATCGAAATATAAATCGTCTGTTTCTCTATGTAAAATCAATGAATATTCCATTCATATCACTTATATTCCAGACTCCAGAGCTAAATAATTTTACGTGAAAAAAGTTCAGCACTTCTTACACAACCCAACTTGCAATCATTTCATTTGTTTACATTCTGCATGTTACAGTTTAGCGTTAAAATTAGGCTTCGTTACAGGAATAATCAAAGTTTAGTGAAATTAAATATATTGTAATTAAGTTGGCACAGAATTTAAATACACAGATAATACATAAAAATAAAGTGGTTTTATGACGGATGAAGCGCTAAATATAAATTTAAAAATCTACGATAACAGGTAAAATATGAAGCCATATTTTACTTGGAATGAGTCACGTGATCTCTTCATATATCATGGGTGTAATTATTATTTTAATTTTTTAGACAGACAGAATGACTAAAGTTATAAACACTTTTCAACTATGTTGGAAAGTGTTAAAAATGAAACTTTTTATTTTATATCTTAATTATTTTAGGTTTTCTTAACTACAATAATTCGATAATTCTAAATGCTTCTCACCTACTGTAGATTTTTATTCAAGAAAACAAGCTTTTGAACACTTTCAGGGTCTAGAGTCTTTCTTAATTTTTGTCGATTCAGACTTTCCGACCTACCCGAAAGTGTAAGGTATCTATTTGGACGGGTGGGACAGTACCACCCACTTTACACCGGAACGCAGTGGGGATGGTATTCACAGGGACCTTGTCTTCCTTCTCCTATCACTAACTTCTAGGAAGGACTTTGGAACTCACCGATTTAATGTGCTATTATTCCGCGTTAACACAGGGATAGTTTGGGCAGAGCTAGGAATTGAATTCATTTCCTCCGACTGCAATTCCTGTGCTCTAATCACTGGGCTATCCCACTCAGGGTTCGAGTCCTTCTTTTTTCCGCAAATTAATCCAGATGTGCTTTTAAAAGTCTGTTAACAACGCCATAATTAAATATTTCAAATATAATTCTTTCAAGCCAGGTTACAGATCGATATTTTTCTAGTAGTCAATTGGTATGTCGTTGTATATCATCCATTTAAATTACATACATTTTAATACATACATTTTTTCATACATTTAAGTTACATACAAATTATAAAAGGGTTACTTAAAAATAAAACTGTGTTTTTGTATTAACTCGTTATCAATAGCTGTTGCAGAAAGCAGTTTTTTAAATGTATTTGCTGTGATGATATTGCTGTGTATGCACCTTATCTTTGTGAGGTCTTTCAGAATTTTTTTGTCCTGTCTACTGTTACATTCAGAAAATTCGAAGTGCTTTTCCAGTTGTTCTACTCTTGATTTTAGAAGGCGCGTCTTATCTTAAAGCTGTTGCGACTGAAGAACATTTAGATAGAAAATGAGAATAGGCGCTAGAGGAAAGATAACAACGATTTTGTTTGTTTTTCTGCTCTCGTCACCAAACACGATATGATCATTTTCTGTGTGCTTTCGGGTGTCTGCTAGTACCAAGGGACATTTCTTGTACAGGAACATACAATGTTATTACTTTCCTTATATACATAATGTATAAGAAAAGTATTGTGACGCGGTCGAAAATTCGAATTCGAGTTTTCGACGGGAGAGCACGTTTCAAGCATACCTGATCACGAATCAAACATTTTTGAGGTGATGTCTGTGTGTGTGTGTGACAGTATGTGTGTGTGTGCCAGTGAGTCTCTGGAGACGATAACTAACGAACGAATGGACCGATTCGAATGAAATTTGGTACAAAAATTACAATCCGTGAATACTGGAAGTCTATTGTTTTCATACGCAATCGAATGTTCAGAACCGTCTTAAATTTTTGAGTGAAATTTGGAAAAAATCATCAAACAATCAAAACCTCTAATAAAGTTACGCAAATAGACATTTCTTATGTAATTTTTCATTAGAAAACGATTAACATAAATTTTAGAACGCTAGCATTAACCGTTTTCGAGATATTGCGCATTATTCAAAAAAATTATATATAATAAAAAAAGAATATTTCCTATTGAGAAACATGTTCACTTTTCATATGTAATATCATGCGATAAATTGGGTGACATCATTCTCGTGGATCTAACTCGTTCCACAAATGAAAAAATCTGATGTGGGCAACACATGACTTTCCTTATATAATGTAATGAATTTACTACTTTTACAGTAAAAAAATAGGTTTTTCTTATAGTAGATACTAATATTCTTTCCAAGATATTGAATTTTCGACAATTAGTCGTCATTTTCATTGATTTAGCATCATTTTTATCCATTTGGCGAGATTTTCATTAATTTGGCAACATTTCAAAAAAGTCGCCAAGTTGGCGACATTCCGCCAAATTCGTCGCCAAAATCTCGCTAAGCGTTATGCACTAAGAAAAAAGTTATTCTTACAGCAGATAAATGACTATTGGCGTTTAAATACAAAAGTATTATTCAAAGTATATTTTTTCATGAATGGAACAAGCTAGATATACGAGAATGCTGTCACTCAATTTATCGCATGGTATTACATATGAAAAGTGAACATGTTTCTCAATAGGAATTTTTTTTTTTATGCGACTTTTTCATAATTTTTTTGAAAAATGTACAATATCTCGAGAACGGTTCATGTTAGCGTTCTAAAATTTATGCCAATCGTTTTCTAATGAAAAATTACATAAGAAATGTCTATTTGCGTAACTTTATTAGCGGTTTTGATTTTTTGACGATTTTTTCAAAATTTTATTCGAAAATTTAGGGGGGTTCTGAACATTCGATTACGTATAAAAACAATAGGCTTCCAGTGTTTACGGATTGTGATTTTTGTACCAAATTTGGTTCGAATCGGTCCATTCGTTCGTCAGTTATCGTCTCCACAGACTCACTGACACACACACACACACACACATACTTTCACACACACACACACACACACACACACACACACACACATACACACACACACAGACATCACTTCAAAAATGTTTGATTCGTGATCAGGGATGCTTGAAACGTGCTCTCCCGTCGAAAACTCGAATTCGAATTTTCGACCCCGTCACAATACTTTCCTTATACCTTCCTTAAGGAAAGTAAAAATATACTTAGTAATACTTTTGTATTTGAACGCCAATAGTCATTTATCTGCTATAAGAATAAATTATTTCTCCGTCCATAATGCTGGGCGAGATTTTGGCTGAATGTCGCCAACTTGGCGACTTTTTTAAATGTTACCAAATCAAAGAAAATCTGGTTAAATGGATAACAAGAAAGATCAATCATGCATAAGCATTGATTATGAAACACTTTCCAACTGAAATGTAATTTCATTTAAAAATTTCTAAAATGTGATTCATTCAGTGGTAATATCTTTTACATTATCACAGTACTACAGTAATTTATTATACTTAAATATTTAAAACTGTATCGAAATGTAAATCATCTGATTCTTTATGCAAAATCAATGAATATTTCATTCATATAACTTGTATTCCAGACTCCAGAGCTAAATAATTTTGTGTGAAAAAAATTCAGCAATTCTTATGTAATTCATCTTACAATCGCTTGAGATATTTGCATTCTGCATATGTTAAAATTAGGCTTCCTTGAAGAAATAATAAAAGTTTAGGGATCATTTAAAATCACAACTATTGTAATTGCATAGGCACGGAATTTAGATACACAGATAATACACAGATAATATATATGTGTATGTGTATGTACTCAAAGTATTAGAATCGTGCCGAAGATCGGAACTCGAATTTTCAAAGGATCTACACGTTTTGGGACTTCTAGAACACGAAAAAACTACTTTTAGGAAGACGTCTGTGTGTGTAAGGGTGTATCTGTATATGTTTCTGTGTGTCTGTGTGGATATTACATCCACTCTAATTGAAAAACTAATGGACCGAATTTCATACAATTTGGTAGGTATGTTTTTTGTGGGATCCTGATGTTCATTAGATTATAGTACGATTCGTAATAAAAGAATCTGCCTTCTTTGCGAAATGGCCGCAGAAATTGCCTTTATCCACTCTAGCTAAAAACTAATGAACCAAATTTAACAAAATTTGGAGTATAATATTTCAATAACCTACAAGTGATTTATATACCAAATTTAACAAAATTTTGTATATAAATCATTTGTAGGTTATTCTACTACGATGCGGGAAAAAGGAACGGGCTATTTTTGCGAAATGGCCAGTAAAAATCGTTATATATAAAAATAAAAGACTACGTGTGATCAATTATATCAATTAAATTCCTATTTTATATGTGATTTTTGACAACAAAAAGAATAAGACTAACCCCATTACTCTAGGACTAGCCGTTCTTGAGATATTCTAGTTTTTTCGTGTTTTCGCTAAGCCACCTTTGACAATAAGTCCAGCTATCAAATGAGAACCAAATTTAAGTTTAACGTGTAAATTCAATGTCATTTAAAATACTTATGTTGTGCAGATAAACTCAAATTATCATTGAATAAATAAAGAGAACGAATATGAGTCTGCAGCGAAAGACATGTGCTGTCCACATCAGAATTTTTAACAATATTACACCAATGATTTATAGAAGTGAACGGGGATTATTTTCAGGCCATTTCGAAAAAAATGTATGATCTATATTTAAAGATCCATCAAATTTTTGTCGAATAAAATGTTCAACAAATTTAAGCTGTGTACCAAATTTTAACTCTCTAGGACGTAGGAAAGTGCATTTAAAATGCCATCAATTAAATTTATCAAGAAGAGTTATATAAAACTTAAAAAAAATGAAAAATTGTTATCTACCAAATTTATTTTAAAATATGAAGCCACTCCCATATGCAAAACGTTTAAACAAATGGAGAGATATTTATTATATAATATATCTCTCTTTTCTTTCTGGAAGATATCCCAAAGTCAGAATTTAATTGAATTTGTTTTTTTCCCTATATTAAATAATTTTTTTAATTAAAAAACTACTTAACATATTTTACTGAATTTTTTTTTATATATTCTATGGGATAATGTGAATATTTCCTAAAAATTTCGAAGCAATTCGTGAATTTTAAATTTACTTAAAAAATTTTGAAAAATTAGGTCCCATAGGGTTCAATGTATTTCATTTTTTCAACCCGGGTTCAATAAAAAACTAATTGGGTGATATTATTTATTTATATTCCCATAGGTCCTACAGACCGTCTGAACAACATACTAAAATTTCATTTTGATAAACTCATTTTTACGGCAGTTATCGTGCTAACGGACAGACAGACAGACACACAGACAGACAGACAGACAGACAGACAGACAGAATGAACAAAGTCATAAACACTTTTCAACTTTGTTGTAAAGTGTTAAAAATGACTGAATCACTGAAAATAACGTCTATTTCACGAAAATTCAATATTTTGGAAAAAATATAAGTTTCTAATATAAGAATAACTTATTTTGTTTTTACGGTAAATGCAGTAAATACATTGCATTTTATAAGGAAAGTCATGTGCTGCACACATCAGATTTTTTTATTTTATATTTATAGGCGTTTTATAATGATTTTTTTTTCTTCTTAAAACTGGTGTGTGTTTAAAGAATACTTCTCATGTGAAATATTCTTTAAAAGTTTGAAATTTTATTTAATTTTTTTATAGTTTTATTACTTTCCTTATATACATAATGTATAAAGGAAAGTATTGTGACGGGGTCGATAATTCGAATTCGAGTTTTCGACGGAAGAGCACATTTCAAGCATCCCTGATCACGAATCAAAGTTTTTGAGGTGATGTCTGTGTGTATGTGTGTGTGGGAGTGTGCCAGTGAGTCTGTGGAGACGATATCTCACGAACGAATGGAGCGATTCGAATGAAATTTGGTACAAAAATTACAATCCGTGAATACTGGAAGCCTATTGTTTTTAAGCACAATCGAATGTTCGGAACCACCCCTAAATTTTCGAGTGAAGTTTTTAAAAAGTCATCAAAAAATCAAAACCTTTAATAAAGTTACGCAAATAGACATTTCTTATGTAATTTTTCCTTAGAAAACAATTGATATAAACTTTAAAACGCTAGCATGAACCGTTCTCGAGATATTGTACATCTTTCAAATAAGTTTATAAAAAAATCCCATAAATTACAAAAAATATATTTACTGTTGAGAAACATGTAATATCATGCGATAAATTGGGTGACATTATTCTCGTGGATCTATCTCGTTCCATTCATTAAAAAAGATACTTTGAGTAATATTTTTGTATTTGAACTCCGATAGTCATTTCTCTGCTATAAGAAAACCTTATTTCTCCGTTCATAAAGCTTGGCGAGATTTTGGCGACGAATTTGGCGGAATGTTGCCAACTTGGCGACATTTTAAATGTTGCCAAATTAACGAAAATCTCGCTAAATGTATAAAAATGACGCTAAATCAATGAAAATGACGACTAATTGACAAAAATTCAATATCTTGGAAAGAATATAAGTATCTACTATAAGAATAACCTATTTTTTTGCTGTAAAAGTAGTAAATTCATTGCATTATATAAGGAAAGTCATGTGCTGCCCACATCAGATCATTAAGTTTTCCAGCATTTGCTACTGTAGGGGCTGCCGCTCACTAAAATGTTCGATTTGCCGAACAAATGAAAAACGTCTCCTTTACAATGTAATAGAGGCTTGAAATTTAGCATATAGACTAATGATTTCACAAAAAAAAACCCCAAAGATGAATACGGTTTAACATAAATGTTCATTAACGAGGTGCTACACAGGAAAACGTTTGAAAGGTGAAGTGATAGAAAAAACATTCTTCGCGATAGGATCGAGATTCAAATTTGGTGTACGGGTAGATAGTTTAAAAGGAAGAAAGTGTGAAATTTCAGATTTCCAATATTTGCTACTTTAAGGGGTGCCGCACACTAATATGTTCGATTTCCCGAATAAATGAGGCACTCTTCCTTTTAAATGTGATAGAGGCTTGATATTTGGTATATGGGTCAATCATCTGATAAAAAACCAAGCAGAGTGTTTCAAAAATGTTCATTTATGGGTGTGCTTCACAGAAAAACGTTCGAAAGGAGAAATAATAAAATAGCATGCTTCGGGATGAGATAGATATACGGATGAGATAGATGTGGTGTACGGGTAGATAGTTCGAGAGGAAGAAATGTGCAAATTATGTTTCCCAATATTTTCTTATTTATTAGGGGGTTCAGCACACCAAAATATTCGAATTGCCGAATATATATGAAAGGCGAATTATTAAAAAATTTACATTATTCAGGGGTTGCTTATTGCGAGACCGTTGATTTTCAATGGGTATTCCGCTAGTATATATATATATATATATAGTATATATATATATATATATATATATATATATATTTGTGAGATTTGAATAATTTTAAAATTAAAAAATCATATATGTTAATAGTGATATTCGATTTTGGAAAATTATTTTCAAGATTTCGTATTATATATTTATATGCCGATTCGGTGGCTGATCAAGGCAAGTGATTTCTCGTGCTCACTCGGCTGCACAGTTGTGGGTTCGAGTCCCACCAGCAGCCATGGATGTTGTTTTGTTGGGCGCAGTGTGTTTTGCTTCCACTGGTGCGCCGGGGCAACGTCATGTGACGGCTAAATGGTTCACGATTCTGGCCGATGTATGGTGTATCAAGTGCCTGGCCATTTGTAATAAATAAATATATATCCTTCTAAAATTAATACACCATGAAAAGATACATCTCGCGATAACTGAACTTACAGTTTTAATATTGACCTCTCGGTAATGTAGTACAACATAAAAATTGTTGTATCAGCTAATGTAACCATCATAAAAACACGCGATTTGCGTTTTTGTGTTATTTGGTATTGAAAACTCTAGTATATTTTAAGCCAATAAAATAGAAATGCTGTTTTTATAAATTTTAGTGTCCCGAAATTCACGCACAACATCTCAATACCTTTGGAATGTAAGGTTTTTAAGTGTATGCGTTAGGTCAATCTCTGGTAAAAATCTGATGTGGGCAACACATGACTTTCCTTGTATAATGCAATGAATTTACTACTTTTACAGTAAAAAAAATAGGTTTTCTTATAGTAGATACTTATATCCTTTCCAAGATATTGAATTTTCGACAATTAGCCGTCATTTTCATTGATTTAGCGTCATTTTCATCCATTTGGCGAGATTTTCGTTAATTTGGCAACATTTAAAAAAGTCGCCAAGTTGGCGACATGCCGTCAAATTCGTATCCAAAATCTCGCCAAGCGTTATGGATGGAGAAGTAAGTTATTCTTATAGCGGATAAAGGACTATTGGCGTTCAAATACAAAAGTATTACTCAAAGTATCTTTTCTCATGAATGGAACGAGCTAGATCCACGAGAATGATGTCACCAAATTTAACGCATGATATTACATATGAAAAGTGAACATGTTTCTCAACGGATAATATATTTTTTTAATTAATGGGATTTTTTCATAAATTTGTTTGAAAAATGTGCAATATCTCGAGAACGGTTCATGCTAGCGTTCTAAAGTTTATGTCAATCGTTTTCTAAGGAAATTTACATAAGAAATATCTATTTGCGTAACTTTATTAAAGGTTTTGATTTTTTGATGATTTTTTCAACGTTTCACTCGAAAACTTAGGGGTTCTGAACATTCGATTACGTTTAAGAACAATAGGCTTCCAGTATTCACGAATTGTGATTTTGTACCATATTTCATTCGAATCGCTCCATTCGTTCGTGAGATATCGTCTCAGCAGACTCACTGACACACACACACACACACACACACACACACACACACACACACACATACTTTCACACACACACACACACACCTACTTTCACACACACACACACACACACACACAGACATCACCTCAAAAATGTTTGATTCGTGATCAGGGATGCTTGAAACGTGCTCTGCCGTCGAAAACTCGAATTCGAATTTTCGACCTCGTCACAATACTTTCCTTATACATTATGTATATAAGGAAAGTAAAACAAAAGACTGCCAGATCGATTAAAAACTGATTGCAGAGCCCTCAGCGGAGAATTGACGAAGTCAGGAACATGAATTCTGTAACAGTGCGAGACAGAAGAAAAAGCTTTATTTACAAAGCTATAATTGTTTAATTAGTAGGAAACAACATCAGGAACGCACGTGAAGTATATATTATAGGCAGTAAATAACGAGTAGCACATCATGAATATTCGCGACAAGTACGTCAATTTGCAAGCCCTGTTCTGTACGTACTGGCTTATCTCACAGATGGGTAGAGCTCCTATTATAATAGAGCACCTATAAAGAGTCATAGGTGTCCTATAAAGAGTCATAGGTGGGTACTTCGTCACTACGTTTGTGACTACCGATGCACAGTATTATAGTGTGGTTCTGCATCTAGCAACAAATGACGGTTGACAGTTTATTATTAAAGGTTTTGATTTTTTGATGATTTTTTCAAAATTTCACTCGAAAACTTAGGGGGTTCTGAACATTCGATTACGTTTAAAAACAATAGGCTTCCAGTATTCACGGATTGTGATTTTTGTACCAAATTTCATTCGAATCGCTCCATTCTTGCGTGAGATATCGTCTCCACAGACTCACTGACAGACACACACACACACGTTCACACACCAGGTTCAATATAGATATTAAGCCCCCCCCCCCCATCCATCCGATGCATACGTGAAGTTATGTTTAGGAATCCATTCCATCCGTCCTCCGCTCCTAAAATTTCAGGACACACGCTGGACATGTACTCTTTCCGAAAAAAATTAATTTTAATTTTTCAGAAGTATTTTATTATCGTTAACTTTTGCGATATTTCCCCCAAAGTCGCTAAGTTGGCTATATTGTGCCGCATTTGATGTTAGTTATTTCCAAGTGTGACATTGGTAGAATATGGGATTGGACTTTCCGTCCGCCGCACCTAAAATTTCAAGACACAGTCGGAACATGTACTTCTCTCGAAAGAAATTAATTTTAATTTTCCAAAAATATTGTATGACCGTTAACTTGGCGATATTTCCCAAACGTCACCAAGTTGGTTATATTGCGCCATATTTGATGTTAAGTTGTTTCCAAATGTGTCATGGGTAGAATAGGATTAGGGTTTTTCTTAGACAGGGTGTCCCAAAAAGATTGAAACGCACTTTAATTCTTTACCTGTTGGAGATAAGTGGGCAATACAAATTGCGAAAATGTTGAAAGTAAGGTAGGAAATAAGACTACGTTAATGAAATAGTCCTCCTATTCATTTTCAAAAAGTTACACTTTTCAAATTTTTATAGGATCCCCTTAGACAAATTTAGTCAATCAGAATTTTTTTATTTTTAATGCAACAAGATCATTAACAAAAACCGCATATTTGTATCTTTAAAATCAACTGAATTGTGATAAAGGAAAAAATCTGGCTTATGCCACTTTTCCGTACCTTGTGAAAGGCTGTTTCATCAGTGAAAATAGGGATCATAAACAAATTGATGATGGAAATTGTTTAGATCGAAAATACGTTAATATGTGTCAAAATTTTTTATCACAAATCATCTAAATAAAGCATTACACAGACAGAGATAGATCATATAAAGCAGTGGTACTCACTACGCTGTTGGGTATCCTATGTATTATCATCCAGTTTTATCTTTTTTGTGATATGTCACACATTTACATTTCTAATTTGATATATGGTTCCCATTCGCAATGTTCGATTTTCAATTAAATATAACTCTCTCAATATTAAAGATACAGATATGCGGGTTTTTTAATGCGGGTTTTTTAATGACTTTGTTGCATTAAAAATAAAATTTTTCGTATTGACCAAATTTGCCTAAGGGGGTCGTATAAAAATTTAAAAAGTTTAATTTTTTGAAAATGAATGGGAGGACTATTTCATTAACGTAGTCTTATTTCCTATCTTACTTTCAACATTTTTGCAATTTACATTGCCCACTTTTTCCAATAGGTAAAGAATTAAAGCACATTCCAATCTTTGTGGGACACCCTGTATAGTTGTCGAGTCGATATTCTATAAATGTGTTTAATCACAAATCCTCAACATTATTACTTAAGAGCTACCACACGAATTGTTCTTGAAATAAAAGTGTAATTTCCACATATTGTTCGTGACATCTGTTTGAGAGAATTGAGTTAGTAGGATGAATTTCGGTGTGTCTGTTTCAATCGGCAATGACAAGAAGAACTCATTTTGATCACCATCGTGATGTAGTCGTAACCATAAGACCCCCACTTATTTATATTTCACCCTCAAATCAAAATGTGCTTATAGAAAAAGCCACGTGTTCGACCTATCAGGCTTTTTCTTTTATCTTTAAATGTTCTTGAAAGTTTTGAAAATGAGGCTTTTATCACTTCCGCGTTCTTTAATATCTGTGTGCTATGTCGTAATATCGCCAGTTGCGACACATATTTACAAATGCTTTGTATTTTATGTTTTCTTTTTACTTTTTACTTTTACATGCATGGTATATTGTCACAGGCAGAACCTTCAACAGGCAGAACCTGCCGGTATAGAGTGCGTTCTCAAAGCTTGAAATCGCGCTCACAGGTTAAATCTCACAAGGCGAGGCGACCGTAAGGTTTACGCCCATTAACCATCAAGGAGCAAACATGTAAATCTCTCATCCGGCAAAGCCGCAACCGGGGGCCACGTTCTCGGCGGAATCATTCACCGGGTAGGGTCCGAAGAACACCCGCCAAGCCAGACCCCAGTCACCGGCCGGATGAGCTTTAGCTCAAGCCATGGCCTTAGCTTCATGGCCTTAGCCGGCCTTAGCTCAAGCCATGAATAGGCACAGTCCAGTGATCACAGCCACCCGGAAGAGTCGGGGCCTGATTGCCTCACCGGTTCGACGGACGGTTCCTCGGCAACCATGTAACCGGATTTATTTGCCCGCCAGGTTGGAGAATCAGAGCTAAGATCCGTTCACCACTCAAAGAGTGGGCCGCCCCGGGAGACGCGCTCACAGTCCAACAACCGACCTCGGTGGCTTACATGGTGGCTTTTTCTAACTATATTCACCACCGAATAGCCGAAAACTGCACTGCCTGCAAGTAAACTTATTTTCTTTCGTGCCGCAATTTTGCGAAATTCTTGACCGGCTACTTGTGGCTGATTACTCCGACCGACTACCTTGTGACTGACGGAATTTGGCCGACTACTGTATGATTAACGAAGTCATTCATACCACTCAGAGGCATTCGTAAAACATCTGATGAAGATACATTTCGTAAAAGCTGACCCTTCGAATAAATTGTAACAACTCCAATTTTCGAACATGTTTGGGTTTTTTTTTTTTTTTTTTTTTTTTCCAAAACGAGAAAACGCTATACAATATATGTTAAAATTTATTGAGAAAATAATCTTTTTTATGTTATTGTTTTTAATTTGGAACCAAATAATGTAATTTACAAAATTTAATTGTGTGCCGTTTCCGAGACATTCCTCGTTTCTGATCTAAATTGAAATGACATCATGATTAGAACTTAAGATGTTCTAATTTTAAGATTTTTATAGTATTATTTCCTATGGAGGCAGTGATTAGTCCTGGAATAATGACGGCAGTATATAGTATATATGGAATGATTGATAATTTGAATTATATTATGGTGTTAATGGTATAAAAATAATTTTATTAACAAAATTAAGTTAAATACACCCATCGACGGCACTAAGCTGTTGCCATCTTAATTTTCCAAGTTATTGAATATTTGTAAATTTGGCGATATTTATCAAGTTGGTGATTCGCTATATTATCGCATTTGTCGCCAAAGTTTCAAACTAATTTTTCCCATAGACTTAACATGGAAACCTTTCTCAATTATCTGAGTCCGCAAATCGAATTTTAAAATTCAGACTTCCTCACTATCTGTAAATTGGTGAGTTTTATAAGGCTGAATATTTGATAATTTTGAAGTTTAATTTTTTTTTCAATAATATAATGTTTATTCTCAATATAACTTTATAGGTTTTCCAATTTTTGCTTGGAATAAGTTCTTGGAAATGGATTTTAAGATCTCTAACGAATAAGAGAGTTGTTCAACATGAATTGTGGAGTGTTAATGCATATTCTTTACATTCCTGTCAGAAAATGACTGTGACAGGTATGGCATATCGGTTTGTTTTTGTACTGCACGGAAATCGAAACTAACATAAGAAAACAAAGTCACCACTATATATAATTTGATTTTATGCACTAACAGGAAACACAGTATTTTTAAATTTTTATTCATATATATCAATAACAATTAAATGCGTGTTAGGAATGACGGTTAAAATATACTCATTAAAAGTGAATCATAAAATTGTGTTTATCACGTAATTGTTAATAGCAAAGTTCCAAAATTTTAAAACACAACTCCAATGTCACTTCAACTAATCAAAAGGATAATTTTTCGTACAACATCGTAATGTCACTGATTCTTATGTTTCAGCCATTTCACAAAATAATAATTTTAAAATTTTTATAAATAACGTTTTGTTTACAAGTTAAATTTGTAATTTCGTAAGGTTTGTTTTTATGTTTATGTTTTTTACTTATTGAAAACTCATCACTACGAACAGTGACATCACTACGAACAGATTAAAATTTTATGTAGTCTAAACTGATTTCATATCATTGAAAAATATTTTTTTACATGTAGAATAGATTTTATTTTGAACAAATGCTGCAAAATTAATTTATCTTATTTATTTTTTAAAGCTCAAGGGACACAAAATTGACATTTATCAAATATTCAGCTAAAAATGGTTTGAATTTTGTATGATTCGGTTAAATAGTCGTTGAGAAGCAGTGTTCACAACAGAAACATATTTAAATCGATCGCAAGGAAGCTTCGCCCGTACCTTGTTTCTCTGAAACAAGATACATGTTTTTGGCATTCTGATTGTGATACTGCAATCGGGGAATGAAAAAAAAACATGCATCATTTTGGCATTCTGATTGTGATACTGACATCAGGTAAAGAAAAGAAAAATACATGTTTTTGACATTCTGATTGTGATACTGCAATCAGGGAATGCAAAAAAGCATGCATGTTTTTGGCATTCTGATTGTGATAATGCAATCAGGGAATGCAAAAAAAACCATACATGTTTTTGGCATTCTGATTGTGATACTGCAATCAGGGAGTGTAAAAAATATGCGTATTTTTTATAGATGCGTTTTTTGTATGAAATACTGTGAAATATGAGTGATTGTATGAGAAAGTCGAGTGGAGAGGGAGACACGCTCCAAAATTGATAATTATTCAGCTATAAATGGTCTGAAATTTGTATTATGTGGATTCGTAAAGTTAAAATTTGTATTATGTGGATTCGTTGTTGTAAAGTCGTTAAGAAACAACTTTAACAACAGTAACGTATTTAAGTCGATTGCAAGAAAGCCCCTTTCCTACCTCGTTGCTGTGAAACAAGATACATGTTTTTGGCATTCTGTTTGCGATACTGCAATCAGAGAGTGCAAAATACCATGCACCTTTTTAGATATGTTTTTACCATGCAATACTGTGAAATACGATTGTATGAGAAAGTCGAGTGGAGACGGAGACACACTCCAGATACTCCCCCCCCCTCCCCTCATAGATTGACTATGAGAAGCTGAAATACACGGGAGGTGAGTTGTATTCTCGAACACGTGTCACCAAAGGATATTAAGCAGTCCCTACTGAAACATTTCCAACAATGAACACCATCAATTAATTAATCGCGGCGTGATTTCCTCTAGTATTAAACCTGAAACTTATTTCCCCGGAGACCTCGCAATTCGGAGACATTGCAGCGTAGCTTATGCATCCAACGTGCGTGTATTAACTGTGTGCGTGAATCGATGTGAGAATCTTCTTGCGTGATCACGCGTTCACGCGTGATAGCACGTGAATCCCCTCCTGCACAGAGTAATTCACAACACCGCGTAAAGATGAATGAAATGTTCCAAATAAAAATTTTAGTGGAATATGCTGGACATCAAATTGGGCCATGAAAAGTGAAATGCGAAGAGGAGAAAAAAAAAAAGCCATGTTACAGGGAATGATTGTTCCTGACGAAACAATCCTAAGTCAGGAATGGACAAACTTACAAAGGGAATAAATAGGGGGAAACTTTTTATTTTTGGTGCCAAGTATTTTTATTTATTTTACTATCCTTACATACACAGTACAATGTATATTGAGAATATATTGTGACGGGGTCGAAAATTCGAATTCGAGTTTTTAATGGAAGTGCATGTTCAAGCATCCTTGAACTCGAACGTTTTTGAAGTGGAGTTTGTGTTGTTGTTGTTGTTGTTGAGACCCAGACCGTCCGACCTACCAGAAAAGTGTAAGGTTACCGAGTGGTGTCTGTGTGTATATATAATTTATTAGTGTGCATGTATGTTGGTGTGTGTTCGTAGTCTGTGGATCCGATATCTTACTGTCATTTCAGGCCTATATTTTTGTATCCATAGGACTTTATAATGTTTAGTATTTAAAGGAGGCCGCGTAGCGGGCATTTATGCAATTATGTATCAGGTGACGATGCGGATTTTAATTTTTAGTTGTTAAAGGGAGGAAACTGCACACCCATGCAGTGGACTCATTTCAAGGCATATACGACGTTCTAGGGACTCATATATCCCTAGGGGCGTAACTAGCAACGAGGCCATGTAGCGTGTGCTTTGATTTTTATTGTATTTGTTTAAAAAAGTAATAACTAAAGAGACGACCGTGATAAAATGGTTCCAACTAGTTGACAGTTATTAAACTATACTTGCGTAACACCTGTAATTACAATTAAATGTAATCACAAATAGAAGTAATCGCCATTACCTTTTCCATACATGCAAAACTTGTGTATTTGCGGCGTCCTCAGTTAGGATCGAACATCAACAGTATCCATATGAACTGGTTTCGCACTAATGTTGTTGTTACCTTGGAAGAATCTTTCTTTCTTTTGTCCCAAACCGTCCGACCTACACGAAGGTGTAAGGTTACTGTTTGAACAACCGAGACAATATCACCCAATCTTAGACCGGAATCTGGTGGGGGCCACATCCACAGAGACCGTACCTTTTTCTTCCCTACCACAAACTCTTCGGAAGGACTTTCTTACCCACATATGTAACGTGCCTGTACTCTGCCTGAACACGGGGACTGTTTGTGCAGAGCCGGGAATCGAACTCGGCTATCTTGAAGGAGTCGATACCCGCAGTAGTAGCAAGGAAATTCGCCGTGTGTCACAATTTTGCGAACCTTTGCAGAAAGCAATTAAATCTTAGCACGATTCCTTCTAAGCCACCTTAGGACTGCTATTTGATGCTGGAACGACATGATATTTGACATGAACGATTTGTGAGTTCTGTTATCTGCAACTGGACCGGGACCCATAATTTCTTTATTACAATTAAATTTTAACCGCGTTTTTTAAATTTATTTATTACAAATACATTTTAACGGCGTTTTTAATTGCTTTATTACAATTATATTTAGCCGTATTCTTTAATCTCTGTATTGCAATTACATTTTAACCGTGTATTTTTAATGTATTTATTACAATTACATTTTAACCGCATTCTTTAAATTTCTTTATTACAATTACATTTTAACCGCATTATTTTAATTTATTTATTGCATTGACATTTTAACCGCTTTATTTTATTTAATTAATTATTCAATCGCAATTACATTTTAACCGTGTGTTTTTAATGTATTTATTACAATTACATTTTAACCGCATTCTTTAAATTTCTTTATTACAATTACATTTTAACCGCATTGTTTTAATTTATTTATTGCATTGACATTTTAACCGCTTTATTTTATTTAATTAATTATTCAATCGCAATTACATTTTAACCGTGTGTTTTTAATGTATTTATTACAATTACATTTTAACCGCATTCTTTAAATTTCTTTATTACAATTACATTTTAACCGCATTGTTTTAATTTATTTATTGCATTGACATTTTAACCGCTTTATTTTATTTAATTAATTATTCAATCGCAATTACATTTTAACCGTGTGTTTTTAATGTATTTATTACAATTACATTTTAACCGCATTCTTTAAATTTCTTTATTACAATTACATTTTAACCGCATTGTTTTAATTTATTTATTGCATTGACATTTTAACCGCTTTATTTTATTTAATTAATTATTCAATCGCAATTACATTTTAACCGTGTATTTTTAATGTATTTATTACAATTACATTTTAACCGCATTCTTTAAATTTCTTTATTACAATTACATTTTAACCGCATTGTTTTAATTTATTTATTGCATTGACATTTTAACCGCTTTATTTTAATTAATTAATTATTCAATCGCATTTTATATGATGGAGGCACAACTTTGGATCTTCACACACTCCTGGATTTGAATTTTAGAATGCACACGAATTTTGGTATGCACCGGTTGAAATTAAACAGTTCTTACTAACCCATACTGACATCAATTAATCACTCTGTGATTTCCAGGCGTATTACACTATCGCTTTATTTCCCCGGAGAGACCAACCACCACTATATTGCAGCTTAGCCCGGCGCTATTCACGTATTAACTGAGCGTGAATGGATGTGCGAATTATTTGCGTGATCACGCTTTCACGCGTGACTGCTTGAGTCCCTGCCCTGAATAATTCTAAAAACAAATGAAAGGTAAATGATTCCAAATGAAAATTTAGTCGAATTTTCCTGACATCAAATGGATCCATAAAAACTGAAATGGGTAAAGAAGAGAGAAAGAGAAAAAAAAAAAGAAAAAGTAAGGTACCTTGCAGGGGGTTGTTTAGAACGAAATTGTTCTGAGCTCCCGACCGTGACTCTTTGCCCTACGTGATGGGCAGTTTGAGTAGCCTCCTTGCGAGGACTGCTCCCGCCCAACGATTTGCTACATTTCTTACAGGCTTTTTTTTTTCTTTTTGTATAAAGGGTGTTTTAATGATTATTACTTTTACCTGCAAATAAAAGTATATACACTCGTATAGAAAAAGTATTCTACCAAGAACGAAAATTCGAAATTGAATTTTGGGTGGATTTGCTTTTTTTGAGAACCTTTAAACATGAATCGAATTTTTTTCATGTAATTGTAAAATGTGTGTATATCTATCTGTTCACTGAAACCTAGAAATTATTCCTCGAATTTTTAAGAAATTTGGCAGTTTTGTATTATATAGCTTATGCCACCATCAGTAGCATCCTACTATTTTATATTTTTAGTTTTTTAGCTCCCTTCAACAAGCTAGCTGAAAGATGCAACTTGCAAACTTTTTCGCAGTTGAATTAAAAAATAAATAAAATTATTAGCAGATCAAGACAAGATAAGGGTCTTATTTGATCCGCCACCAATTTTTTTTCAAAATACGCTATAAAGATATAATGTATCAAACTGTTGCGATAATATAGATATCAATTACGTAATTTTTTTTTTATTTATTTATTTAAAATAAAATTTGCCGGTCTTAAGATATTCCATGTTCTTGATCTATATAAAGTTGAAAAAATCATAAGAGAATGAAATAAAATTACCATTATCGAATGGGTGAATGAAATGGAAAAGTCATAAAAAAATAAAATATTTCATATTTATCACTTGACTGAATGTTCCGTCAGTACTTTTCATCCAAAATTAACGAACACTATTGTTTAAAAGTTTTGCTTAAAAATTAAATGAATCACAGAGAAATTTGTTGACATTTTTAACATTGGTAAAAATACCTAAAAAGAAATTTTGCATTTTTTTTTTGTTACTTTTACAAAGGTAATTGAGTTGGAAATTCACACAGTATCAGTATATTGTATATAATAATTTTGCGCCTGCAATAGCAAAATAAATAAAACAAATATTATCTAGAGAGAAAAAAAATTCTGTACTTAACTATAATTTGCTTCATTCTAGATTTCAGACGTCCTATTTTGCCAGATAATCTGACTGAATATAATTTACATTACATTTAAATCCTTTCAAAAATGCATGGGTCATTCGATTTTAAATTTCCGACCCCCCCCCCCTTAACAATTTTTCATGTTTGACCCCATTGTCTTGTATTTGAACATCGGATCATTTTGAATTTCGAGTCCTCCCAACAATTTTTCAAGTCTGACCCATAATCTTGTATTTGAACATCAGTTTATTTTAAATTTCTGGACACCCCCCTCTCCCTTAACAATTTTTCATGTCCGACCCCATGGTCTTGTATTTGAACATCGGATCATTTTAAATTTCCGGTCCTCCCAAAATTTTTCAAGTCTGACCCCATGGTCTTGTATTTGAACATCAGATTATTTTAAATTTCCGGACACCCTTCCCCCTTAACCCCAACAATTTTTCAAGTCTAACCCCATGGTCTTGTATTTGAACATCAGATTATTTTAAATTTCCGGACCCTCCCCCCCCCCCCCCCCGCCTTAACAATTTTTCATGTCAGATACCATGGTCTTTTATTTGAACATCGGATCATTTTAAATTTTAGGTCCTCCCAACAATTTTTCAAGTCTGACCCCATGGTCTTGTATTTGAACATCAGATTATTTTAAATTTCCGGACACCCCTCCCCCTTAACCCCAACAATTTTTCAAGTCTAACCCCATGGTCTTGTATTTGAACATCAGATTATTTTAAATTTCCGGACACCCCTTCCCCTTAACCCCAACAATTTTTCAAGTCTAACCCCATGGTCTTGTATTTGAACATCAGATTATTTTAAATTTCCGGACATCCCTCCCCCTTAACCGCAACAATTTTTCAAGTCTAACCCCATGGTCTTGTATTTGAACATCAGATTATTTTAAATTTCCGGACACCTCTCCCCCTTAACCCCAACAATTTTTCAAGTCTAACCCCCCATGGTCTTGTATTTGAACATGAGATTATTTTAAATTTCCGGACACCCCTCCCCCTTAACCCCAACAATTTTTCAAGTCTAACCCCATGGTCTTGTATTTGAACATCGGATTATTTTAAATTTCCGATCCTCCCAACAATGTTTCAAGTCTGACCCCATGGTTTTGTATTTGAACATCAGATTATTTTAATGTTAACCCTCTCCCCTTTATCTTCAATAAACAAAGATATACTTGCGTATATTTAGACATCCAGAAACGTTGCTCTTTCTGCAAAGCAAACTGTCCCCCACATACAGTCATTTCTCCTGCAACGTACGTGACAGGCATCTTCAAACTGGCCCCTTCTGAACTCTACACACGCCCAGCAATTTGCTGTACGATTTGCCTTTCTTTTTCTTACTGTCTTCCCGCACGTTGCAAATCTAGTTTAAAGTTTCTTGATCCGAGCACATAGCGCAAGAACGTTCCACGGCCATCCTTTTTGTATTTGCATAACGCATACTCTGCGGAAGCTGTGAGTAGATGGCTGGCTCTTAGTGGAACTATTATATTAAGTGAATTGTGCTTTTCGCGTCAATTCTTAGAAGAGTGTTCAAACGGTGACGCGTGTTCTGCACACTAAATTTGCATTTCGATTCGAATAGTTTCATGTGCGAAGTTATTTTTGTCTAATTGTTGCCAGTAGTAGATTGGAATCTCCAATAGTTTTATAAAGGTATTTGGTAAAATAGTTTGTATAAAAGTATTTGGTAAAACTAACACTTTTTTATTGCTTTCACACACTGTTTTCACGAAAATTTTAGATTTCGTATTTGGTAAAATAGTTTTTATAAAAGTAAAATAGTTTCTATAAAAGTAAAATGTATTTGGTAAAACTAACATACTTTTATTACTTTCACATACTATATCATATAGTATACAGAAAGTATTGTTTTCACGAAAACTTTCGACTTCGTAATTGGTAAAATAGTTTCTATAAAAGTAAAATAGTTTCTATAAAAGTAAAATACTTTCTATAAAGGTATGTGGTAAAATTAACATAACACTCTTTTATTGCTTTCACACACTATAGCGTATAGTACAGATAAAGTATTGTTTTCACGAAAATTTTCGACTTCGTATTTGGTATAATAGTTTTTATAAAAGTAAAATAGTTTCTATAAAAGTATTTGGTAAAACTGACACTCTTTTACTGCTTTCACACACTGTTTGCACGAAAATGTTAGACTTCGTACTTGGTAAAATAGTTTTTATAAAAGTAAAATAGTTTCCATAAAAGTATTTGGTAAAACTAACACTGTTTTATTGCTTTCACACACTATATCACATAGTATAGAGAAAGTATTGTTTTCACAAAAATTTTCGAATTCGTATTTGGTAAAATAGTTTTTATAAAAGTAAAATAGCTTTTATAAAAGTAAAATAGTTTCTATAAAAGTAAAATAGTTTCTATAAAAGTATTTGGTAAAACTGACGCTCTTTTACTGCTTTCACACACTGTTTCTACAAAAATTTTAGATTTCGTATTTGGTAAAATATTTTTTATTAAAGTAAAATAGTTTCTATAAAAGTATTTGGTAAAACTAACACTGTTTTATTGCTTTCACACACTATAGTATATAGTATAGAGAAAGTATTGTTTTCGCGAAAATTTTCGAATTCGTATTTGGTAAAATAGTTTTTATAAAAGTAAAATAGTTTCTATAAAAGTAAAATAGTTTCTATAAAAGTATTTGACAAAACTGACACTCCTCTATTGCTTTCACACACTGTTTTCACGAAGATTTTAGATTTCGTAAAATAGTTTTATAAAAGTAAAATAGTTTCTATAAATGTATTTGGTAAAACTAACATTCTTTTATTGCTTTCACACACTATAGCATATAGTATAGAGAAATTATTGTTTTCACGAAAGTTTTCGAATTCGTATTTGGTAAAATAGTTTTTATAAAAGTAAAATAGTTTCTATAAAAGTAAACTAGTTTTCATAAAAGTGTTTGGTAAAACTGACACTCCTTTATTGCTTTCATACACTGTTTTCACGAAGATTTTAGATTTCGTATTTGGTAAAATAGTTTTTTATAAAAGCAAAATAGTTTCTATAAAAGTAAAATAGTTTCTATAAAAGTATTTGGTAAAACTGAAATTCTTTTATTGCTTTCACACACTATAGCATGTAGTACAAAGAAAGTATTGTTTTCACGAAAATTTCCGAATTTGTATTTGGTAAAATAGTTTCTATAAAAGTAAAATAGTTTCTATAAAATCAAAATAGTTTCTATAAAGGTGTTTGGTAAAACTAGCACGCTTTTATTGCTTTCACACACTCTAGCATATAGAGAAAGTATTGTTTTCACGAAGTTTTTCGAATTCGTATTTGGTGAAATAGTTTTTATAAAAGTAAAATAGTTTATATAAAAGTAAAATGGTTTCTATAAAAGTATTTGGTAAAACTGACACTCTGTTATTGTTTTCACACACTGTTTTCAAGAAAATTTTAGATTTCGTAGTTGGTAAAATAGTTTTTAACACTTTACAACAAAGTTGAAAAGTGTTTATGACTTTGTTCATTCTGTCTGTCTGTCTGTCTGTCTGTCTGTCTGTCCGTTAGCACGATAACTGCCGTAAAAATGAGTTTATCAAAATGAAATTTTAGTATGTTGTTCAGACGGTCTGTAGGACCTATGGGAATATAAATAAATAATATCACCCAATTAGTTTTTTATTGAACCCGGATTGAAAAAATGAAATACATTGAACCCTATGGGACCTAATTTTTCAAACATTTTTTAAGTAAATTTAAAATTCACGAATTGCTTCGAAATTTTTAGGAAATATTCACATTATCCCATACAATATATAAAAAAAAATTCAGTAAAATATGTTAAGTAGTTTTTTAATTAAAAAAATTATTTAATATAGGGAAAAAAACAAATTCATTTAAATTCTGACTTTGGGATATCTTCCAGAAAGAAAAGAGAGAGATATTATATAATAAATATCTCTCCATTTGTTTAAACGTTTTGCATATGGGAGTGGCTTCATATTTTAAGATAAATTTGGTAGATAACAATTTTTCATTTTTTTAAAATTTTATATAACTCTTCATGATAAATTTAATTGATGGCATTTTAAATGCACTTTCCTACGTCCTAGAGAGTTAAAATTTGGTACACAGCTTAAATTTGTTGAACATTTTATTCGACAAAAATTTGATGGATCTTTAAATATAGATTATACATTTTTTTCGAAATGGCCTGAAAATAATCCCCGTTCACTTCTATAAATCATTGGTGTAATATTGTTAAAAATTCTGATGTGGACAGCACATGTCTTTCTCTGCAGACTCATATTCGTTCTCTTTATTTATTCAATGATAATTTGAGTTTATCTGCACAACATAAGTATTTTAAATGACATTGAATTTACACGTTAAACTTAAATTTGGTTCTCATTTGATAGCTGGACTTATTGTCAAAGGTGGCGTAGCGAAAACGCGAAAAAACTAGAATATCTCAAGAACGGCTAGCCCTAGAGTAATGGGGTTAGTCTTATTCTTTTTGTTGTCAAAAATCACATATAAAATAGGAATTTAATTGATATAATTGAGCACACGTAGTCTTTTATTTTTATATATAACGATTTTTGCTGGCCATTTCGCAAAAATAGCCCGTTCCTTTTTCCCGAATCGTAGTAGAATAACCTACAAATGATTTATATACAAAATTTTGTTAAATTTGGTATATAAATCACTTGTAGGTTATTGAAATATTATACTCTAAATTTTGTTAAATTTGGTTCATTAGTTTTTAGCTAGAGTGGATAAAGGCAATTTCTGCGGCCATTTCGCAAAGAAGGCAGATTCTTTTATTACGAATCGTACTATAATCTAATGAACATCAGGATTTCCCACAAAAAACATACCTACCAAATTGTATGAAATTCGGTCCATTAGTTTTTCAATTAGAGTGGATGTAATATCCGCACAGACACACAGAAACATACACAGATACACCCTTACACACACAGACGTCTTCCTAAAAGTAGTTTTTTCGTGTTCTAGAAGTCCCAAAACGTGTAGATACTTTGAAAATTCGAGTTCCGATCCTCGGCACGATTCCAATACTTTGAGTACATACACATACACATATATATTATCTGTGTATTATCTGTGTATCTAAATTCCGTGCCTATGCAATTACAATAGTTGTGATTTTAAATGATCCCTAAACTTTTATTATTTCTTCAAGGAAGCCTAATTTTAACATATGCAGAATGCAAATATCTCAAGCGATTGTAAGATGAATTACATAAGAATTGCTGAATTTTTTTCACACAAAATTATTTAGCTCTGGAGTCTGGAATACAAGTTATATGAATGAAATATTCATTGATTTTGCATAAAGAATCAGATGATTTATATTTCGATACAGTTTTAAATATTTGAGTATAATAAATTACTGTAGTTCTGTGATAATGTAAAAGATATTACCACTGAATGAATCACATTTTAGAAATTTTTAAATGAAATTACATTTCAGTTGGAAAGTGTTTCATAATCAATGCTTATGCATGATTGATCTTTCTTGTTATGAAAGTAAAATAGTTTCTATAAAAGTAAAATGTATTTGGTAAAACTAACATACTTTTATTACTTTCACATACTATATCATATAGTATACAGAAAGTATTGTTTTCACGAAAACTTTCGACTTCGTAATTGGTAAAATAGTTTTTATAAAAGTAAAATAGTTTCTATAAAAGTAAAATAATTTCTGAAAAATATTTGGTAAAACTGACACTCTTTTATTGCTTTCACACACTGTTTTCACGAAAATTTAAGATTTCGTAGTTGGTAAAATAGTTTTTATAAAAGTAAAATAATTTCTATAAAAGTAAAATAGTTTCTTTAAAAGTATTTGGTAAAACTAACACTCTTTTATTGCTTTTACACACTGTAGCACATAACATCCTGAACACGGTTTGACTACTTTTAGAGTGATTTCCCGTCTATCTGTGATCCATTTCTTGTATACGCGATAGCTGCCACAAATATTAAGAGATTTTCCCGAAACTTTATTTCCGGTTTTGTTACAGAAAAGATTGGAACTGGATAGAATTTTTTGAAATTCGAACGGAAACTTCAAAATTTATTCGAAGTTCTATATATTCTAAACATGGTAGTACATCTTTTTTGTGACATTATAATGCATAAAGGAAGTTATTTATGGCTCAATGATAATGAAACTTACCAGTATCAATCGTTGTGGTGAAAAATAGCCGCGATACAAATTATGTGTTTGTGACGTCATTAACCCCCCTCCCTCGAGGGACAAGTTACCCTCCCGAGGGAGTACATTGTCTAGCTTGGTATCAATCAAAATATTTTACAAGCTGTTTAAAATGAAGGGTAACACGCTATAATTGCGATCATTTACACAAATGATACAAATTTTTCCTTCTAATGTTTTTCCCTACAGATTTTTCCTTCAAAGATTTTATTCCTTCTAAGCCACCTTACGACTGTCTAAGGTTAAATCATAATCTCCGCCCGGAGCTGAAACCAGGCTCCATTAAGTTGAGTACCGTAATCGAATACCGTAGTCTCTCTAAGTGTACAAAGAAACAAAAATGCGTGCTCCAAAAGGCAAAAAGAAAAAGGTCAAATACTGCTGTTAAGAAAACTAGATTAACACTGTAAAGACGACTGCAGTCATTTTGACGGTTTTAGATTTAATTTCGAGCGCTACGTCTTCATTGATGGCCTCAGGCTACTAAAATTTTATGAATTTTCCCAATTTTACGTGAAGAATATACGGACGTTTTTAAGACTTTAATTCTTTTTCTTCTTATTATTATTTTTAATTGTGATGTATACTTTTCCATTCTACAGCCGCCATTTTGATGGCAGTAAAAAAAAAAATGAACAGAAATATTTAAAACAATGGTATATAAATGCTAGTTGCGTTAATAAATTCTATTGACGTTTAAAAAAATACTTAAGAGTTTTGTTTTTTGTACACTTTGTGAGAAGGATAAAAAAATTTAAGCAACAAATAGAAACACAAATAACACAAAGTAATGCAGCACACAGCTGTTTCGAGCATACGCTGGATCCCCTTCATCAGTGCAAGAGAATCAATAAACCCGAAGTCTAAAAGAGGAGTGGGTGCAAATGCTTTGTTGGTTTTTTTTTTTTTTTTTTTTTTTTTAGGGCTTTGGGTTTATTGGTTCTGTTGCCCTAACGAAGGGGATCCAGCGTATCCTCTTCACAGCAGCGTGCTGCATTACTTTGTGTTATTTGTGCTTATATTCGTTGCTCAAGTTTTTCTTACCCTTCGCACAAAGTGTATTTTATTTATAGGTAAGTTCACGATTGTTTTCTTAAAGCATTTGGTTAAGCAAATATAACTTTACTATTACTTAAAGTGTTTCATGCAAATGTATTATGGTTTAATGTTTATCAGGGAGAGATAGTTTTAAATTTAAAATTTACTACAATTTTCGATGAAAATAAATGCTAAATACATTGCATTTCCTGATTTTAATTTCATCCGTCAAAATGGCAGCTTTGGACTTTATAGTTAGTAAAAGAAAAAACGTGCCCCTATATAGGCGGATCATATGAGTAGGAACTTATCCGTTGCACCTTTTTTGACGCCTGTCGTAGATTCTATTGATCCCCGACAAGTGTACTTACAAGCTGAGGTATCCGATATTGAAAAATGTCCTTATTTTATAGTTGAGAGCCACAGCCGTTCTTCCGCAATCTTCAGTTGGTAAGAAATAGTTAAGTGTGATTGATCTCCGGGTGCCAATATGTAATTTTGTTTAAAGCAGTCGTCGAACGTTGAAGCTAGGCACAATTGCCTACCATTGCCAATCTAGGAGGCTTCAATCGAAGTGTGATCTTAACTTTGGAAATAGTCACTATGGGGCCGCATATACAAATTATGGGCCCCATACCAACATTTATTACTTCCCCCTTGTGGGACACAAGTGAAAAAGTAACTTAAAGTTGAACTTTTAATTCTTTAAGGAATTATTATTTTAATATTAAATTCATTAAGATGATGACATGGCCGTTAATTCTCATATAGTGGATTTAGTTATTTGAATCGTACATTGCTTGTTGTGCCGCTATATAAACCCTCCAATTATTTTACCTTTCGTGTGAGCCCTGTAAAGGAATAATTAATTAATAAAATGCTAAATTGATCACACCATTTAAACTTAAACAATAAAACATTTATTAACAACATTTATTTTCATTAATTATTGCAGCGGGGACATATGGGACCAGAATTATTAAAATTACTATCGTGTCTATAACCTGTGATGTTATTGAGCACATACCTTCCAATTCGTCTTGGGCTTTGATCATATCTCAAATACTTGCATCAGTAGTTCTCAGTACTGGCCATAACTCTTTGGTGTGTGGCTCCTCCTCTTACTCTGATGCACTCACACATTGATATATCTCCATTATTTTGGAACCTCTACGGGGCACTCTACAAGTCTGTTAGGTTTTTCATTCTTCTCTAGTCGTGCTCTTAAGTCAACATCTTGATCGTCTCTACTGGTATACTCTTAAGTCAAAATTCCATATCTGTCTACTGGTATGCTCCTAAGTCAAAATTCCATATCTGTCTGTTGGTATGCTCTTAAGTCAAAATTCCATATCTGTCTGCCTGATTCTCGGGTCACAGGCTGTGGTTCCCTCGGTGTGTGGGGGGGGGGGGGTAACTCCGCCTTTACTTCTTTTTGGCGCTTACTGGTTACTCCTTTACCCAATGGCACCATTCCACATTTCGTAAGGCCCAGCACTACCGCTCTGTCATGGCCCCCTAAATTTATGGTCTTCTGACCTTTAGGTTCACGGAGTGATAAACTTCGGTGCCAGCCAGACTACACGCTTTGTTCGCCGCTTTGGCCCCAATAAATTTCACACATAAATAAATTTCACACATAAAAGTGTCACTTCCCGGCCGTCCAAACAGTTACCTTACACCTTTCTGGTAGGTCGGACGGTCTGGGTAACAACAACAACAACATAAAAGTGTCTCATCAAATGTGAGATCTATTTCTGGTTTCACACCCCTCTATACTTGATTTTTCCCTCCTTGTAAATTTTTTATGTCTTCACCTCCCTAAAAAAATGGGGGCCGAATACCTCCTGACGCCTGGGCCCAGTGTTTGTTTCTTTTAGGACTTTCTGCTCAGGGGGAGCGAATGAAATTTTAGGGGGAACAAGTTTTCTATTTGCCTTATATAAATATATCTAAATGTTGTGTACATATATAGGAACTAGATTAACATCGAATATTCGTCGCCGAGGGAGGGGGGGGGGGGCTTCGCCCCCTGGAGGTATTCCTGAAAGAAACACTGCCTGGTCCTTCCACTCCAGAGGCGGTCGTGCCCCCTCCTATATTGACCTATATAGACTGGTCTTATAAGTAGGAACTTATCCGTTGTTTCTTTTTCTCTTTGCTTCTTTTTTATCCGTTTTTTCTTTTTGTCTGTCGTAGAATTCTGTCAATCCGTCGTTCTCTGAACAGTCCTCCCCTAAACATGGGAAAAAAAATCATCGCCGAATAGAATAAACTTGTTAATAAAAATTATCGTTATTTTATTTTATAATAATGCATACAAGGCAAAAATTCTGAATAAAAGTTCTCTCTCTCTCTACAGCGATTATCTGTGGTTTTTGACAGAGCAGATTGACCCAATTCTATTTGTTTTCTTAGCACAAAATTTCCAGTAAGCGCCCCCTATGTTTTACACCATTTTCTGTCGCATTTCAAGTGGAGGATTGAGGGAATTCTACTTCTTTTTTAGCAGAAATGCCCTCCTAAGCTCCCTCCCCCCCCCTACATTGTTTGCGATTTTATGTTGCCTTTGAGGAGGTGAATAGACCGGATTTGGTTTGTTTATTAACAAAATATTCCAGTAAGCGTTCTTTTCTACATTTCTTGAAATTAACCTTCACATTTGTGCGACAGACGGGATTCTACGGTAAGCTATATTTTTAAAAAGATTAATCAGAAGTCGGTTTCATGAAAGGACTGAATTTGTTCATCGCGATTTACCTGTCAATTGCGTAATTATTTTTGCTCAATTTCAAAATCTATGAAAACTTGTACAACGTGTAGATGGTTAAATGCTTAAATATTGTGATAGCATGGCTTTATACTGTACTTTTATAAAAGACATATATCTCAATTTTAAAAAATCTGATGTGGACAACACATGACTTTCCTTATATAATGCAACGAATTTACTGCTTTTACAGTTAAAAAAATGTTATTCTTATAGTAGATACTTAAATTCTTTCCAAGATATTGAATTTTATTCAATTAGTCGTCATTTTCATTGATTTAGCGTCATTTTTATCCATTTGGCGAGATTTTTGTTAATTTGGCAACAATTAAAAAATGTCGCCAAGTTGGCGACATTCCGCCAAATTCGGCGCCAAAATCTCGCCAAGCGTTATGGACGGAGAAATAAGTTATTCTTACAGTAGACAAATAACTATTGGCGTTCAAATACAAAAGTATTACTCAAAGTATCTTTTTTCATGAATGGAACGAGATAGATCCACGAGAATGATGTCACCAACTTTATTGCATGGTATTACATATGAAAAGTGAACATGTTTATCAATAGGAAACATATATATATATATTTTTTTATATAACTTTTTGATAATTTTTTTGAAAAATGTGCAATATCTCGAGAACGGTTCATGTTAGCGTTCTAAAATGTATGTCTTCTAATGAAAAATTACATAAGAAATGTCTATTTGCGTAACTTTATTAGCGGTTTTGATTTTTTGACGATTTTTTTCAAAATTTCACTCGAAAATTTAGGGGTGTTTTGAACATTCGATTGCGTTTAAAAACAATAGGCTTCCAGTGTTTACGGATTGTGATTTTTGTACTAAATTTCGTTCCAATCGATCCATTCGTTCATCAGTTATCGTCTCCACAGACTCACTGACACACACACACACACACAGATACTTTCACACACACACACACACAGACATCACTTCAAAAATGTTTGATTCGTGATCAGGGATGCTTGAAACGTGCTCTCCCGTCGAAAACTCGAATTCGAATTTTCGACCCCGTCACAATACTTTCCTTATACATTATGTATATAAGGAAATTAAAAATGTAGATCCCCGGAGAGACGTTCTAAGATAGATTATATCTAAGAATTGGTGTTCACCGTATTGAGTTACATAATTGTAGCAATTTTTTTTTGCTATTCCAGATCGGCTTATTCTTTGCGGAACAGTGAAAAACATACACTGTTATCTGCAATGGGAACGCCTCCTTTCGGCTGGTTCTGTGTTACTAACGTGAGTTCTTCCATTTAATTCTAAACCGAATGAGCTAACAACAGAAGCGGAGTAACCCGTGAAACCACATTTGCTGAAATTGCTTGAAATCCAAATTCTGTCGTTTTACCCAATTAAACATCACTTTGTATTAATGCCAGTTGCAAAGATGGCAGAACCCATGTTCATGGGAGCAATAATGGGCCGTTACTTTGGGGCGTAAATTGACCAGCTCGTCAATATTTGATGGGAACAATCATCTGAAAGTGGGGGTGAACACAGTTGCTACAGCTTTTCCGCTGTGCACTTCCATAATCAAAGTGATGGGAAGGGAAATTAACGGTTTTAGTTGCGGCCTACTTTGGATTTTTGTTCCGCATTCGTTAGTTTATTTACTTCTTTACACTTTTTACATGCAGGCTAGGTTTGGCGATTATAATTTTCTTCGGATCTGCGATTTTTCTGTTTTAAGAATATTTTGGGAAACCACAATATTACTTGCGGTTTATTCTAAAAAGTGCTCCCGTAGAATTTTGATTACACTCTCTTTTTTCCCCAGGGCCGTTTTAAGACTTTCGTAGGCCCTAGGCACTTTTCTTTCTACACTGTAAATATTGGGTATTTGTAATATATTCTAAATTTTCCCTTGCTTTTACAGGTTTCGCTATTTGTTAAGGTAATCTGTATACAGACTGTTTAACAAAAAAGGAACAGCTAAAGTGTTTTTGAACTGATGGTTGCAAACACATAGTTCCAAAACCGAAATTGTTTAAAAAATTTTGGAAAATAAATAAAAGTATAATTAAAATTATTGGAATATTAATAAAATGATAAATAAAATTTAAGTAAGTTAAAAAATATGTAATATTTTTTAAAAACATTAAAAATACATATACAGCTTTATAAAGTTAAATTGCAAAAACATGGGTCACACTTCATTTTGCCAAGCTAAGGAAAATTGGATCTCAAAAGTGTAAATTTAAAATTAAATAAACATTCAAACTTCCTGATTTACACTGTTTTGTTGTAGCTTTTCGATACCCTTGTAACCACCGCAATTAATAAATCCAGGGGTCGTTTACAAATTGAAATGATTCACAGAAATCTTTTAGCAGAGTTTTAAAAACACAGTTTGCGTTTGAAACTATTAAGGGCAAACATATTATTCCATTAAATAAGCGATGAAAATGATAATTTTCATTTTGTTTGTCTGTCATGTTTTCCTAACAAAATCTATGTAAAAGTAAGCATGCCCTGTAATTTATGAAATCTGTTAGAGATCGGTTGCATTTGGAAGTAGGGGATCAGTTGCATTTGGAACTAGGAGATAATCTGCATTTGGAAGTAGGAGATCGGTTGCATTTGGAAGTAGGGGATCGGTTGCATTTGGAACTAGGAGATCATCTGCATTTGAAGTAGGAGATCGGTTGCATTTGGAAGTAGGGGATCGGTTGCATTTGGAACTAGGAGATAATCTGCATTTGAAGTAGGAGATCGGTTGCATTTGGAAGTAGGGGATCGGTTGCATTTGGAATTAGGAAATAAGTTGCATTTGGAAGTAGGAGATTCGTTGCATTTGGAACTAGGAGATAATTTGCATTTGGAAGTAGGACATCGGTTGCATTTAGAAGTAGGGGATAGGTTGCATTTGGAACTAGGAGATAAGTTGCATTTGGAAGTAGGAGATGGGTTGCATTTGGAACTAGGAGATCGGTTGCATTTGCCGCAAATCACAATCATCTCACAGTCTTCGGCATTACTGAACAGTGCCATAATTTAAAATCTAGTAACCCAGTTTATGTACCAGAGTTACTTGGATTCTTGAATACAAACTATGAATCGACGGAATGGTAACGTGATAGCTTTCTGAATTTGCAATATTTGCATGAAATGAATTTGAACAAGTAATAAAAGTTTTAGTAACGATTTCTAACTGAAATTGATTTGTTGATAACCCCTTATTTCCCAACAAAAGTTTTAATCATGTATAACTATGTCAAATTAATTTTTTTACGAAAATATTGCACTTTTTTAAAATTGCTATTTTATAACTTCCTGCCTTATTTAAGCATTTTAATTAAGTGACCTAACATTTTTTCTGTGAACGGTATTCTTCTTTTTTATTTTCCCTACAACACATGGTAATGTATAGGGAAGTATTGGAATATTGTCGTAAATCGCAACTCGAGTTTTCGAAGACTCTAAAACCCGTAAAAACTATTTTTAGCGTGACGTCTGTGTGTGTGTGTGTGTGTGCGTCTCTCTCTCTCTGTGTGTGTGTGTGTGTGTCTGTCTCTCTGTGTGTGTGTGTTGTTGTTGTTGAGACCCAGACCGTCCGACCTACCAGAAAGGTGTAAGGCAACTGTTTGGACGGCCGGGAAGTGCCACCCAATTTAGACCGGAACCCAGTGGGGGAGGCATCCACAGAGACCGTACCCTCCTTCCCCTACCACCAACCTCTCGGAAGGACTTACGGACCCACATTTTTAACGTGATCGTACTCTGCATGAACACGGCGGCAGTTGTGGCAGCGTGCAAATCCAGCGCGCAAACCACCGGGCTACCGCGCCCGAAATGTGCCAACAACACGCGGTGTTCCCAGGTGGTGTGTGTGTGTGCAATGTATGTATCCACTTTAGCTGAAAAACTAATCTACCAAATTTTCCAAAATTTAATATATAAGTCACTTGTGGGTTACCCAGATGATATTCAGATTTTGGTACGATTCAGAGAAAAAGAACCTGCTCTTACTGTGAAAAGGCCCTCAAAAATCGTTTAAACCTAAAATAAAAACTACATATGCTGAAAATATAAATTAAAAGCTTGTTTTATACGTAATTTTTGGCGATGAAGAAAATAAAAGCAACCCCATAAACCTAGGACCAACCTTTCTATTTTCATTTTTTTACATTTTCTCCACATCACCTTTGAAAGTAACACCCAGTCATCAAATCAAAACGAAAATTCAATTGAATCTGTAAATTCGGCTATAATTTCGAATAATTCTCCGTGTTATTTTGTGTAATTAAACTCAATTTAATGAATTATGAAAGAAGAAAAAGGAAAATAAGTTTGAGTCTGTAGCTAAAGTCATGTGCTGCCCATATCAGATTATTTCAATTGTAACCATGTATCTACAACCAACTGGTGTTTGAGAGGTAAAAACGACACCTGTTTACATTTTTAAAACACCCTGAATATATATGAGGAACCATGCCCCGAGATATTAGTGTCCTTGGACCGGTTTCGATCTTTTTAACGTTCTTCATCACGTTGTATCCAGTAACTTCAACGGCAACAAGAAAACTTTCTATGCCCACCAACTTTGTGGCGATCTACGAAGTCTTAAATTATTTATTACTGTAAATTATTAAATTACTTATTATTTTTAAAAAATCAGTTATCTGTCATTGCGAAGAGTTAAATTACTTATTATTGTGTTTGTCTTCACATATCTACATTTGAATTCTGAAATATATTCAAGTAAAAACTTAAAACTGACTATAAAAATAGACAGTTATACTGCAACGACGAAAAAAAAAACACTTTGGGAAAATGAAATACTTTAGGGGTGACCCAGAAAATAACATTAAAATTCTGAAATATAATCAAATAAAAACTTGAAATTAACTATCAAAATAGATAGTTATAGAGCAACGACAAAAAAAAAAAAAAAACACTTTGTGAAAATAAAATATTTTTTTTTAGGGGTGACCCAGACAAAGACATTCGAATTCTAAAACATATTCAAATAGAAACTTAAATTTGACTATAAATAGATAGTTATACAGCAGCGGCGAAAATAAGAAACATTTTTGGAAAATGAAATATTTTAGGGGTGACTCAGATATAAACATTCGAATTTTGAAGTATATTCAAATAAAAACTTGAAATTTGGCTATAAATAGATAGTTATACCGTAGTGACGAGAAAAGATAAACACTTTCGGAAAATGAACTATTTTAGGGGTGACCCAGACAAAGACATTCGAATTCTGAAATATATTCAAATAAAAATTTGAAACTAGCTATAAAAATAGATAGTTACACAGCAACGGCGAAAAAAAGAAACATTTTTGGGAAATGGATAGGTTGTGCCCCAGACAAAAAAAAACCAAAAAAAAAAAACATTCGATTACGAAATGTAGGGCTAAAGTAAAAATAAATTTCTATAAAAGATTGATTTAAACATTTATACACGGATGACAAAATAAACCTTGAAATAAAATATTAGTCATAACAGTTTAGACGGGTGTTACAAAAGAAACTGTTTGAATTCTGCAATAAATTCGATTTGCAATTAGATAGAAATTTAACATAATTTTCAAGCGCAGATCGTAAAAAGCAGATAACGTTGAAAATCGCAATTTTTAAAAGTTTATGATTATATTAACCCTTAACTGTTGCAGTAAAAAAAAATAAGATGCGGACAGTACATGAACTTCCCTACAGTCTCGCATTCATATTATCTTCCTGTTCTTTCATGATTCATTAAATTGAATTTAATTGCGGAAATTAACACGGATAATTATTTAAAATTACAATAAATTTTGCAGTTTTAATTCAATTGACGTTTTCATTTGACGACTGGACTTAAGCGACATGCCAAATATGCGATGAACTGACCTATCTAGAAAACGGTTAATCGTAGTCTTATGGGGTTTGTCTCATTCTTTTCATCGTCAATATAAAAAAATTTAATGTGGGCAGCACATGACTTTCCCTGCAGACTCAAATTATTTTTTCTTTATTTCTGTAATAATTCATTAAATTGAGTTTAATTGCACAAAATAGCACTAAATTTGCATTTTTAATTCAATTTCTGTTTTTATTTGGTAATTGGACATTTTTCCAAAGGCGGCGTAACAAGAATGCGAAAAATCTTAAATATCTCGAGAACGGTTAGTACTAGAGTAATAGAGTTGTTCTTATATATTCCCTAGTCAAAAATTACGTAAACAAGCATTTAATTGATACATTTGAACATATGTAGTCTTTTTTTTTAGATTTTTGCGATTTTTGCTGGCCATTTCGTACAAAAAAAAAAAAGAAAAAAAGATTTTCTTTTCCGAATCGTACCAAAATCTAATCAGCATCAGAGCATGTCAGAAGTACTTATCTACCAAATTTTGTGAAATTTGGTCAATTAGTATTTCAGCTGGAGTGGATATATGAGATTTCTGCCGATCCGGTGGTCGAGCGGTCACGGCCATGCGTTTTCGTCTGATCGCTGAATTGCCGGGTTGCGGGTCCGAATCCCGCCAGCGGGCATGGATGTTGTCATGTCGAGGCCAAGTCAGACTTCCGCCCTTCGGGGAGCCCCTATAAAAGTGAAGCTGCCAATCTCCTCCCTTCGCCATGGGATACCCTGGGGGGTCTTGTGGACGTGGTGCGTAGGCGCTCCTTCACCACGGGGGAATTAGTAACAAACGGACATGAGATTTCTGCTGGCCATTTCGCAAAAAGAGGCGGGTTCTTTTTTTCCGAATTGTACCAAAAAATAATCAGCACCATGGTCACACTCAAGTGACTTACCTACCAAATTTTATGAAATTCGATCCATTAGTTTTTGATTTAGAGTGGATACGTACATTGCACAGACAGACACACACACAGGCGTCACTTTAAAAATTTTATTTTCGTATTCTAGAGGTCCCAAAACGTGAAGATCCGTCGAAAACCCGAGTTGCGATTTTCGGCATGATTCCAATAATTTCCCGATACATTACCATGTATTGCAGGGAAAGTAACAATCATTAAATCGACACATTTGAGCACATGTAGACTTTTATTTTAGAATTTGATGATTTCTGCGTGGCATCACGAAGAAAACTGCAGTGGTTCATTTATTTTGAATCGTGCAAAAATCTAATCAGTACCAGAGTATACTCACAAGTGACTCACCTTCCAAATTTTGTGACATTTCGTCAAATAGTTTTGAGCTAGAGTGGACATTGCACAGACAGACAGACAGGCGCCCACACAGACGTCACACTAAAATTGATATTGTCGTATTCTAGAGGGTCTCGAAACACGTAGATCCGTCAAAATCTGGAGCTCCGATTTTTAACACTACCCCATTACTTCCTCTACGCAGTACCATGCTTTGTAACGAAAATGAAAAGGCTGTGGCTGACAAGCATTTACTTAAGGGTCCACAGGGTCCCATTCCCAGATTCTGAATCCACCGTTACAGTTAAGGTTAATCTCGTACATGAGAACTACGGAGTTAAAAGAAGCAGATAAACTCCTATATGGATGAAACGCTTGAAAATGCCACAATTCTTTGAGAATTATATCTAGGTGTCGTTACCCTCACAGCAAAGATCGTCACATGTGTGACAGTGACGTCACGTGACACCTGGGTCACAATGTGACATCATATTTGAGACTTCTATGCGACGTTACGTATTAGTAACTATGTAACTTCATTGTGACTATATTCTGTGACGTTTCCACAATTTAATTAACACGTAACAATGTGACGACATTACAATGGCAATTATAATGTGATGTCACAAACAAGTTAACATGCGACGTCACAAACGACCATGAAAATGACCAAAATGACTTCGCTGTGACCTCAATATGACATTGACGAGATGTACTGCGACGTCCTGTGACGTCCCAAAGTCACAGTGTGACGTAAATCTTACGTCACTGTGAAAAAAATGCTGTTAGGGTAAGTTCGTAAAGAGCTACTACTGCTAATTGACACAAATGTAATATTTAGAATGTGTATTTTTGATAATTTTTAAATTAAGTGTTCCCTAATTATGAGTATAATTAACCAGTATTTTTTAATAGTATTTTTTCGCAGGATATAGTACAGAATATAAAGAAAAAATAATGTGAAAAGTAAAATAATTTTGAATACGTAGGAATATTTTTTATCGTTTCAATTCTACTTTGCATTGCTCTAATAATTTATTTTTACAAAATCGACAGTTTAAATAAATATTTTAGGTCTTTTGGCCATAGAAATGCATGCAATGCTATCTTACTCCAGAGCCACCTGAATTATATTGTCTCAAACGATATTGTCTTTTTCTTAATATGTTGTTTTAACTCTTAGCTTTTACCTCAATGATCAGAACATTTTGTGTAATTTAAACTTTTTTAATAACCCAAAAATCTATATAATTCAAATTTCCTTATACCAACCTCTGGACTTGGGTTAATTCGTATATTGGAAGCCTAGACTAGATGCATGACATTCTGTAACGAATTTTATGAAGTTCAATTAGTTTTTCCGCCGTCGAACGTTTTCATTAGGCGGAGTTTCCGTTAATTCACTCCTGGGATTTAATGACATTAGTTTGCGCGCTTCATAAAAGAATTAATGGTCCACACCAGCATTAAGAGAGTTTGTTGCCAAAGTTTCCCCCCCCCTATTGTTTTGGATTTATGATGCAGTAGCGATTAATCTGCCCGATTTTCGCTTTTGTCCCTGGTGCATTGTCTTCCAATAAGCGCATTGTTCGCCCGAAGACCATTGCTTATCTTGTTTTTAATAATTTGCAGGTCATTTGTTATCTCTGTTTTTGAACGAATTGGTCAGTGCAGTCATGGGGGGGGGATTTTAGTTCAAAATTTCGGTGCAGGATGTTCTACAAAGTGCACAATTTCTGTCTGAGATCTCGAAGTTTTTTAGCCAAAAGTTTTATATGATCAGCGTCGTTTCATACAAAATGTGGTCCTCCTCCCCACCACCCAAACACACAGACATTTTCACAGCTCTTCTTCACATTTTATATCTTTTTTCTTGTAAAATTTTCATGCCTTCTTCTCTCTTCTTTTTCTTCGACCCAGACCGTCCGCCCTACCCGAAGGTATGAGGTATCTGTTTGGACGGCCGGGATAGTGCCACCCAATTTAGACCGGAATCCAGTGGGGACGGCAGCCACAGTGACCGTACCTGTGGATGTACGGACCCAGACCATCCGCCCTACCCGAAGGTATGAGGTATCTGTTTGGACGGCCGGGATAGTGCCACCCAATTTAGACCGGAATCCAGTGGGGACGGCATCCACAGGGACCGTACCTTCCTTCCCCTGCCACCTATCTCTCGGAAGGACTTACCCACATATTTAACGCGTCCGTACTCCGCATGAATACGGGAACTGTTTGGGCAGTGCTCTTACACTCCCTTAAAATAGAGAAAGAAAAGGAAAGTGTCCGGGACCTTTCTCTTGATGCAGGGGCCCCCTTATTCGAGTGGTGTACCCCCATGGTTGGCCCTGCTTTGATGAAATACATACATACTTCAATATACGTTAGTTCCAAATACTTAAGTGTAGATATATAATTGAATAAACCACCTACAGAAGACGTTTCCAAAGTTAGAATCGCGCTTCCATTGCAGATACGTACTCGACTGGCCCCTAGCTCGAAAAAATATGTAAAATCCGCATCTAACATTCCCCAAAGAGACACGAGACTCGTCCTTGATGATTATCTTAAACTCTATCTTATCTCTTTTATCTTATTAATAAAATCTTAAAAGATGTTTATCCAAATATATCAAAAACATGAACATGTTGTTGTTGTTGAGACCCAGACCGTCCGACCTACCAGAATGGTGTAAGGTAACTGAATGGACGGCCGGGAAGTGCCACCCAATTTAGACCGGAACCCAGTGGGGGAGGCATCCACAGGGACCGTACCCTCCTTCCCCTACCACCAACCTCTCGGAAGGACTTAATAAAAAATATGACTTAATAAAAACATGAACATGTGAAATTTTTATGTTTAGAATTAACGTGGCATTTTAATAAATATTTATTTTTATAGTTGAGATTAATAAAATATTTTTATTTCAATCTATTAAGTTTGATGTACGCTTTCTACGCTTTGGTCCCGAGTTCAAATTTCGGTTCTGCCTGCTTGCTAACTTTCGCGTTATCGCTATGAAATACATATAAAGCATTTACTCATTTTTTAATAGTAAATATAAGTACTTTCGCCCATGGATAAATGGATACAAGTGTACCCGTAGCTATTCTTGAGCTAATAAAACTTTTGCTTTTCCATACAAGCAGAAGAAATAATTCTATTCAAACAGTCTGATAGACGATTGAAACCATTTTTGCTTATTATAAATGGTGAGCCTGTACGATATTGTGTATTTGTCGAGAAGAGTTTCTAAAATGTCGATTTTACTGCATTTTAAGTGCCCAAATGACATGTTTTTAAGATCTATGTTTTTAATTAAAACTATGTAGTCACTTTACACCATTTCATCAAATTTAGTATCAAAGTTAAAATGAAATATCAACAAGAAATATCAATCATGCATATAAAGCATTGATTATGAAACACTTTCCAGCTGAAATGCAGATTTACTTAAACATCTCTAAAATGTGATACATTCAGCGCTGATATATTTTAAATTATCACAGTACTACAATAGTTTATTATATTTGAAATTTAAAACTTCATAAAACCAAGAAAGATCAATCATGCATAAAGCATTGATTATGAAACGCTTTCCAACGTCAATGCAATTTTGTATAAACATCTCTAAAATGCGGTACACTCCTCGGTAATATTTTTAAAATTATCACAATACTACATTAATTTATTATATTTGAAAACTTAAAACTTCATCGAAAAAAATGAACTTCATTCAAATGACGACATCGAAATATAAATTGCCTGGTTTAAATACCTCTAAAATACGATACATTCCTCGGTAATATTTTCAAATTATCATAATACTACAATAATTTATTACATTTGAAAACTTCATCGAAAACAAACGAAATTTATTCAAGTGACGTCATCGAAATATAACACGCCTGGCTCTTTCTATAAAAGCAGCATTTCATTCATCAACATTTTTCCATTCATTTCATATATCACAATACTATAATAATTTATTTCATTTAAAAACTTAAGACCATGGAGGTACAAGTAATTAAACTCTATGCTTAAAACTTCATCGAAAAAATCGTCCTTCTCTCTGTAAAATCAATGAATATTTCATTCATATCAGCTATATTGCAGACTCCATGAGCTAAATAATTTTGCGTTAAAGAAATACAGCAATTCTTATACACAGAATGAACAAAATCATAAACACTTTTCAACTTTGTTGTAAAATATTAAAAAAAGTTCCTTAATCCCAAAAGTGAATTTGGCAAAATGAATTGTTATCTAGATGAGTTTTCATCTGATTTAAAGTAAAATTTTCAGAGCATCCTTAATATTGAAAGAAATTTTATAATTCAAAAATTCAAAATTTATCTTGTAAATTCGCAAGATATTTAGTGGGCAGACCATGGCTACTAGACAGGAAGTTTGATATATCGTTCACCTTTCTGGAATGCGAGCACTTAAAATATCGTCTGCAGCAGCTGCATTGGCGGAATGGCGAAGAATGGTTGGTCTATCGGCTTTAAAATTTCTTAATATTCAAACTAATTCGGAAAAAGAAATCTCTCCGAGACGTATTTTTCGGGGACCTAAAGTACCTCTGTACCGAATTTCACAGCTGTTCGAAGCTTCTTCGATTTTCCGCTACAGAAAGACAAACACACAAAACACACTTCTTTTATTACTTTCTCATACGTAGTATTGAGAAAGCATTGATATATTCCTGCAACTTTCGAGATTTTGATGTCAATATATGTTTTAAGACCTTCTGAATTTCATTTTGACTGTTTTTGGAGTTATGTCCGTCTGTATGTCTGCCACTCAGTCTGTCTGTCTGATGTCTGTGATCGATTTCTTGTGTACACAATAGCAGCCACAAATATTAATGGATTTTCACGAAGCTTTATATCTGGCTTTTATTATTAAAAAATTTAGAACTGGATATAATTTTTTTAAATTCAAACGAAAACATGTAAAAATTCTAGCGAAATTATATATATTTTTTAACATGGCAGCATAGGATAAAAATTTGACATAATGCATAAAAGGTTTTATTTGTGGATCAATTATTACGAGACTTATATAGTTTCAATCATTGTTGTGAAAATCATTGTTGTGAAATAACCGCAATGCAATTTTTTTGTTCGTGACGTCATTAGCCCCCTTGGGGGGCAAGTCACCCCCCGGGGTGTACATTTTCAATTTGGACCCCGATCACGATTTTTCAAATTTTTTCTAAAAAAAATTTAAAAAAATTAGAAAATGAATTCTTGTATGAGAAAGCCGAGTTGAACCAAACTCTTATTAATTATGTAAGGTAAACTATTATTTATATATTGCATATAAATTCAGCTATTATCTCGTTTTATCATTATAGCCTGTCTTGTTATATATCATTGTTGCTATGTCTTTTTATATCACTTGATCCTTGTAACAAGAGAGATCAAACATACATAACAAGATTAGGACAAAAATTACATTCTGCAATGGCGAAATAAGCGCACAAAAACCGCAGGATTAATAGGAAACCGTCTCCAGCAATAAACAAAGGAAATTGATAATAAAAAAAAATAATAACAGCGACAAAAATTCATTCAGCACGCACGCAAAAACTAATTCCGGTTAATCCTTTCAGGCAAAAGTCGCTCTAATGAATCCCCTGGTAACGAAAAACTCATTATAGTACAGAAAAAATCAGCCATGGAAGAAAAAAAGATTGCCAACGACGACTGCGCGATTTTTTACGTGATTAAGGAAATCCTATCGCAACTTGGTCGTTACACGGGGAATTAATGGAACTAACTGTATATTAAAGACAGTGCATGACAAACGGATCAGGGATTTGAATGGAAGAAATAAAATACTTTATTGAAAGAATGGAGTGCCCAAGCCAGTGCTCTCCCAATTTACCAATTTACTTTCCCTGCAATACATGGTAATGTATAGGAAAAGTATTGGAATCGTACAGAATTTTTAAATCTGATGTGGGCAGCACATGTTTTGCTGAAACTTTTTTCAAATTTTTTTGTCGTATAATTTGAATATTTCCTAAAACTTTCGGAGCAATTTGTGAATTTTAAATTCGCTTAAAAAATGTTTGATAAATTAGGTCCCGTAGGGTTCAATGTATTTCATTTTTTCAACCCGGTCTCAGTCCAAAACTAATTGGGTGATATTATTCATTTATATTCCCATAGGTTCCACAGACCGTCTGAACAACATACTAAAATTTCATTTTGATAAATTCATTTTTTGCGGCAGTTATCGTGAAAACGGACAGACAGACAGAATGACCAAAGACACAAACACTTTTCAACTATGTTTGAAAATGTTAAAAATTCAAGTTTTCTACTTTCACAGCTATGTAATGCCGATAAATTGGATGCTTTTAGCTTATCTGTAACTCTTTTGAGATCATCAAATAGCATAACTTGAACAAAAGCAGAAAACTTGAATTTTTACGTTCTGTAGCAGCAATTTATAGCAACTAAAAAATTAGGAGGTACATTTGCAAATCATGCACGTCCACTTCGTACCCCCACTCAATTGCATTACATCCTTTGAGAGAATTTCATCAGAATCTATTTGCAAACCAGTATTATTCAAAATTCCGTGTCATAAAAGCTTTTCGTAGCAGCCATTTGTGGGAAAACGTTCATTCAAATTCATTACTTTTTTATTTTTCGTTTTGGTGTATTCCCAACAGGTAATTAGAGGACGTGCACGTTATAGTTATTGCTGTGGCCGTAATGGTTGCTTTGAAACTCAGCGCTGTTATTGGCGCGGTTGTGGGGAATATGCACAAAACGTTCAGTCAAAAGTTACCTCGCGATGCTGAGCACGTTTTTAATGTGTTATTAAGGATTGCATTGTGGGAAAGATTATGGGGGATATTAGATTGCCGAATAATGTTCACTATGCTTTTAATTTCTTTTTGTATTCCACTAGCTCAGGAATCATTTTCTATAAGAGCATGGGCAATATGTTTCTTTCAGTGAGAACCTGTACTATGTTAAATTCTTTCAATCAGCAGCTGGACTATGGCAAATTCCTCCAATGAGCAGCTGCACTATGTGAAATTTCTTCAATGAGCAGCTGCACTATGTTAAATTCCTTCAATGAGCAGCTGCAGTATGTTAAATTCCTTCAATAAGCACCTGCACTACATATTTTTTTTTCAAGGAGCATCGGTACAGTATTAAATTTCTTCATGTAGCACCCGAACTATGATAAATTCTTTTAATGAGCAACAACACAGCTATAAGTTCATTCAGAGACCACCAGTGCTGTATTGCTGTGGTAAATTATTTAAATGAGTCTCAAGTCAGCATTGTTTTTCTTTTCTTTTTGAGGGAGTACTAGCACGATAAAATATTTCAACGAGCATTACTATTTGAGAGCACAGGCATTACTTTAAATTATTTCAATCAGCACCAACGCAGCTTGAAATGCCTTCAACCAGCAACAACAAAGCTCTAATTTCTTTCAGGGAACAACAGTGCTGTAGTGCTGTCTTAAATTCTTACTTTGAGTATCAACTCAGCATTATGTTCTTTCAAGGAGAACTAACACTATAATAAATTATTTTAACACGCACCAACAAAGCATTATACCATCTTTTTGGGAGCACCAGGCATTATTTTAAATTCTTCAATCAGCTTTAAGTTCTTTCAATCAATATCAACACAGCTTTGAATTCTTTCCAGTATTATGCTAAATTATTTCATGTTACATTTTTACTTTCCTTATACACATAATGTATAAGGAAAGTATTGTGACGGGATCAAAAATTTGAATTCGAGTTTTTGACGGGAGAGCACGTTTTAAGCATCCCTGATCACGAATCGAACATTTTTGGAGTGATGTCTGTGTGTGTGTGTGTCAGTGAGTCTGTGGAGACGATATCTCACGAGCGAATGGAGCGATTCGAATGAAATTTGGTTTCAAAAATCATAATCTGTGAATACTGGAAGCCTATGGTTTTAAAACACAATAGAATGTTCAGAACCCCCCTAAATTTTCGAGTGAAATTTTGAAAAAATCATCAAAAACTCAAAATATTTATTAAAGTTACGCAGATAGACATTTCTTATGTAATGTGTCCTTAGAAAACGATTGACATGAACTTTAGTACGCTAGCATGAACGCTCTCGAGATATTGCACATTTTTCAAATAAATTTATCAAAAACACCCATAAATTAAAAAAAATATTAACTGTTAAGAAACATGTTCATTTTCATATGTGATATCATGCGATAAATTTGGTGACATCATTCTCGTGGATCTAACTCGTTCCATTCACGAGAAAAGATACTTTGAGTACTATATATGTATTTGAACGCCAATAGCCATTTATCCGCTGTAAGAATAACTTATTTCTTAGTGCATAACGTTTGGCGAGCTTTTGGCGACGAATTTAGCGGAATGGCGCCAACTTGGCGACATTTTTAAATGTTGCCAAATTAACGAAGATCTCGCCAAATGGATAAAAATGACGCTAAGTCAATGAAAATGACGACTAATTGAAAAAAATTCAATATCTTGGAAAGAATATGAGTATCTACTATAAGAATAACATTTTTTTTAACTGTAAAAGTAGTAAATTCATTGCATTATATAAGGAAAGTCATGTGCTGCCCACATCAGATTTTTTTCAAGAGGGTGCCAGTACTATGATAAATTCCTTCACTGAGAACCTACACAGCATTACATTCTTTCGTGGCGCTTTATCATTATATTAAATTTTTTCAGGGAGTACCATCATTAAAGCTCCTAAATATACAGGCTGAGGTAACAGCGGCCATCTTGACTCCCAGTTGAAGTGATGGCTGTACATGGCAAAAAATATGACTACTTTCTCCTCTTTTTATCAGAATCTCGAGAAAATTAAAACATTCTAAACTACATGTTTGAATAATTAGTACAGCACCCTGAACATCGTAAAAATCGAGAAAAAAAATCGTCGAATAAAATTAATTCATTGATAAAAAATATCGTTATTTTATCGTATGATTGTCTTTCATGATACTTATTTTTTATAGTACTACTTCGTTTCTTGTAGTAGAATATTTTTAGAAGAATATATTACATAGGTAAGCCTCTCTCCTTTATGAACCGCAATTTTCCGTTGCATTTGACAGGGTGAATCGAAGGAATTTTACTTGTTTCTTTTTGTAAAAAATTAACAGTAAGCCCCTTTTCCGCTACATTTTCACCATTTTCTGTTGTATTTGAAGGGGGCGAATTGGCGGAATTCTACTTGTTTTTTTGCACAAAATTCCCAGTGAGCGAACCCTATGTTTTCTGGGATTTTCTATCGCATTACAGGGGACGGATCGACGGAATTCGACTTGTTTTTATAGCAGAAACTACCATTAGTAAGCGCCTCATTCTACATTTTCCTCGATTTTCTGTCGCATTTCAGAAGTCGGATCGACGGAATTCTATTTGTTTTTATAGCAGAAACTGCCTTTAGTAAGCGCCCCTTTCTACATTTTCCTCGATTTTCTGTCGCATTTCAGATGGTGGATCGACGGAATTCTACTTGTTTTTATAGCAGAAACTACCTTTAGTAAGCGCCCCTTCCTACATTTTCCTCGATTTTCTGTCGCATTTAAGAAGGCGGATCGACGGAATTCTACTTGTTTTTAACCAAAAAAATTCTAGTAAGCACCCTTTCTTACATTTTCTGGTACATTTGGGCAGATCGACGAAATTCTACGCTAAGCTCAAAATTAATTAAAGGAATTAAAAGCCAGCTTCTTGATAGGACTGAATTCGCCAGTCACCATAGGGTACTAACCGCGATCTACCGATCAATTACGTCGGGGGCAGATTGGTTGAAAACCCAGGCCGTTCGACTCATCCAAAGGACTTGAGCAACTATTTGAACGGCCGGGGAGGCAGATTGGTGAAAATGTTACTTTAGGTAACACGAGAGTTACATTGGAAAGCACATCGATACATACAAAACGCTGTAGTTTTCATCCCAACTGTGAGAAATTTCAATGAAATATATTACACAACCACAATAACTAAAATATCAATGAAATATGTTACACAACGCTATAATTAAAATATCACTGAAATATGTTACACAACACAGTAATCAAAATATCAATGAAATATGTTAATAACTTTCATTCGTCATCTACTGGAATTTCCTGCTGTCATGCTAGAGCTGTAAATGTGCGATATCATATATTGTATGACAAAACTCCATGGGTATTACAGGGTGGATACTTTTTTATTTTCTGTTTAGCGCGTTCGTCTTAACGAGTCGTGCACATAGAGCATCTCTGTGAGAGAAGTATTATATAAATACATAATGCATAAAATGTTCGCACTCCCATCCTTTTATACATCCTTCATCATCAGAACGTTTTTTTCTTTTTTCGGAAAGAAAAATTGTATACCCAACTGATTCCAGTATGTGAAATCAATAAGGGATCTAGCATAAAGATGACAGTCCGTTGGCTTTGTGCCAGATTCCTAAGGCCTCTGAAACGAGCTGGTATCACATTAATGTTTTCAAGGGCAGTTTGATCGGGAAGTTTTATTTTTAGATATCTTTGAATCTGATAATAAATTGTTTATTTTACCGCCAGATGGCGGTGTGCATTTGATTTAGGATGATATTTTAATTACGGTCAGTGATCGTTTGCTATAAAAACAGGGTCGAAAATCGGCGGGACGCATGCGGCTTCTTTATACGGTTTACTTGTATTCGGCATGCGAATGCTAAATAAATTCTATGTTTTGTTTTTTTAAAGATTTTATTAAAATACCTTTATATCACGTTGGATTGTTTTATGCACGTTTATTTTAAGTATGCCAAGATTATGGGCGTCCATATGAAGAGGGCAAGGGGGAGCACGAGCACTCCCCCCACATACCCTCCCCATGGATGTTCAAGATCACAAAGGCAGACATCAAACTTATGGATGTTGTACGTCATATTTTTGAATTCACTCCCCATTCCACAAGGCCCATGGCCAAAATTTGTCTAATATTGATTTATTTCAATATTCTTTCTGTGACTATGACAAGATTTCTGAATTTTTCTGTTTCATTAACTGCTCCAGAAACCTTCGTTATTAATACAGTTTTTTTTATCCTTTGACAAACAACAGTAGGCCTATATAGATATTATATTAGCATTTTTACCTTATCTGTGAATCCCATGAAGCGATTAAAATAATGAGACGTTTGGCATTTCAGTACTCTTCAGCCCCCCCCCCCCCACACACACACACACACTTCGGCTATTAGGTGCAGAAGAGCGCTAAAAATCGTGAGACTGGTTTACCGCCGCTGGTCGTTGCATCAGGACACTGACCCCAGACTTTAGGATCGTTTAATATTGTCAGTGAACATCAATACTATACCCCCACCACCACCACCACCACCCCTCTTCACGCAGTTACACTGTTAGCTATTTTACACATACTGCCGTTGCTTGACCCGCAATCTCGCAAAGGTTGCCGATCCCTGCTTTGGTGGTTTTGTTCGTTTAAAATCGAAAGTCTATATATTTGTATGGTAGATTGCTAAATTTAAATGGTAATCAACTAAATTACCAAATTAATATGAATGTAATCATACCAAATTGGGAATTTAAATTCATATGAAAATATATTTTTTAAATGAAGGAATTAATTGACATTTTCAAATATTCCAAAATGCTTGCGGGCCACAGGACATGATGCCTCACGTCTCATTTGTTTTGGGAACCTGGGTAGGCTATGTGTGGCCTTAAAGAATAAATATATGAAACCAAATACAAATATTACTAAATATTTCAAAATGTTGAACTTTAAATATTGCTTTATAGAATCAGCATAGCTGTTTTCATGAATAAATTTGGAAAGAAATCTGAAATATTCTAGTTAAAATTTCAGATTTTTTTTGCTTAAAGAGGTATATTGTCCTCAAAATTGTTCATTTTATACATGCTTTAAACGTATGTCTTGTTTATAAATTTGCTACTATTATTATTTCATTATTTGGTTCCATTAGAGATTTTAAAGAATCTTATTTATTTTTATCTTGCTCGTTCCAGAGGGGAAAAAATATTATGATTTTTTTTTTTTAATAATAGCCATTGTTTATTGAGTGTAAATTGATGTATGGAATTATGGAATTATTTTTAAGACTGTATGGAATTATTTTTAAGCAAATGGAATTATTTTTAAGACTGTAACGTTACTGAAACTTTTAAAATCACAAACAATAAATATTATTATTAGAATAAAATGAGTTGATGTTTTATGCTCTTATTCATGTATGCATTCTTGGGGGGATGGACACCACTCGAGTGTGTGAGAGGAAAATTAACCACTTTTTTTTTTTATTCGTTCTGATTACTATATATGTATTATTATTTATCCGGATTTTTTTTTCATTTTTTAAAGTTTAGTAGATCTTAATTAAATTTTCATTGTGTGTTATTTTTATTTTCCACTAGTGTAGTTACATCATGTATGTTTATTTCACGGTCCACGTGTATAAATCTCTAGTAATATGTTAATATTGTATATATATTTTGGCGTTTCATTGGAGGTATTTCCAATGTAGCTCCAATGACCAATAATGGGCTAAAATTGGCTCAATATTGTTAACCAATATTAAACGGAAAAAAGCAAAATGTCTAATTATTGGACCAATATTGGCATTAATTCCATTCTGCATTTTAAACATCAAATATTTTATTTTTCATTTGACGATTTTTATCAATTTGTTTCTTTTCTTTTTTAGGTAAGTGATTTGTATGTCGTGGTTTTCTCACGTTCAGTAAGTTGAATTTTTCTACTCTTTTGACTAAGTCACATTATATATATAGTCATATTTTTCGTAGAAAACTTATAACCTTTATTCCAACAATGCTATGCTAAAATGAAAAAATATATATATCTGTAGTCACGAAATAGTTTGAACGTTGAATACTCAAGGTTATCCGTTTTATCCTTTCATTTTTTTTAATCATGTATATCATGAATTGAGGGAAAAAAATCTAATAAAAAGAAAGCTTTCAGTATTCGCTTCTAACAAAATATCTCCAGATTTACATGATGGATTTTGATGGATTATTCCCAGGAAATGAGGGTGAATCAATGCAGTTGACAGAATTTTAAATGACCTATTCAGCAGATGTGCGGGTCCTACTAGAACCCCCTATTTTCAGGGCCTGGATAAAGGGCAGGCCTCCAGGGTCCCCAAATTTTGAGGAGCCCCTAAATTTTGTGTGTGATAAAAATTTAAACAAAAATAATTTTTAAACGGTTTAAAACTTCTATTTTAAATTATAAAATATGTTAATATTTTTAAATATTAAACATCCTCTACAGCAGGGGCAGTCAACCATTCCATACGTACCGCTCACTTTTGCATCTTTGTGGGTTGTAAAATTCCCTAACCGCCCACCGTTTCCGCATTAACTTAATTTAGCACAAATGCAAAGTACACGTAATTTTTTAATAGCGGTTTAGTAAAAATATATAGTTTAATTTATCTATTTATTTACACTTTGCATATGTTATAATAGACAGAAAATTCAATTTGATGCTGCATTTCTGCTGCTCCATCGATATAGCGCTTACTAGTGAAGCTGCTTAAATTGAAAAAAAAAAGTAAATATAAAATCTATAAAATTGTAAAGTCTATTGAAATTACCTTTAATTAATTATTAATAAGATCCTTGAGGCTGATGCTGCGAAACTAAATATTTTATATCTGGTTCAATTTTCGTAAGGAACAAACGAAGGTCTCCTTTTTCCGAAATATTCAGACATAACGCCTATCGCCCACCATAAAAGCTTGAATCACCCACTAGTGGGCTGTAGGAACCAGGTTGATTACTACTGCTCAGCAGTCTTGATATATTTCTTTGAAGTAAAAAGTTTGTACATGTACCAAGTTTCCTACATTTACTAAAGGGCCTTCGGAGGTGTGATCCCAAGCCCTAAATTTGTTATATGTTGATGTCTTGCATGTGTTTCGTGCGCCGTGAGTTCATGGGGCCCCGAATTAGCACCGGGCCCCACTTTGTCTTGATCGGGTTCTGCCTATTTAATTTTTTTTTTCATAAACTTGATACCTCTTTTTCATGAGCGGTCCGGGGCCGAAGGAAATGCATATTTTTACCTATACCATGCATCCTTTTGCATCCCCCCCCCCTGTTAGCCAACGGCCCTACCCTGCTGAAAACACCAGTTCTCGTTAGATCCCCGAAGTCAAGCAGCATCGGGCGCGGTTAGTACTAGTGTGGGTGACCACCTGGAAACACCCCGTGCTGTTGGCACATTTCGGGCGCGGTGGCCCGGTGGTTTGCGCGCTGGATTTGCACGCTACCACAACTGCCGCCGTGTTCATGCGGAGTACGATCACGTTAAACATGCGAGTCCGTAAATCCTTCCGAGAGGTTGGTGGTAGGGGAAGGAGGGTACGGTCCCTCTGTGGATGCCTCCCCCACTGGGTTCCGGTCTAAATGGGGTGGCACTTCCCGGTCTCGTCCAGACGGTAACCTTACACCTTTCTGGTAGGTCGGACGATCTGGGTCTCAACAACAACACCCCCCCCCCCCCCCCTGTTAGTGGCCTTGGGTTGGGATCACAAGTAATATTCTGATGTAATACGAAAATAAAATCTTTCTTGCTCTATGCATTTAATCTTTTGCTTACGGGTGGGACAGCTCAATTACAAGTGAAGAACCTCTCAAAAAGAGGTATTTACATACCCTATTTCAAACAGTTCGACTCCCTTTTGCAGACATTGGCGTATATAGACGCCAATGCCTGCAAAGGGGGATCGAACTGTTTAGGATAGGGTATGTCAAACACCTGTCTTTTTGAGAGGTTCTTCACTTGGAATTAACGCTGTCCCACCCGTAAGCAAAAGGTTAACACTGCCTTATGAGCATTTGCTACAAGCCTACTGGTTTTCATCGAGATCGAATCCTTAGAAAACTCCGATTTCTGTTATTGTTTTCTCACATATCGGCATTTCTTACATTTGTTAATCTGTTGGTAAAATTATTGATACATCAAATGTTTTATATTGTTGCGAACGCGCAATATTCCCTTTAGCGCCTCCTCTTTCGTCTGTCTCAAAGGCCAGGCGAAGAACATACAGTCCCTGACGTGAGGATGATGTGAGACCAGGATTTCCTGGTTAGAAGAAAGGGGTGCCAGATTTGGCTATTTATCACCAATTAGGCGACTTTCGGAATTTTCCAGAAACTTCACGAAATAACGATTAGTCTAGGAGAGATTTCCAGAAGTTTCTATAGAGAGACTATAAAAAAAACTCATCCCTCCGTTGGATTGGAGTTGACGAATTGGCGTGACATGAGTTACATTGGACTGTGATTTTTATCAAAGTTTTGAGTAGCGGCTATTTTGTGAAATTACTTTCGTCAACATTATGTGAATAATATCCCTTATTCTATGAATAAGTGTTGTTTTTCTGTGTACCGTTCCTGTTTACGTTGTGCTTGTGAATAAACGTTATCCAGAAACTTGGACTCGTTCTTGTATCCTGCGTGTACACCCAATAATTCTAGGGGTTAAGTTCGTAACAATATCGTGGCCCTAGAAAAAATTAAAGGCAAAAGGTTTATGAAGGAGCTTTTATATGATAGTAAATGGTGAGCATACTGCATTTTTGAGGGAACTATATGGCATTTTTGTTCTCTTTTGTTTACTTATTTCGTATTGTGATACAAATTTTTAAAAAATAAAGAAGGAAGTGTCATTTCTAGAACTGGAAATCCACAGGGAAACCCTTACCTCCTCTGGAATTCATGCTGAGTTCATATTAGTCATCATCTAAGCTCTATCTATAGCCGATCCTCAGAAATTGATGTCTCAAGGTGATATTTGGAGTCAGAAGTGAAATAAAAATTGGAACGAGAAATCATTATTCGACCCCCCACCCCACCCCCCACCCCATTCTCCCCCCGGAGTCTGATGCTGAATCTATTTCAGTTATCATTTAAGCTATAGCAGTTCTCAAGAAATTGATGTTTCAAGGAAAATGCCAATTTTGAATCGAAAGCGGCATCCCCAAAACCGGTAGTGGAAATGCTTAACGAGTCCTTTTACCTCCTTTACAATTTAATGCTCGGGCGCGGTAGCCCAGTGGTTAGCGCGCGGGAGTTGTACTCGGTAGGCCCGGGTTCGATTCCCGCCACTGCCAAAACTGCCGCCGTGTTCACGCGGAGTACGATCACGTTAAACATGTGGGTCCGTAAGTCCTTCCGAGAGGTTCGTAGTAGGGAAAAGAGGGTACTGTCCCTGTGGATGCCTCCTCCACTGGGTTCCGGTCCAAATTGGGTGGCACTTCCCGGCCGTCCAAACAGATACCTTACACTTTTCTGGTAGGTCGGACGGTCTGGGTCTCAACAACAATAACAATTTAATGCTCAATCCATATCAGTATATCTAAGTTGTATCTATAACCAATCTTGAGAAATAGATGTTTAAAAAAAATGGAAAAGAAATCGAAAGTGAAAACACTTATAGTGACAGTGTTTCTTTTAGGCATATATCTGGGGGAGCGAAGCCCCCAGGAGACGATTATAATCCCTCCCCCCTTGGCCAAAAAGTTTTGAAATATAGCCTTCTTAGTGAACTACCCTGATTCCTCCAGAATTTGATGTTTAGTCCCTTTCACCTCCTACAGCATTTAATGCTGAATCCATATCAATCATTATCTAAGTTTTATCTATAACCAATCTTGAGAAATAGATGTTTCAAGAAAAATTTTGTAACCAGAAATGGAAAAGAAATCGAAGGTGAAGATACTTAGTGAACTACCCTGATTCGTCCAGAATTTGATGTTGAATTCTTATAGCTTAGTTGCCATCTAAGCTCTCGCTATAGCCAGTCTTGAGAAATAGATGTTCCAAGTAAAGTGAAAAATTCTGAACCGGAAATGGAGAAAAAAAGAAAAAACGCAAATGGAAATCTTTAGTGAATCCCATATTCTCCCCCGGAATTTGTTGCTGAGACCAAATCAACCATCATCTCATCTAGATCCTTAAAATGGATATTTTAATGAAACGTTTTTCATAAAAACAATAAATAGTATAGCAAAATTTTTCCAACCACCAATTCCGATGCTTTCGCACAGATTTCGATGTAATACAGGTGCTCCCTCAAGATAGGTTTTCGTCTGTCTCTTGGTCAAATATTCCCCCTCCTTCAGTTATCTCAATATTTGTAACTTCATCCCGAGAAGGCGCTATCCAGATATCAAAATGGATTGTTTCCTTTGGTGCATATTCTGAGCCGACCTACCTCTATCGCAAACTGGCACTGATGATTCTGGACCTTTCTGGGGCTGAATCCTTGTTTATTCGAGTTGGCAGCTCGCTTATCACAGCCCGAAGTAGGGAGCAGAATGTAAGGTCTGATCAACATCACTACACTTCTAATTTGATCATTTCGATTGACTGAACGCCTCCGTGTGTTTCAGTCCATGTTAATCTATGGAATTTTATTGTTTTTTACCAATTGTAGATGCTGAAACAAGTAAAGTTTGTGCATTTTTTTAAAAATCGATGTTTTTTTTTACTTTCACAATGCATGGTATTGTATAGGTAAAGTATTGGGATCGGGTTTTTGACGAATCAACACCTGTCGAGACCTCTAGAACACGAAATTATTATTTTTAGCGCGACATCTCTCTCTCTCTCTCTCTCTCTTTATCTATCTATCTATCTATCTATCTGTGTGTATCCTTTCAAAAACTAGCTCAAAAACTAGTCTACAAAATTTTACGAAATTTGGTGAGTAAATTACTTTTCGTGGGATACCATAGTGTTTATTATGTTTTGGTATCATTTGAAAAGACAAAACCTGCCTCTTTTTACTTTCCTTTTATATACATAATGTATAAGGAAAGTATTGTGACGGGGTCGAAAATTCGAATTCGAGTTTTCGACGGGAGAGTACGTTTCAAGCATCCCTGATCACGAATAGAACATTTTTGAAGTGGTGTCTGTGTGTGTGTGTGTCAGTGAGTCTGTGGAGACGATAACTGACGAACGAATGGACCGATTCGAACCAAATTTGGTACAAAAATCACAATCCGTAAACACTGGAAGCCTATTGTCTTAAAACACAGTCCAATGTTCAGAATCCTCCTAAATTTTCGAAGGAAATTTTGAAAAAAATCATCAAAAAATCAAAAGCTTTAATAAAGTTACGCAAATAGACATTTCTTATGTAATTTTTCCTTAGAAAACGATTGACATAAATTTTAGAACGTTAGCATGAACCGTTCTCGAGATATTGCACATTTTTCAAATAAATTTATCAAAAAGTCCCATAAATTAAAAAAAATATTAACTGTTAAAAAACATATTTACTTTTCATATGTAATATCATGTGATAAATTTGGTAACATTATTCTCGTGGATCTAACTCTTTCCATTCACGAGAAAAGATACTTTGAGTAACACTTTTGTATTTGAACGCCAATAGTCATTTATCCGCTGTAAGAATAACTTATTTCTCCATCCTTAACGCTTGGCGAGATTTTGGCGACAAATTTAGCGGAATGTCGCCAACTTGGCGACATTTTTAAATGTTGCCAAATTAACGAAAATCTCGTCAAATAGATAAAAATGATGCTAAATCAATAAAAAGGACGACTAATTCAAGAAAATTCAATATCTTTAAAAGAATATAAGTATCTACTATAAGAATAACATTTTTTTTAACGGTAAAAGTAGAAAATTTATTGCATTATATAAGGAAAGTCATGTGTTGCCCACATCAGATTTTTTTTCTTTTTTTGCAGAAAGGCACACAAAAATTGTCAAAATCTGATATAAAATATGCTTAAATGCATAAATAAATGCTTGTTATAGGCGTAATTTTTGACTGCAGAAATTGTAAGATCAACCCGAATACTCGAGGCTAAATCGTTCTTGAAATATTTAGACATTTTTTAATTTTGAGGAGCTGGCTACGTTTAAAAATGCGCAAAGTTGCTAGATGAAATAAAACTGCAAATTCGATGTCATTTGAAATAAGTATCTGAGGCATATTATAAAATTAAACTCAATTTAATAAGTTTAGAAAATGGTGTTTGTAGATAAAGTCATATGCTGCCCACAATATTTTATTAACAGTAATTAATAAATAGAAATAGTCAATATTTATATATTAATAGAAATATGCAATCTTTTTTTTTTCATTAATAGTAACTAATAAATAGAAATAGGCAATAAATATTCTTGTAATATTTCATTCATAAGTGCGAGTTTGATATTATTCATAAACTCTACTGTTTGACACATGTATTTTATAATTTGCCCCTGTCGAACTTAATATGTGTCAGTTTACTAGGGTTCAGCAATATTTAATGAAATATTTCGAGTGTTCTACTAAACAAAAAAGTCTGTTTATCACTTCGTTAGAGGTTTGCAATATTAGAAATATTATTCACTCTACTGTTTCACACGTTTATTTTATAATTTTCCCCTGTTGAACTTAACACGTTCAGTTTATTAGCTGGTTCAGCGAGATTTTACAAAACATTTCAAGGGTTTCATCCAAAAAAAAGTTTATCACTTCCATAAAGGTTTGTAAAATTAAGGCACATAGCAAGTTTCATTGCTGTCATCGCAGGTATCGATTATTCAATAAGCACGAGACTGGCCAGTATAGAATGCTGTAATGTGCAATGGGCGCGCGATCCTAGTTTTACTTTATTTGGATAACCCCAAAATTGGGAAATTTGTTGATTCATCCATATTAGCGATAAACAGAAGTTGATAGAAAGCTGTTCAGATAAGGAGTTAAAAGGTCTTCAGCCGGTACTAAAAATACATCTCCCTGGGTCGAGCCTTTTTTTAACATAATCTTATCGAAAAGAGTCTGATAGCATAAAAGGCAGACGATAATTTAATCTCAGAGTTAAATGTGTTGTTATCATCCGCACGCATGTTATCTGTTTTTCGTGTTATGGAATTCTGAAAGGGTGAATTTGAAACACCTGTTTTCGGTGCATCTTCGGTACTTTTCGTTTTTTGATGTGGCACATCTTAATCGATGGGGGGTACATCTTAACCGTTGGGGTCACATCTTTACCGATGAGCTCTGGGTATGGGATAAATCATCAAAAAAATGTGACGGGAATGAAACGGAAGTATGGAACAGAAGTGACATGTTACAAGTACCTGACAAAGAAGCTTTGTTATAATTTGAAGGTCTGGATCCCTTGACCTTTACACAAACTCGGGGACCTTGGTTCCGAATTTGCGAAATATTGCCAATTTTGGCAAGTTCTAGAAACTTCTAAACATTTGTAGATTGGCTAAGAACTTCACGAGTTACTTGCTTTTCCCGAAAACTTTTCACAGAATATATATAAGCTTTTCATTGTTTGGTTGAATAGTTGTCGTGATACGAGTAAAAGTATCTGCCAAACTCAATACAGAACCTAATATATAATTTTTTTTTCTGATTATATATATATCTCTTTTAGCTGTATTGTAAAACAATTCTGTTAACGTGTAAAAAAAAGTAAATCCGGGACATTTGTGCATTGAATTCTGCAGTATGCCTCAGTATGCACTTATCTCTTGCGCCGACCGCACGCTTGCCCGTGGAGTGACTGCAGTTGTTACATTCAACCATTTCATCATCGAAAATTCGCAAGCTGCTGAAAAAATTATTCAGATATGAAAAAGTTGAGTTGAGTCATACCCCAGTTAATGTTCATTTATTTTATACGAGGATGGATTCAAAAAAAAAAAAAGAAAGATCAATCATGCTTAAAGCATTAATTATGAAACACTTTCCAAATTCAATGCAATTTTATTTAAACATCTCTAAAATGCAATACATTCCTCGGTAATATTTTAAAACTTATCACAATACTACATAAATTTATTATATTTGCAAACTTAAACTTTCATCGAAAAAATGAACTTCATTCAAATGACGGCATCGAAATATAAATTGCCTGGTTTAAACATCTCTAAAATGCGATACATTTCTTGGTAATATTTTTAAAATTATCATAATACTACAATAATTTATTATATTTGAAAACTTCATCAAAAACAACTGAAATTCATTCAAATGGCGTCATAGAAAAAATAATACGCCTGGCTCTCTCTATAAAAGCAGCATTTCATTCATAAATAATTTCCCATTCATTTCATCCATCACAATACTATAATAATTTATTTTATTTAAAAATTAAGACCATAGAGCTACAAGTAATTAAACTCTATGCTTAAAACTTCATCGAAAAAAATCGTCCGTCTCTTTGTAAAATCAATGAATATTTCATTCACATCAGTTATGCAGACTCCATGAGCTAGATAATTTTGTGTTAAAGAAATACAGCAATTCTAATACAACTCATTCTACATATTTTGCTGTTTACACTTTACATAAGTGAAAAATAGGCTTCGTTGTAGAAATAATCAAATTTGGATGATCATTTAAACTCAAATATATTGTAACTGCGTTGTTTCAGTATGTAGATGCACAGAATTTAGGCAAAAATAAAGTGGTTTTAGGACGGATACAATACTCAATATGAATTAAAAAGAACTTTAAAAATCACGATTTTGAGACAAGATGGATGCCATATATCATTTTGAAGTGGGTCACGTGATCTTTTCATATCATGGTCACGTGATCGCTTCATATAAGAGGGGTAATTATTATTTTAATTTTTATTTAAAAAACTACTGAATATATTTCGCTGAATTTTTTTTATATATTTTATGGATTAATTTGAATATTACCTAAAATTTTCGAAGCAATTTGTGAATTTTAAATCCGCTTAAAAAATGTTTGCAAAATTAGGTCCCATAGGGCTCAATGTATTTCATTTCTTCAACCCGGGTTGAATCCAAAACTAATTAGGTGATATTATTCATTTATATTCCCATAGGTCCTACAGACCGTATGAACAACATACTAAAATTTTCATTTTAATTAAATCATTTTTACGGCAGTTATCGTGCTAGCGGACAGACAGACAGACAGACAGAATGAACAAAATCATAAACACTTTTCATCTTAGTTGTAAAGTGTTAAAAGGTTACAAGGGTAATAACAAATTATTTATTAACAATAGACAGAAAATACAAAATGGAATTAAGAGGCATACTTGGCGATCATTTTTCCACATAATCATCAAATGTATTTAGGCATTTATCTGAACGCAGAACCAACTTGTTTAACCCGACTTGATAGAAATCACGTCCCTGTCCATTGAGCCAGTTCTCGGCAGCTGTTTTCACATCACTGTCTGAAGAGAACCTTGTTCCAGATAAGTGTTCCTTCAATTCTGGAAAAAGGAAATAGTCACTGAGTGCCACATCTGGGCTCTATGGGGGGTGGGGGTGGGTGGCTCCAGGCTTCTCACTTGAACGTTTGCAGCAATTCTTGAGTTTGGCGAGCAGTATGGAGCCTGGCATTGTCATGCAGGAGGATGACACCATCACTCATTATGCCCATATTCTATGCCCATAAGAAACGAATCACGGCTCGCACCTCCAAGTGAGACCACTTTTCTAAACGTCTTGCCATTTCAATCGCTCTGACGCGTCTGTGAACGTACACTACTTACCCGCACAACAGTTGTAAGACAACTATCGCCATCTGTCTCCACTCTGGGGGAAAATATTCCCTTCACAATAAGTACTTTTCAAATGCTGCTGCTTGGAACCTTTTTTTTGGATCTACCCTCGTATTTTGAAAGCCTTTTTTTACTTTCCTTATATACATAATGTATAAGGAAAGTATTGTGACGGGGTCGAAAATTCGAATTCGAGTTTTCGACGGGAGAGCACGTTTCAAGCATCCCTGATCACGAATCAAACATTTTTAAAGAGATGTCTGTGTGTGTGTGTGTGTGTGTGTGTGTGTGTGTGTGTGTGAAAGTGTGTGTGTGTGTGTGTGTCAGTGAGACTGTGGAGACGATAACTGACGAACGAATAGACCAATTCGAACGAAATTTGGTACAAAAATCACAATCTGTAAACACTGGAAGCCTATTGATTTTATACGCAATCGAATGATCAGAACCCCCCTAAATTTTCGAGTGAAATTTTGAAAAAATCGTCAAAAAATCGAAACCGCTAATAAAGTTACGCAAAACGACATTTCTTATGTAATTTTTCATTAGAAAACGATTGACATAAATTTTAGAACGCTAACATGAACCATTCTCGAGATATTGCACATTTTTAATAAAATTATCAAAAAGACATAAAACAAAAAAAAAATATTTCCTATTGAGAAACATGTTCACTTTTCATATGTAATACCATGCGATAAATTGGGTGACATCATTCTCGTGGATCTAGCTCGTTCCATTCATGGAAAAAGATACTTTGAGTAATACTTTTGCATTTGAACGCCAATAGTCATTTATCTGCTGTAAGAATATCTTATTTCTTCGTCCATAACGCTTGGCGAAATTTTGGCGACGAATTTGGTGGAATGTCGCCAAATTGGCGACTTATATAAATGTTGCTAAATTAACGAAAAACTCGCCAAATAGATAAAAATAACGCTAAATCAATGACAACTCATTTATGATGACGACATGGAAAATGACGACTCTGACGAAAATTCAATATCTTAGAAAGAATATAAATAACTACTATAAAAATAATCTATTTTTTTACTGTAAAAGTAGTAAATTCATTGCATTATAGAAAGTCATATGCTGCCCACATCAGATTTTTTTTTACTTAGGCTATTAAGGGTTTAATTTACCTAAAAAAAACACGTTTTCTAAAAAATGTATAAAATTGGCATCTGCCATACGTGCGTATTATACAGTATTATACGTTTCCCGTATTATATACGTGCCATCCCTGATTCCAGTGTTATGAAAGTACGTCTACTTTCCATTGAACACTTGAACACTACATTGAATTGAACACTTAGTATATCTGTCTTCCATATCTATATGCATTTATCGCAGGATTGCATTCCCTGGTGGGCTGTCACAGTTAAGTGTATTGACCTGGAGGTGGGATTTGTCAAAGTGGATGCTTATGTCATTAAGGCGAAAATTACCGATGGGATCACGTAATGCCATCGTCCAACATCGCTGTGCTGGTGAAATTGAGCTGGGGCCCAGCAGTTGTTCATGGTTTGATGCGAATATATTATTATCACGTCACAGTTGATGTTAGGTAATCATAATTCAGGAATTCCATATTGATGTGTGGATTGTTCTCCGTGTTAGCACCCATCTGAATGTTCTGAAATAAAATCTGATGTGTGGGGGAGACCAGGGTTCAAATACATCACGGGGCGATTGTGACTGTCGTTCTTACCGGCACATACGAGTTTCGAAAAAAAAAAAAAAAATAAAAAAAATCTAATGTGGGCAGCACATGACTTTCCCTACAGACTTATATCCAGGTTCTCTTTATTTTAATAAAATTCAATTCACTTTCAATTCAATTTTCGTTTTTATTTGGTAACTGGACTTATTTTCAAAACTGGCGTGGAGAAAATACGAAAAAACTAAAATACCTCGAGAACGACTAGTCCTAGTGTAATGGGATTGGTCTTATTCTTTCTTTCGTTAAAAATTACGTATAAAACAAGCATTTAATGGATATATTTGAGCATACGTAGTTGTTTATTTTAGATTTTGAAGATTTTTGCAGGCCATTTTGCAAAAAAAGGCAGGTTATTTTTTTCCCGAATCATACCAAAATCTAATCAGCACTAGGGTAACCCATAAGTGACTTATCTACCGAATTTTGTGAAATTCGGTCCATTAGTTTTTCAGTTAGAGTGGATAAATACATTGCACAAACAGACACACACACAGGCGTCACGTTAAAAATAGATTTTTCGTATTCTAGGGGTCTCGAAACATGTAGATTCGTCGAAAACTCGAGCTGCGATTTTCGACATGATTCCAATTCTTTCCCTATACATTACCATGTATTGCAGGAAAAGTAATAACTGGAACGTGTCTCGACTTTTTCGTACCATAATCAATTTTTAAATAGTTTGTGGTAGTTTCAATAGATAGTTTAAATATATTTTACTATTTTCATTTTGATGTATCTCTTTCTATAGTAAAAAACAGTAGCTGACGCCACCGCCGCTGTTTGAAAATTTCTCGTTTCTCGAGATTCTTTGCTTCGTACCGCAAAAACTATTGCATATAAAAATGTGAAATTTGGTACACTTGCATTAAAAGCTCTGGGAAATACGCTGAAATGAACCGTTTTTTGATATATATTGTAGTTTAAGAAATATTTAATGTCAAAGACAGAATATTTGAGCTGCGAGTTCGCGTCTTGGAGAGACTAACAATAGCAAGACCGCGAATTTTTGCAGGCAGGTATCAATATGGGTGAATTTTTGTAGAACCAAGTTCTTTTATTTTCCTTATATACATAATGTTAAAGGAAAGTATTGTAACGAGGTCAAAATTCGAATTCGAGTTTTCGACTGGAGAACACGCTCCAAGCGTCCCTGATCACGAATCAGACATTTCTGAAGTGATGTCTGTGTGTGTTGAAGACCCAGACCGACCGACTCGTCAACAAGGACATGAGCAGCCATTTGGCCGGCCGGCGATGTCTGTGTGTGTGAAAGTATGTGTGTGTAAAAGTATGTGTGTGTGAAAGTATGTGTGTGTGTGTGCGTGTGTCAGTGAGTCTGTGGAAACGATAACTGACGAACAAATGGATTGAATCGAACGTTATTGTTTATTACCTATTGTTTTTATACGCAATCGAATGTTCAGAACCCCCCTAAATTTTCGAGTGAAATTTTGAAAAAATCGTCAAAAAATCAAAACTGTTAATAAAATTACGCAAATAGATATTTCTTATGTAAATTTTCATTAGAAAACGATTGAAATAAATTTTAGAACGCTAACCTGAACCGTTCGCGAAGTATTGCACATTTTTCAGCAAAAATTATCAAAAAGTCATATAAAATAAAATAAAATACTTCTTATTGAGAAACATGTTCACTTTTCATATGTAATACCATGCGATAAATTTGGTGACATCATTTGCGTGGAACTAGCTCGTTCCATTCATGAAAAAAGATACTTTGAGTAATACTTTTGTATTTGAACGCCAAAAGTCATTTATCTGCTGTAAGAATAATTTATTTCTTCGTCCATAACGCTTGGCGAGATTTTGGCGACGAATTTGGTGGAATGTCGCCAGCTTGGCGACTTTTTGAAAGAAATGTTGCTAAATTAAAGAAAAACTCGCCAAATGGATAAAAATGACGCTAAATCAATGAAAATGACGACTCATTGACGAAAATTCGTCGCCATTCATCGTCGTATCTTGGAAATAATATAAATATCTACAATAAAAAATAATCTATTTTTTTTTACTGTAAAATTCGTAAATTCATTGCATTATATAAGGAGCTGCTCACATCAATTTTTTTTTATTTCGATGTAGTTTTTAAAATATTATGCACTTCTGAAGTGAACTTTTTTTCGTTGCGGCTAGTCTAGCGATTTCTCTGTCTCGTATCGTTAAAACTATAGCATACAAAAATATGATATTTGGTACATTTATAGAGAAATAATAGGTTAATACGATGAAATAAACCGTTTATTGATTTGAACTTTGGTTTAGCATGAAATAGCTCGCGAAGCTAGCTCGTCATCAAGGAATTCAGTTTTTGGATTCACCGGGGCTAGGAAAAATCCCTACCTTTCCCTCCTGCGGAAAATAAGCAAGGAGAGAGATTTTCGAAAGTAGAATTTTTAGGAAAGACAGATATGAAGCGAGCGCAGCGAGTAGGAGGCGAAGCCTCTCGAAGGGGGTTGCGCCTAGCAGGGGACAGAGCCCTCCCCCCCCCCCTAGTACTTTAAATTTTAATAAAAACATTTTTTGTATATAAAATTAGTGTTTAATTGACTCCCGGCCCGCTGATATACAGGGTGTACATAAAAGAATATCGGGGTTTTAAATTGTTATAGTATCTCTTAGATGATGTGTATAGTATTGATTCAAGACCAGAATCAAAGAGCAGAGACGACAGATTTAGTAGGATCGACCATTTAAGTTGTGTGTACAGTTTCAGTTGTGCGCACGCCCCAATGTTTCCCAGTGTTTATGCCTGATAGCGGTAGTACATGTTAATTAAAGTTTGGGAAGAACTCGCCTATTGGTTGGATGTGTGCCGCGTTATTAGAGGAGCTCACATTGAACACTTATAGGGAAAAACTGTAGGTGTTACTCTTTAATTTTATTTGTAATTCATTATTGTAATTCAAAGTTAGATATTAAACAGCTTTAAAACCCAGATACTCTTTTATGTACACCCTGTACTTTGAAAGAAAAATTTGATGTGGGCAGCACATGACTTTCCTTATATAATGCAATGAATTTACTACTTTTATAGTAAAAAAAAAACAAATAGATTATTTTTATAGTTGATATTTATATTCTTTCCAAGATTTTGAATTTTCGTCAATGAGTCGTCATTTCATTGATTTAGCGTCATTTTTATCCATTTAGCGAGTTTTTCGTTAATTTAGCAACATTTAAAAAGTCGCCAAGTTGGCGACATTTCACCAAATTCGTCGCCAAAATCTCGCCAAGAGTTATGGACGGAGAAATAAGTTCTTCTTACAGCAGATAAATGACTATTGGCGTTCAAAAATAAAAGTATTACTCAAAGTATCTTTTTTCATGAATGGAACGAGCTAGATCCACGAGAATGATGTCACCCAATTTATCGCATGGTATTACATATCAAAAGTGAACATGTTTCTCTATAGGAAATATTTTTCTTTATTTTATATGACTTTTTGATATTTTTTTTTAAATATGCAATATCTCGAGAACGGTTCATATTAGCGTTCTAAAATTTATGTCAATCGTTTTCTAATGAGAAATTACATAAGAAATGTCTATTTGCGTGACTTTATTAGAGGTTTTGATTTTTTGATGATTTTTTCAAAATTTCACTCGAAAATTTAGGGGGGTTCTGAACATTCGATTGCGTATAAAAAATAATAGGCTTCCAGTGTTCACGGATTGTAATGTTTGTAACAAATTTCATTCGAATCGGTTCATTCGTTCGTCAGTTATCGTCTCCACAGACTCACTGACACACACACACACACACACACATACTTTCACACACACACACACACACACACACATACTTTCACACACACACACAGACATCACTTAAAAATGTTCGATTCGTGATCAGGGATGCTTGAAACGTGCTCTCCTGTCGAAAACTCGAATTCGAATTTTCGACCCCTTCTCAATACTTTCCTTATACATTATGTATATAAGGAAAATAAAAATGATACTTAAGATTAAGTTTGGCACCAATTCTGTCAGATCTTAATTGGAAGCGTAGATATGCCTTGATTCAGGCAGAGTTCGAACGCTATTTTCATTTACCACTAAAGCTCTGATATTGTGACATGCTTTTCAGTTCGTCGACTGTTACTACATTTCTTAAAACACAGTCATCCCTCTTTTGTCTGTGAAATAAAATTGAATTTTATGTTTTTCATATTCAATTCTTCCTTGCACGTTTTCTTCGTAATCCGTTTCGTCTGTTTACTCAGGTACAGTTGTGGACCCGAATGAGCGAAATTATGTAAGATTATTTCTAAAATTTTTCTTTACAACAATGGAATTGGCATGTGCGCAAATACATGGGTACCTGTACAAATATAACCCCAATCGTAGATGCTGATTGAATTCATATAGTTGGGCTATTTTTGAGGAGATGCTTCACATTTATTGTCTCAGAGCAGGAATGTTTGGTATTGAACATAATGGGATATTTAAAATTTTATCAGATTAATATAGTGTTTGTGGACTATTACAAAATTCTCCTGGAAACCCGTAGAAATTCCTGGATTTATGTTTGTAGTTAAGACTGTTTGATATGTATGTAGTTAAGACTGTTTATTTTTTTCGTTTTAGCCTTAGACTCCAGGAAATCGAAAAATGCTAGAATATCTCAAGTAATTGCATCGCGAATTTCTATTTCCGAATTTTATCTAAGAATCAGAAATTTTAGTATTCTTTCATGAAAACCGTTAATTTGCTGCGTTATTTCGTAAAAAAAAAAAAAAAAAAAAAAATCATGAATTTTGGCCCTCTTTTGTAAAAATCGTAAATTTTAACGTTCTTTCGTGTAATTGCGAATTGAAAATTAAATAGCGCTTTTTCGTAAAATCACAAATTTTAAGGGGGGGGGGGGAGTTCATGAAAATCAAGAATTTTAACGGTTTCTGTACAAAACGCGCTTTTTATTGTTTTCATAAATATCTCAAATTTTAACCATCTTTGTAGAAACTGTGAATTGAAGCGATCTTTCTCATAAAATCACGAATTTTGACCCCCCCTCTTTTTATCGCTTTTTCATAAAAATAACACTTTTGCTTATAATTCTTAAGTTATATTTTAAACTTAAAAAAAAAATAGTGTCACTGTTTGAAATGTCAGAAAATGTGTTCCTGACAGACAATCCGTTTTAAAAGGGACTATAAATCAGTCTTTAAGACTTTTACAGCTAGCTTTCTATAACGCTTTGACCTCAATGATCAAAGCTTTTGAACAATTTTTTTTCTTATAAATACCTTCAAATACTTTAGCCATTTAAAATATACCTGTAACTCATTTTCTCTTTATTCGTGCAATTTTGTCTGGCGATTGTAAGAAAACCATAAAACGCCACTCAAAAGAAATTCAAAACATCTCCACCCAATCTCACCCTTTTCCCCAGCAGCAATCTTCTAAGAGCCCCCTCTAACTTTTTACGGCCATAAAACCCCTATCTCATCCTTCTCTGAATTCTGCTATAAAAACTCGTACACCCCCCTTTACGAATATTGCATAATACCCCCCCTCCTCCTCATCTTTTCCCATAATCCACCGTAAATTTTCGCTCCGGATATCGTGAATTCCGATGGTTCTTTCATGCGGGGCTTCGAGCTCGATTTAGAATAGGAGCCGTACACATTGTGCTAAAAGATATTCCATCACCCCTTTTTGGAACACCCTGACAGTGTTGTCGGCGTTGTCAAGACAATCGGTGACTCCCTATAAATCTGATGTTCGCTTCCCTTCATTTTTTATGGTCCATGAAGGGTGCATATTTCAAGTCTGTCCTCTTCTCCCCTCCCCCTCTCCCCCCCCCCCCCCCATCGAATAAATGGAATTCCAGGGGTGAATGTTCGTTGATTTTAATGAAATTTTTCAACTGCTAAGTCGTCCGTGTTATGAAGAGAAAAAAAAATGACGGTATTTCACTGATGGCAAGTGGTGGTAAGAGGTATATAAAGCTAATCTGAAATTGCTGTGTGAGTACTTAAGGTACTGTGTATTTTAGGGAGTCTAATTTTTCTCTATTACGGCGATTTCCGTTTGACTAAGCAAGAGTTCTAACTCAGGAATTTCCATCTAGTGATTTACGAATTTTTGAGTATACAATAGTATGGCGTACTTACAAAGTATTAAATTAATCGACAGTTTATTTTTCAATGCTTGTTTTCACCATTTTCTAAGTGGGATATTTGATTATCTTGCTAAATTTTTACCTTGATGACGCTTAGGCGTAATCAAGGTCTCAAAAAGGATGAGGCGGGGGGGGGGGGGGGTACGACCGAATGAGGTCTTTACATTGCTGAATTTTATATTCCAATATGAACCCTTTTAAGAACTGCGGGTTTATTGTAGCCTCATGTATAGGCTATTACAATGACTTAGCCAAACATTTTTTTTGGAATTTTGACGCCTACTCCTCCACTCTTTTCCTTTCTCCATAATCAATGATATGCAGACAAGCCACTGCCTTCACATTATAGTTAAACCATATCTTCAGATTGAAACTTTTCCCCCAATCGACCGTCAGATTTCCTCTTTTTCAAAATCCTGGATAAATCTACGCTGCATACCTAAATTGGATCCAAGATCCTCCGTATGACAAATAAAAATGTAGAGAAAAAAATATCCATTGAATTAGCAGTCATTAATAAGACTGTAATTATATCGCGGAAATAAAAGGCAAAATTCGAGTCGCGGTCGTGGAGTAAATCGTGAAATTTCGCAAAGATTTTGCAACAAATCTTCTGAATTATATTATTGCGAATATGTGTGATATTCGCGAAATTTATGAAACCCCCCAAAATTGACGTAAAAACATCGCGAAAATTTATGCCGCGTAACAAAATTCAAAAATTTATAATAGAAATTTGGATTCGCGAATACATTTGATATTTGCGAAATTTCAGAAAATCCCCGAAAATTCGTGGAAATTCGCGTCGCGAAATATTTAATGTTCTATTCATTACCAATGAAACTTATAGCCGATACCGCTTTAGTTTGATTATATAAAAATGTTGAGAATGTAGCTTACCATTTAGAAGCAGTGGTTGTAAAAGCATGACACCCTTGACTGTCAGTGTCACTGCACGATATGGATTAATTAGTTCCTTAATTCAAACGGTCTGTAGTTTTCGTGGTTTCCCCGGTGCCGGCCCATCTATGTGCTGAAATGATGCCAACTTGTGATAGGCCGAATCCTCTACATTTGACTTTAATGATTTTGATTTGATCTATGTAAAGCGCAATCATAAGAGACATTTTAAGAACTTTGAATTCTGGCAACTGCTCTGTCTGAATCACATCCCTCATTTTTACTTTCCCTGCAATACATGGTAATGTATAGGGAAAGTATTGGAATCATGCCGAAAATCACAACTCGAGTTTTCGACGGATCTACACGTTTCGAGACCTCTAGAATACGAAAAAACCATTTTTAGCGTGACGTCTGTGCGTGTGTCTGTCTGTCTGTCTGTGTGTCTGTCTGTCTGTCTGTCTGTCTGTGTGTCTGTCTGTCTGTCTGTCTGTGTGTCTGTCTGTCTGTGCAGATTTTGTATCCACTGTAACTAAAAAACTAATGGACCGAATTTCACAAAATTTGGTAGGTAAGTCACTTGTGGGCGGGGCTGGTGCTGATTAGTTTTGGGTACGATTCGGAATAAAAGAACCCGCATTTTTTTTGCGAAATGGCCCGCAAAAGCTTGTATCCACTCTAGCTGAAAAACTAATGGACCGAATTTCATAAAATTCGGTAGATAAGTCACGTATAGGTCACTCTGGTGCTGATTAGATTTTGGTACGATTCGGAAAAAAATAACCTGCCTTTTTTTGCAAAACGGCCCGCAAAAATCTTCAAAATCTAAACTAAAGAACTAGGTATACTCAGATATATCCATAAAATGCCCGTTTAATACGTAATGTTTAACGACGAAAAGAATAAGACCAACCCCATTACACTAGGACTAGCCGTTCTCGAGATATTTTAGTTTTTCGTACTTTCCCTACGCCACCTTTGAAAATAAGCCCGGTTACCGAATGAGAACGAAAATTGAATAAAAGTGAAATAAATGTAATTAAAATAAAGAGAACGTGGATATAAGTCTGCAGGGAAAGTCATGTGCTGCCCACATCAGATTTTTACTTTCCCTGCAATACATGGTAATTTATAGGGAAAGTATTGGAATCATGTCGAAAATCGCAACTCGAGTTTTCGACGGATCTACACGTTTCAAGACCTCTAGAATACGAAAAAACCATTTTCAGCGTGACGTCTGTGTGTGTGTCTGTGTGTCTGTCTGTGTGTCTGTCTGTCTGTGTGTCTGTCTGTCTGTCTGTCTGTGTGTCTGTCTGTCTGTGCAGATTTTGTATCCACTCTAACTAAAAAACTAATGGACCGAATTTCACAAAATTTTGTAGGTAAGTCACTTGTGGGCGGGGCTGGTGCTGATTAGTTTTGGGTACGAATCGGAATAAAAGAACCCGCCTTTTTTTGCGAAATGGCCCGCAAAAGCTTGTATCCACTCTAGCTGAAAAACTAATGGACCGAATTTCACAAAATTCGGTAGATAAGTCACGTATAGGTCACCCAGGTGCTGATTAGATTTTGGTACGATTCAGAAAAAAATAACCTGCCTTTTTTTGTAGAATGGCCCGAAAAAATTGCCAAAATCTAAACTAAAAAGCTACGTATGCTCAAATATATCCATTAAATGCTGGTTTAATGCGTAATTTTTAACGAAGAAAAGAATAAGACCAACCCCATTACACTAGGACTAGCCGTTCTCGAGATATATTAGTTTTTTTCGTATTTTTCCACCCCACCTTTGAAAATAAGTCCAGTTATCAAATGAGAACGAAAATTGAATTAAAAGTGAATTACATTTAATTGAAATAAATAGAACGTGGATATAAGTCTGCAGGGAAAGTCATGTGCTGTCCACATCAGATTTTTACTTTCCCTGCAATACATGGTAATGTATAGGGGAAGTATTGGAATCATACCGAAAATCACAAGCCGAGTTTTCGACGGATCTACAGGTTTCGAGACCTCTAGAATACGAAAAAACTATTTATAGCGTGACGTCTGTGTGTGTGTGTCTGTGTGTCTGTCTGTCTGTCTGTCTGTGAGTCTGTCTGTCTGTGCAGATTTTGTATCCACTGTAACAAAAAAACTGATGGACTGAATTTCACAAAATTTGGTAGGTAAGTCACTTGTGGACGAGTCTGGTGCTGATTAGTTTTGGGTACCATTCGGGATAAAAGAACCCGCTTATTTTTGCGAAATGGCCCGCAAAAGCTTGCATCCACTCTAACTAAAACTAATGGACCGCATTTCACAAAATTCGGTAGATGAGTCACTTCTGGGTTAATCTGTTGCTGATTAGATTTTGGTACGATTCGAAAAAAAATAAGCTGCTTTTTTTGCAAAATGGCCTGCAAAAATCGTCAAAATCTAAACTAAAAAACTAGGTATACTCAAATATATCCAATGAATGCTCGTTTAATGCGCATTTTTTAACGACGAAAAGAATAAGACCAACCCCATTACCCAAGGACTAGCCGTTCTCGAGATATTTTAGTTTTTCTTATTTTCTCTACGCCATCTTTGAAAATAAGTCTAGTTATCAAATGAGAACGAAAATTGAATTTAAAGTGAATTAAATTTAATTAAAATAAAGATAACGTGAATATATGTCTGCAGGGAAAGTCATGTGCTGCTCACATCAGATTTTTACTTTCCCTGCAATACATGGTAATGTATAGGGAAAGTATTGGAATCATACCGAAAATCACAACTCGAGTTTTCGACGGATCTACACGTTTCGAGACCTCTAGAATACGAAAAAACCATTTTTAGCGTGACGTCTGTGCGTGTGTCTGTCTGTCTGTCTGTCTGTCTGTGTGTCTGTCTGTCTGTCTGTGTGTCTGTCTGTCTGTGCAGATTTTGTATCCACTGTAACTAAAAAACTAACTTCCCTGCAATACATGGTAATGTATAGGGGAAGTATTGGAATCATACCGAAAATCACAAGCCGAGTTTTCGACGGATCTACAGGTTTCGAGACCTCTAGAATACGAAAAAACTATTTATAGCGTGACGTCTGTGTGTGTGTGTCTGTGTGTCTGTCTGTCTGTCTGTCTGTGAGTCTGTCTGTCTGTGCAGATTTTGTATCCACTGTAACAAAAAAACTGATGGACTGAATTTCACAAAATTTGGTAGGTAAGTCACTTGTGGACGAGTCTGGTGCTGATTAGTTTTGGGTACCATTCGGGATAAAAGAACCCGCTTATTTTTGCGAAATGGCCCGCAAAAGCTTGCATCCACTCTAACTAAAACTAATGGACCGCATTTCACAAAATTCGGTAGATGAGTCACTTCTGGGTTAATCTGTTGCTGATTAGATTTTGGTACGATTCGAAAAAAAATAACCTGCCTTTTTTGCAAAATGGCCTGCAAAAATCGTCAAAATCTAAACTAAAAAACTAGGTATACTCAAATATATCCAATGAATGCTCGTTTAATGCGCATTTTTTAACGACGAAAAGAATAAGACCAACCCCATTACCCAAGGACTAGCCGTTCTCGAGATATTTTAGTTTTTCTTATTTTCTCTACGCCATCTTTGAAAATAAGTCTAGTTATCAAATGAGAACGAAAATTGAATTTAAAGTGAATTAAATTTAATTAAAATAAAGATAACGTGAATATATGTCTGCAGGGAAAGTCATGTGCTGCTCACATCAGATTTTTACTTTCCCTGCAATACATGGTAATGTATAGGGAAAGTATTGGAATCATACCGAAAATCACAACTCGAGTTTTCGACGGATCTACACGTTTCGAGACCTCTAGAATACGAAAAAACCATTTTTAGCGTGACGTCTGTGCGTGTGTCTGTCTGTCTGTCTGTCTGTCTGTGTGTCTGTCTGTCTGTCTGTGTGTCTGTCTGTCTGTGCAGATTTTGTATCCACTGTAACTAAAAAACTAAAGGACCGAATTTCACAAAATTTAGTAGGTAAGTCACTTGTGGGCGGGGCTAGTGCTGATTAGTTTTGGATACGATTCGGAATAAAAGAACCCGCCTTTTTTTGCGAAATGGCCCGCAAAAGCTTGTATCCACTCTAGCTGAAAAACTAATGGACCGAATTTCACACAATTCGGTAGATGAGTCACGTATAGGTCACTCTGGTGCTGATTAGATTTTGGTACGATTCGGAAAAAAATAACCTGCCTTTTTTTGCAAAACGGCCCGCAAAAATCTTCAAAATCTAAACTAAAGAACTAGGTATACTCAGATATATCCATAAAATGCCCGTTTAATACGTAATGTTTAACGACGAAAAGAATAAGACCAACCCCATTACACTAGGACTAGCCGTTCTCGAGATATTTTAGTTTTTCGTACTTTCCCTACGCCACCTTTGAAAATAAGCCCGGTTACCGAATGAGAACGAAATTTGAATTAAAAGTGAATTACATTTAATTGAAATAAATAGAACGTGGATATAAGTTTGCAGGGAAAGTCATGTGCTGCCCACATCAGATTTTTACTTTCCCTGCAATGCATGGTAATGTATAGGGACAGTATTGGAATCATGCCGAAAATCACAACTCGAGTTTTCGACGGATCTACACGTTTCGAGACCTCTAGAATACGAAAAAACCATTTTTAACGTGACGTCTGTGTGTGTGTCTGTCTGTCCGTCCGTCTGTCTGTCCGTCTGTCTGTCTGTGCAATGTATGTATCCACTCTAATTCAAAAACTAATGGACCGAATTTCATAAAATTTGGTAGGTAAGTCACTTGGGTATAACCCTGGTGCTGATTAGATTTTGGTATTAATCGGAAAAGATCAACCTGCCTTTTTTTACGAAATGGCCCGTAAAAATTTCATGTATCCACTCTAACTAAAATATTAATTGACCAAATTTCACAAAATTTGATAGATAAGTTACTTGGGGAATACTCTGGTGCTGATTAGATTTTAGTATTATTCGGAAAAGAACAACCTGCCTTTTTTTACGAAATGGCCCTCAAAAATCGCAAAATCTGAAAAAAGCTACGTATGTTCAAATATATCAATTAAATGCTTGTTTTATACGTAATTTTTGTTGAGGAAAATAATAAGAACAACGTTAGTACTGTAGGACTAACCATTCTCGAGATATTTGATATTTTTCGCATTTAGTTATGTCACTTTTAGATAAATGTCTAATTACCAAATAAAAACAGAAATTGAACTAAAAATGCAAATTTAGTGTTATTTTGTGCAATTAAACTCAATTTAATGAATTATTAAAGAAAAATAAATATGAATTTGAGTCTGCAGCGAAAGTCATGTGCTGCCCACATCAGATTTTTACTTTACCTGCAATACATGGTAATGTATAGGGAAAGTATTGGAATCATGCCGAAAATAGCAACTCGAGTTTTCGACGGATCTACACGTTTCGAGACCTCTAGAATACGAAAAAACCATTTTTAACGTGACGTCTCTGTGTGTGTCTGTCTGTCTGTCCGTCTGTCTGTCTGTCTGTCTGTGCAATGTATGTATCCACTCTAATTCAAAAACTAATGGACCGAATTTCATAAAATTTGGTAGGTAAGTCACTTGGGTATAACCCTGGTGCTGATTAGATTTTGGTATTAATCGGAAAAGATCAACCTGCCTTTTTTTCGAAATAGCCCGTAAAAATTTCATGTATCCACTCTAACTAAACTATTAATTGGCCAAATTTCACAAAATTTGATAGATAAGTTACTTGGGGAATACTCTGGTGCTGATTAGATTTTAGTATTATTCGGAAAAGAACAACCTGCCTTTTTTTACGAAATGGCCCTAAAAAATCGCAAAATCTAAAAAAAGCTACATATGTTCAAATATATCAGTTAAATTCTTGTTTTATACGCAATTTTTGATGAGGAAAATAATAAGAACAACTCTATTACTCTAGGACTAACCATTCTCGAATTATTTAAGATTTTTCGAATTTAGTTATGCCACTTTTAGAAAAATGTCTAATTACCAAATAAAAACAGAAATTAAATTAAAAATGCAAATTCAGTGTTATTTTGTGCAATTAAACTCAATTTGGTGAATTATTAAAGAAAAAAATATGAATTTGAGTCTGCAGGGAATGTCATGTGCTGCCCACATCAGATTTTTACTTTCCCTGCAATGCATGGTAATGTATAGGGACAGTATTGGAATCATGCCGAAAATCACAACTCGAGTTTTCGACGGATCTACACGTTTCGAGACCTCTAGAATACGAAAAAACCATTTTTAACGTGACGTCTCTGTGTGTGTCTGTCTGCCTGTCTGTCTGTGTGTCTGTCTGTGCAATGTACGTATCCACTCTAACTCAAAAACTAATGGACCAAATTTCATAAAATTTGGTAGGTAAGTCACTTGGGTATGACCCTGGTGCTGATTAGCTTTTGGTACGATTCGTAAAAACAGAACCCGCCTTTTTTTGCGAAATGGCCCGTAAAAATTTCATGTATCCACTCTAGCTAAAATACTAATTGACCAAATTTCACAAAATTTGGTAGATAAGTTACTTGTACGATACTCTGGTTCTGATTAGATTTTGGTATTAGTCGGAAAAGAACAACCTGCCTCTTTTTACGAAATGGCCCCCAAAAATGTCATGTATCCACTCTAACTAATATATTAATTGACTAAATTTCACAAAATTTGATAGATAAGTTACTTGGGGGATACTCTGGTGCTGATTAGATTTTAGTATTATTCGGAAAAGAACAACCTGCCTTTTTTTACGAAATGGCCCTCAAAAATCGCAAAATCTAAAAAAAGCTACGAATGTTCAAATATATTAATTAAATGCTTGTTTTATACGTAATTTTTGACTCGTAACTCTATTACTCTAGGACTAACCATTCTCGAGATATTTGAGATTTTTCGCATTTAGTTATGCCACTTTTAGAAAAATGTCTAATTACCAAATAAAAACAGAAATTGAATTAAAAATGCAAATTTAGTGTTATTTTGTGCAATTAAACTCAATTTAATGAATTATTAAAGAGAAAAATTATGAATTTGAGTCTGCAGGGAAAGTCATGTGCTGCCCACATCAGATTTTTATGTTCCCTGCAATATATGGTAATGTATAGGGAAAGTATTGGAATCATGTCGAAAATCGCAACTTGAGTTTTCGACGGATCTGCACATATCAGAACCTCTAGAAGACGAAAAAACCATTTTTAGCGTAACGTCTGTGTGTCTGTCTATCTGTACAGATTTTGTATCCACTCTAACTAAAAAACTAATCGACCGAATTTCATAAAATTTGGTAGGTAAGTCACTTGTGGGCGAATCTAGTGCTGATTAGTTTTGGGTACGATTCAGAATAAAAGAACCTGCCTTTTTTTTTTCGAAATGGCCCCCAAAAGCCTGTATCCATTCTAGTTAAAAAAGTAATGGACGGAATTTAACAAAATTCGGTAGATAAGTCGCTTGTGGGTTACTCTGGTGCTGATTAGATTTTGATACAATTCGGAAAAGAATAACCTGCCTTTTTTCGCAAAATGGCCCTCAAAACTCGACAAAATTTAAAATAGGGAACTACGTATGCTCAAATATAATGCTCAAGAATAAGATCAACCCCATTGCACTAGGTCTCGCCGTTCTCGAGATATTTTAGTTTTTCGTATTTTCTCCACGCCACCTTTGAAAATAAGTCCAGTTACTAAATGAGAACGAAAATTGAATTAAAAGTGAATTGAATTTAATTAAAATAAACATAACGTGGATATAAATCTGCAGAGAAAGTCATGTGTTGCCCACATCAGATTTTTACTTTCCCTGCAATACATGGTAATGTATAGGGAAAGTTTTGGAATCATGACGAAAATTGCAACTCGGGTTTTCGACGGATCTACACGTTTCGAGACCTCTAGAACACGAAAAAACAAGTTTTAGCTTGGCGTCTGTGTGTCTGTCTGTCTGTGCAGATTTTGTATCCATTCTAACTAAAAAACTAATTGACCGAATTTCATAAAATTTGGTAGGTAAGTCACTAGTGGGCGAACTAGTGCTGATTATTTTTGGGTACGATTCGGGATAAAAGAACCCGCCTTTTTTTTTTTTTGCGAAATGGTCCGCAAAAGACTCTATCCACTCTGGATGAAGAAATAATGGACTGAATTTCACAAAATTCGGTAGATTAGTCGCTTGTGGGTCATCCTGGTGCTGATTAGATTTTGGTATGATTCGGAAAAAAATAACCTACCTTTTTTTGCAAAATGTCCCGCAAAAATCGTCAAAATCTAAAATAAAAAACTACATATTCTCAAATATATCCATTACATGCTCTTTTTATACGTAATTGTTAACGAAGAAAAGAATAAAACCAACCCCATTACACTAGGAGCCGTTCTCGAGATATTTTAGGGTTTTCGTATTTTCTCTACGCCACCCTTGAAAATAAGTCCAGTTACCAAATGAGAACGAAAATTGAATTAAAGTGAATTAAATTTAATTAAAAGAAAGAGAACGTAAATATAAGTCTGCAGAGAAAGTCATGTGCTGTCGACATCAGATTCTTACTTATTATAGAACCGAAAAATACAACTCACTGCCTGTCCAGGCGAATTTCTGAATCTCCGTCTAAACTCTGACCTCAATAGGGCTGCGCCATCTTGTGACAGGCCAAATCGTCTATATTTGACGTTAATGATTTTGATTTGATCGGTGTAAAGCCCAATCATAATGGACATTTTAAAAGCTTTTTATTCTGGCAACTGCTCAACTTCTCTGAACCACATCCCTCATTTTTAGCTATTATTTTTATGTTAATGAAATAAATGTCTATTAAAGATCTTCTGGGGCTCAGTTTAGGCCGACGTCCTCCCTTAACCTAGGTCGGGCCACATTTCTCTCATAAATATTCGGCCATGGGATTGGTCTCCCTCATTTTTAGCTATTATTTTTATGTTAATAGAATAAATGTCTATTAAAGATCTTCTGGGGCTCAGTTTAGGCCGACGTCCACCCCCGATCTAGGTCGGGCCACATTTCTCTCATAAATTTTCGGCCAGAAGATTGGGCTCCCTCATTTTTAGCTATTATTTTTATGTTAATAGAATAAATGTCTATTAAAGATCTTCTGGGGCTCAGTTTAGGCCGACGTCCTCCCTTAACCTAGGTCGGGCCACATTACTCTCATAAATATTCGGCCATGGGATTGGTCTCCCTCATTTTTAGCTATTATTTTTATGTTAATAGAATAAATGTCTATTAAAGATCTTCTGGGGCTCAGTTTAGGCCGACGTCCACCCCCGATCTAGGTCGGGCCACATTTCTCTCATAAATTTTCGGCCAGAAGATTGGGCTCCCTCATTTTTAGCTATTATTTTTATGTTAATAGAATAAATGTCTATTAAAGATCTTCTGGGGCTGAGTTTAGGCCGACGTCCACCCCCCCCCCTAGGTCGGGCCACATTTCTCTCATAAATTTTCGGCCAGGGCTAACTTTGAAAAATTTCGGTCCAGATAAAGGCCATGTTTTGACGACTTATAAATGAACATAACAGCAAAATATATGAAAAATCATTGTTAATTTCAACAATGCAATGAGAAAAGTTTAATAAACACCTTTTTCAGATGTATTCATAGGAAAAACACACCTATTGTAATCGGTTTATCCATCACCGGGCTGTCTGTCCACCTGTAACCAGCAAACACCACTTATAGCATCATTATATTGTATTTATTTAATATATAGCGCTTAGAGATAATTTCGTCGAATCAAAATAAAGTTTGTTAATATAAATTAAAAGTAATAATAGTTAGATCCATTTATATATATATTTTTACTTTACCGTACGTAGTATTAAGAAAGTATTGTTTTCACGAAAATTTTCGATTTCAAGATTTTGAGGCTAATATATGTTCTAAAACCTCATGCACATGTTTTGACTGTTTTTGGAGGGATAACCGTCTGTCTGTCTGTTTGATGTATGTGGCCGATTTCTTGTGTACTCTATAGCAGTCAGAAATATTAATAGATTTTCACAAAACATTATATCCAGCTTTCCTAAGAAAAATCTAATAGATGAAAGATTTTAAAATTTAAACGAAAACTTCGAAATGTATTTGAAATTTTATATTTTTTTAATATAACAACATAGGATAAAAATTTGGCAACATTTTACATGCAGTAAATAGTTACAATTATTGTTGTGAAAAAAAACTCGCGATACAATTGTTTTATTCGTGATGTCAGTCCCCTCTTGGAGTGCAAGTTACCTCCCGGGGGGGGGGGATTACAATGCCAAGTATGGTATTAATCGACATATTTTTTCAAACCCTTTAAAGTGGAGGGTAACACTCCATATAGTTGTAATAATTTGGACCCAACATACCGATTTTTCAGATTTTTTTTTCTTTTAAAATTAAAAAAAAAAATGAATTCTGGTATGAGAAAGTCGAGTTGAGCCACCACATTCCTGTTAATTTTCTTATACAAAAGAAGATCTTATGAAAAGAAGAGAAAAAAAAAATGTCTTGAATTGGGTCAAACAGATTTTAATAAGTCCGTGTTGCCATTCAATTTTTGTGATACGTTAAATATAGCTGCAGGTAATAATAATGATTTTTAAATAATAAAATAACTGAATAAATATAAGATGTCTGCTCCTTGTTGTACAAAGATATAAAGCGCCTTTGAAACAGGGTTTTTTTTTTCACCCGAGCAAAAGTCTAAAATTTCGACCTTTACAGACCTTTAGTCTCTTTCATGGAAGAATCGATACAGATATAATATTCGTGCGATCAATAATTTTATCATTTAATCTTACTGCTGGCCGACATACATAACCAAAAAATTCTATTATGAACATTTTCTCCATCTTGATTTTCGATCTGCGCCGATAAAAGTGCATGAAACTTTCTTTTCTGAACCTGTCTTTTAAAAACTACTTGTCTTTTCTAAATTCATACCATTCTATCCTCGCTTTTATACTTGTTTATTTTTCTACTTTGGCTTAGAAATTCTGAAGAGCGGGGAAAAATAAAGAAAAAAAAAAAAAGCCAAAATCTCCTCATCGTTGAAAGGTGATGTATGTGACATGACTTCCGCATGGACAAGCTTGGCACCAAGCACTTGAGAATTTTCCCGAACTTCCTTTTTGCTTTATTTCTCTCTCTCTCTCTCGCTCTCCTTTGCCCCCCCCCCCCCACTTTTCTCTTCCGTACTTTTCTTTGGCCGCTCAAACTCCTTCGTTATCTTCGATCGGCTACAGAACTTCCTTTTTCTAAAGGATTTTCATCATTGCACTTAACGCGTGGCGTCTCTTCAAGTGCCTTTTCTCTTTGTTCCTTTACTCTCCCCCTTGTTCTTTCTTTTTTATTATTTCTCTTTTGGCATCACTGGGTGGGTAAATTTTCAAGCCCATCCGTTTTCAAAATTTATCGAAATTGGTGGTTTGTCTTACCTGAAGTTATACCGACTTCTATTTATATTAAAATGTCAAGCTCACTTCCTTTTCTTACTCCCTCTTCAGCCATTAGTTCTTCTTATAAAAAACTAGAAAATGCACCGACGTTGCCCCGAATTTAAAGCATATAGATTAATAGATACCTTTATTCAATTTTATAATAGGCGTGGTCGCGCACCCCTCTGCCATGTTATCCCTTTTCCTCGTATACCTTAGGGTAGGGTGGTAGATCTTTAAAAGTTACCTTATGCTCAGAATGCCCAAAATCCAACAACGCTTTTACGAAAATTTCTTACTGGCTTCCCATAAGAAATGACTGGTTATGTGATTCCAATTGCAACGCCTAGTGTATGACAATCAGCTAACCGAAGAATGAAGCTCTTCGACAGCAGAATCAAAATTCTGAATTTTTGTGCTTTTGTTTGAAAATTCACAGAAAATAGAATAATTCAAAGTGATCACTGCAAAGTGACCACTATTTCTAAGAATACTTAAGGATAAAGAGCCAAATTTCAATAGTAAACTCACGACCATCGCTAACTTCGAGTCACGGTGAACACACACTGAAGATTTTAACTCCGGATGACTCGAAATTCCGGATGACTCGAAAGTGAAATAGACATTGTATATATATGGATGATGTAAAACGTATTAAGATCGTCATTCGCGGCCTCCCGATCAGCACTTTACCAGGCCAGATTAAATTCGAACTTTAGGAGGAGGGACTTAAACCTAGAATCCTAACATATTCACGCTATACCAAAATCAAGCACGCTGTACCAAAATCAAGAGGTTAAATATGCCCCTGTTTTATGTGAAGCTCTGTATATCGTCTCCTATTGAAAGCATATATAAATTAACTAATTTCTTAGGCACTGGCATAAAGGTCGATATGCATAGAGGCAGGAGGCAAGCAAGCCAATATTTCGGTTACCAAATTTTCCACCACTTCAGTAATGGATCTCTCCTCTCCTACGTTATGTTAATGTTCTAAAAAACACCTGAAGCCCCAAAAAGCATGAGACCTCTTGCACACATGTAAAAACTGTAGCGATCTGTAGTAGTTACAAGAGGCTGGCCTCTTTTAACTTCTCTAAGTTTCCTAAATAATATAGGTAACCGCCTCTCTTCCAAAAAAAAAAAAAAATCTGATGTGGGCAGCACATGACTTTCCCTGCAGACTTATATCCACGTTCTCTTTATTTTAATTAAATTTATTTCACTTTTAATTCAGTTTTCGTTCTCATTCGGTAACCGGACTTATTTTCAAAGATGGCGTAGGGAAAGTACGAAAAACTAAAATATCTCGAGAACGGCTAGTCCTAGTGTAATGGGGTTGGTCTTATTCTTTTCGTCGTTAAAAATTAAGTATTAAATCAGCATTTAATGGATATATTTGAGTATACCCAGTTCTTTAGTTTGGATTTGGACGATTTTTGCGGGCCATTTTGCAAAAAAAGGCAGGTCATTTTTTTCCGAATCGTACCAAAATCTAATCAGCACCAAGGTAACCCACAAGTGACTCATCTACCGAATTTTGTGAAATTCGGTCCATCAGTTTTTCAGTTAGAGTGGATACAAGCTTTTGCGGGCCATTTCGCAAAAAAAGGCGGGTTCTTTTGTTCCGAATCGTACCCAAAACTAATCAGCACCAGACTTGCTCACAAGTAACTTACCTACCAAATTTTGTGAAATTCGGTCCATTAGTTTTTTAGTTAGAGTGGATACAAAATCTGCACAGACAAACAGACAGACACACAGACACACACACAGACGTCACGCTAAAAATAGTTTTTTCGTATTCTAGAGGTCTCGAAACGTGTAGATCCGTCGAAAACTCGAGTTGTGATTTTCGGCATGATTCCAATACTTTCCCTATACATTACCATGTATTGCAGAGAAAGTAAAAAACTGCGTCTTTGAACGAAGATTAGCCAGACTTGGCACTTTCCTACGTGTTAATTATGGATGGACTGACTCAACGATGATGCCCAAACGACCCAAGAAGTCAGAACAAAATTAACGGCCCCAGCAGAGCACACATTAAAAAAGCCGATATGTTATCAAATTCACCGATCGGTATGTTAGTTTTCTTGTTAGTCAGGCCTTTAAGAAAGTCTTCACTGCCCTCTGGACAACTCAAACCAAAATGAATAGAATATTCAATTTGTACGAGAGTGAAACTCTCTTGTCCGCTAAGGTTACCTTCCTTCGGCCATGGTTTTTACTCGCCGAAGCTTTAATGATCTCACCGTTGATACCAACGGACAACGAGGTAAAATCAATAAAGCTAGGGACTTCTGTACAGCTAATAATGTACGTCCAAACAGATACCAGATACCAAACAGATACCAGATACCAAACAGATACCAGATACCAAACAGATACCAGATACCAAACAGATTCGGGTAGGTCGAACAGCCTGGGTTGAAGATAGAAAGATAAGAACTCAGACTTAGTTTTCGTCCCACTTCAGCCCAGAAAATCTACGTAGATAGTTAATGACGAGTTGTTCAACTACGACAGGCCTCGTACTAGCAATTTTACCAGTGGCGGTACTGCCAGGTACATTCTCTACGACTAGTACATTCTCTACGACTAGTACATTCTCTACGACTAGCCCCATTCTGTATCCCCTTCCCAATTCTTGCTGGCAAAGTTGCTGTTGTTCAGCCGAATCTACCCAACAACCCAGTCTTGACCATTGCTTCTGCCTATTTTCCTCCCCGTCGTCCTGTTGGCCTTTTAATTAAATACCTCACTTCCTAGTCAAAATTTCTTCTCATGTGATAGTTGGTGATTTCAACGTTAAACATCTAGGTCGGGGCTTTCGGCACTCTTAACTCTTGCGGTTCCAGTGTAAAAACGATGGACCCACGAGAACAATTTTGATATTGTAGCCCCACTTGTACCCACCTTAGAAGCCAGTTTGAACCTCACCACTACATCCAAGGATTTTTGCGTTTGTGGATCCCATAGTTGAACAAGTCATTTCTACACCTACTCAAAATACGCTCAGAGGGGTTTTGCCCTCTGAATTCCTATATTCGAAAATTTAATAGGAATTAATCCCTTGCGAAAGATCTAATTTCCACTAATATGCCTAAATTTTTTCCTCTGAACTTTATTTGATTTCTTATACCTCTCTTTAGTTGTCTACTTAAACTTAACTATTTCCCTTGGGCTTAGAAAGTAGCCATTGTGTCCCCCCTCTCCAAGAATTCCATTGCTAGTACTATCATTTATGAGACTTAATAATAAGTGACTTTTAAAGCTATGATACTTAAATTATGTAAGATGCCCCTCCTTATGTTTCATAAAATTGTATTTAATTTAAAGTTAATTTCATTTAGAATTCAACTAGAGTCAATTTCAGTCATCACCATAGCGCCCAAGTATAATGACAATACGTCCACTTCGCGTTTTATGATCTCGGATGAAATTTTTTATTTGTGAGATTTCTTTGGATATGCCGAGGCTGATTTATCTGAAAAAAAAAATAATTTATTAATAATTGGCATTTTAATTATTTAACAGTAATTTTATAATTTTATATTTTAATATGCAAAATATTTTGCACCCTCATGGTAAAGTTTCAGGGTACACCAATGGTTCTACTTATATCAACCGAGGTGAAATAAAAAACAAAGTTTAAACCCATCATCTATTTCAGAATTCTGGGGAACTTTTCTCCTATTTCTACACTTTTTTTCCCCTGAAAGTACCAGCCATATTGTTATCTTCGATCCTATGAAGAACTTTCCTTTTCTAAAGGATTTTCATCAGAGCACTTTACTCGTGGTACCCCCTTCAAGTGCCTTTACGGCTCTTTCTCCAGCGTTGATGACCGATCTTCCGAGGAGTGAGTCCTAAATTATGGCCCTATTTTTGGCCCTAATCTCTTTCCTTCTCTTAACGGCTGTTTCTGGTGACTGATAAATAACGCATAAAACACTGAAAGGAAGGTGGTTTTGGAATTTGTTTTGATGTTTAGTAAAACATTCGAAATGCGCGATGTGTTTTTGTAAGCTAGCTGAATTGTCGGTACAAATCCTGCTGGGGTGAAACTAAATACATAGTATGAAATTTATGTTTTGAAGCTAGTATTGAGGTCTGTCAAAAGCAAGGAAACTAGCACTCTTAAAAAATTAAACTGCATTTTTCAAAAAATTTATTTAGTTTAATTTTATTTAACAATGTGTGGTGCTTAGAGCGTTGGAAATAGTTGAAAATGGTCTCAACGAAAATTGACCAAAGTAGGTTTTGCCCCGTTGTCGAGTTTCAGTTTTTTTACGCCCCAGGAGAAGAAGGGGGGGGGGACTTTTGAAGGGTTCTGAGAGACATCACCTCTTCACCCTATTTTGTCCACTCCGGGGTAGCGTTTAGTTTGGTCTAGTGGTCGATATTGTACAAAGCCTCAGTTTTCTAATTCACCGCAGAGGGCTGATTGAGAGTCTGAAAATACTTTTTGATAAAACCCTATCTTATTTACCGCCCCACCTCCCACCCCCCGGGTGTAAATCGAAAATCCAGACACGTTAGGTTCTACTCCATAGTCGACACTATAAGTGTGCAAAAATTCAGCTTTTAGATTGCCAAAAATTATCTGAGAGGGGAGGGATGCCTGAATTTTTTTTTTCGAAATAACCCAATTTTCTCCTCTGCCGGAGGGTAAATTGACATAGGGAGGTTCTGCACAATGGTTATACTGTTCTAGGACGAGTACCCCGCCTCTACCCGGATCCTACATAAGTGCCTGGTATTTAAATAATGGTGACATCATAACACAGGTGACATCATGCTTAATTGTCAAATCTCCTGTTTTGAATTAAAATCATTATGACAATACAAATAAAATCATTAAATCACAAAATGCGAATCACTGTATTGCTCGTATCAACCTCAAACAACATAATTTTTAGATTTCCGATACTCCATTTTTACGCTTATGAAAACTCGAAAGGAACTAAATGTCTTCCGCTCTATGATCACAAATCAGAACATTTATTACCTCCGCAAAACAGGAAAAAAAAAAGATTCAAAACCTCTCTCCAGAAGTTTTCTCTCGAATGCCAAGAACCCACCCATGATGCGCAACCGCTTACCCTTCTTACCCTGATCCAGAAAGGGGGAAACACGGAAGTGCGAAATATCTCCTTTGAAGTGCAGACAGTCAATTGCGATGACTGAATGAGATTGCTTAAGAAATACAAAAATTAAAATTACTTATGAAATCTCGAGAAATTATTTTTGGTTAGAATGCTCATATATATATATATACATATATATATATATAATACTAAAAAGAATGAAGAAAGAACGACAATGTATCAAAATTTCGCCGGGGGGGGATTGTGACCCCACTTCCCGGTTAAGCCAGCTTGATGTCATGACGACACTCCCGGAAGCGGATACATTGTCGTAAACCAAGTGCACTATACCAAAACTAAAATGTAAAAAAATATGTTTTATCCAAATTATAGACTTGTGCTAATCTTAATTTTTTAGATGCGACGATATTATATATTAGATAAAATGCAAATAGTAAAAAAATAATAAAAAAGTAGTAAAAAATAGTAAAAGATGCAAATTTCGATGTATTTAAAATATAATAAATATGAAGGAATTGCCCCACTGATTTGGATCAAACATTGCTCGAAAGAACGTCCTTTGATCTTTTCGATTATGTCAAGATAAAAAATCTGATGTGGGCAGCACGTGACTTTCCCTGTAGACTTATATCCACGTTCTCTTTATTTCAATTAAATTTAATTCACTTTTAATTCAATTTTCGTTCTCATTTGATAACTGGACTTATTTTCAAAGGTGGCGTGAAGAAAATACAAAAAACTAATATATCTCGAGAACGGCTAGTCCTAGTGTAATGGGGTTGGTCTTATTCTTTTCTTCGTTAAAAATGTAAGTTTTAAACAAGCATTTAATGCATATATTTGAACATACGTAGTTTTTTAGTTTAGATTTTGACAATTTTTGCGGGCCATTCTGCAAAATAAGGCAGGTTATTTTTTTCCGAATCGTACCAAAATCTAATCAGCACCAGGGTGACCTATACGTGACTCATCTACCGAATTTTGTGAAATTCGGTCCATTAGTTTTTCAGCTAGAGTGAATACAAGCTTTTGCGGGCCATTTCGCAAAAAAAGGCGGGTTCTTTTTTCCCGAATCGTACCCAAAACTAATCAGCACCAGACTCGCCCACAAGAGACTTACCTACAAAATTTTGTGAAATCCGGTGTATTAGTTTTTTAGTTAGAGTGGATACAAAATCTGCACAGACAGACAGACACACAGACACACACACAGACGTCACGCTAAAAGTAGTTTTTTCGTATTCTAGAGGTCTCAAAACGTGTAGATCTGTCGAAAACTCGAGTTGCGATTTTCGACATGATTTCAATACTTTCCCTATGCATTACCATGTATTGCAGGGAAAGTAAAATGCTGTGATAATATTTTAAGTCGTCAAGGAATGCATTTGTGTGAAAATCTCCCCCAACTCACGCCAAAACATGAAATAACTAAAAAACTAACTCGAAATTTAAAACAAATTTAAAGTTAATGGTTGTACGACGCTTAGATTTCCCACTATATAGACTGCCCAGACACACACACATAGACATTTCCCTTTATTATGTTAGATGTATGCAAGGCTTACTCGGTTTCATATTTATAGTAACTAGTACCTAATCGTGATGTTATGCATATGTAATTTCTTTAACTGCAATATTATTCACATTATAAAAGTGCTACACATTTCACCCAGACTTTGCTTTTTCGTCATTTACTTTTTGCTGTACCATAAACTATCTGCATAATCATCTTTTTATTGCAGATCTTTTCATTAATGTGGTAACGATTATGATGTAGAGGTTTTTAAAAGGTGTTATCTGTTGGAACTTTTCGTATTCGCCATCTGCGTAATGATAGCGCCTTGGAAAAGTTCGCAATTATCTTAATTATACCTAATTACTCAGATAAGTGCAATGAATTTATTAAAAGCTCAATTCGGGAAGAAAGTGATCACATATTTCCAACGTGTGCCCGCAACAGCTTGAAGCTGCGGATTTGAGAAATTTTACAAATGATAAGAACGTTTGTTAAGTTGCGATTGTTACTGAATGTATGCGATTTTTAGATACAATCTTTCCACGAAGTTTGATTTTCATAATGTTGGAAATGGATTTTGTTCTTTGATAGAATGTACATTTTGTGTTCTTCTTCGACCCAGACCGCCCGACCTACCCGAAGGTGTAAGGTATCTATTTCGACTGCCGGGAAGTGCCACCCAATTTGGACCGGAACTCAGTGGTGGCGGCATCTACAGGGGGCGTACCGTCATTCTCCTACCACCAACCTCTCGTAAGGACTTAGGGACCCACATGTTTAAAGTGATCGTACTTCACGTGAACACTGAGGCAGTTTGAACCGAACTCGGGTCGTTCAAGTGCAATCCCCGCCTAACCACTGGGTTATCCCACTCAGGGTTTAGAGTCTGTTTCTTCTTTTTTTACAAATTAATCTAAATGTGGTCTTAAAAGTTAATTAACAGCGCCGTGATTAATCCTAAACATTTTGTGTTATCCTAACCTTGCTATCGGTGTATATTTTTTAGCCTTACTTACGGATAGTAAAATGGGCTATTCTTATGGTCGTTTATTATGTTCTTTCCAAGATATTGAAATAAACATTGAATTTCATAAATTAGTCGTCATTTCCATTGACTTATTGTTATTTTTATCAATTTTGCGACATTTTCGTCAATTTGGTAACATTTAAAAAAAATCGCAAAGTTGGCGATATGCCGCCAAAGTTTCCCCAAACGAACAACATTTCGGCAACATTTTGTAGCAGCGTTACCCAGAGATAGATAAACAGACAGATAAATCAAGGTGTTTATATTATAAATAGTGTATTGATAATGTTGTTTTCATGAAAATTTTCGATTTCGAAATTTTGATGCCATTTAGGTTCTCCGTTTTAGGATCTCCTGAGCATGTTTCGACTATTTTTAGCCCGATATCAGTCTGTCTGTCTGTATGTCTGTCTGTGGTCAATTTCTTGTGTACACCAAAGCTACCACAAATATTAAGGGATTTTATGACACTTTATATCCTTATATTTGTTATCTAAAAATCTAGAACTAGATAGAATTTTTTGAAATTCGAACGAAAATTTCGAAATTTTATATTTTCTTAACATGATAGTATAGATCAAAATTTGTCATAATTATGCAAAAAAAAATATCACAAGCTATTTGAAAACGGATACTGATATGAGAAATTCGACTACTTCGTTAATTTTCTGTCAATATAAATCTTGTCTTAGCTAAAAGAGTGAAACTTTGAAGGCCACTGGTTTTTCATTAAAACAATTTTTTTTCTCATCAGTATATCAAAATATCAAGGCAAATTAAAGAGCATGCTTTTGTTTCCCCAATAAAAATATCTTTATTTTGTAAATAGAGTGTTAGTGTTCATATTTATATCCGTTTAAAAATGTTCAATATTTGTTTTTTCAATTAAAACAATGTTGGAAATATTTTTGTTTATTTTGCATAGCACATTTGCACCCAATAAAAGAAAAACATTTGTATAAATATTTTTCAATAAAACTATTTATAAATAGGAAAAATAAAATTTTCTCATAGCGACCTCTTTAAGAGAATATTTGCTCTCCCTAGCGTGTGCTCAGTTTCCCATTTAAGACGTATGAGTAAAAGTGCAAAATCTCGGGCTTGTACAGTTGCATAGTACAATTCGGCATTGCTGAACTCCGATAGGAACTATATGGAGCGCCCTAAACTAGTTGATCGCCCTAAACTAGTTGATTGCCCTAAACTAGTTGTTCGCCCTAAACTAAACCCGAAGCATGAGTCCATTCGATAAATTTATTCTTTTATTATTCAAAATTTGCTTTTTTTGCATAATAAAGTATTTCTGTCTCTTTCATCTGCTTGTTTATCTGTGCATCTGTTCATCTATATTGTCTGTAGCGGAAAATCGAAGCTTCGGTGGCGAAATTCGCGGTGTAGAGGTACAATTCATGTTCCCGGATGATACAGCGCGACTACGTTTTTGAAGTTTGGAACTTCTAAATTTCATTTTGGAAGGGCGATTTCCCAATGCATCCGAAAGCAGGTGCTGTGATTAAATGCAAATATTTTGTCTAGAAAGCAAAAACAGTTGTTTCATAACACAATGAATTCAATATATCGGTTTTCTAATTCAATATATCGGTTTACTATGTAAATTAAAAAAATTTCATTTACATTTATAGTATTATATTTTATGCTAAAAGGGCTCTGCCCCCTGCAAGCTACGCTTCACCAATCCTGTAACTCGCTTCGCGAATCAGGAGGCTTCACCTCCTAAAGTCCTCAAGGCAAACTAAAGTTTAAATTGTACATAATATAACTGTACATTGTTATAATTGTACATTTATAGAAAAATAATACGGTAACACGATTTATTTCATCGTGTTACCGTATTATTTTTCTATAAATGTACAAAATTTATTATTTTTGTATGCTATAGTTTTTACTGTACAAGATAGAGAATATCGATGAACGTGCCGATACGAAAGAACATTTTTCACTTCAGACGTGCATACATAGTAAAATATCTCGTAAACTATATATCAAAATTAAAAATCTGATGTGGGCAGCATATAACTTTCCCTGCAGACTTATATCCACGTTCGCTTTATTTTAATTAAATTTAATTCGCTTTTAATTCAATTTTCAGTCTCATTTGGTTACTGGACTTATTTTCAAAGGCGGCGTAGAGAAAAAACAAAAATATCTCGAGAACGACACGTCCTAGTGTAATGGGGTTTGTCTTATTATTTTCGTTAAAAATTACGTATAAAACAAGCATTTAATGGATATATTTCAGCATACATAGTTTTTTTATTTTAGATTTTGTCGATTTTTGCAGGCCATTTTGCAAAAAAAGGCAGGTTATTTTTTTCCGAATCGTACCAAAATCTAATCAGCACCAGGGTGACCCACAAGCGACTTATCTACCAAATTTTGTAAAATTCGGTCTATTAGATTTTTAGCTGGAGTGGATACAAGCTTTTGCGGGCCATTTCGCAAAAAAAAGGCGGATTCTTTTATTCCGAATCGTACCCAAAACTAATCAGCACCAGATTCTCCCACAACTGACATACCTACCAAATTTTATGAAATTTGGTCCATTAGTTTTTTAGTTAGAGTGGATACAAAATCTGCACAGACAGACACACAGACGTCACGCTAAAAATAGTTTTTTCGTATTCTAGAGGTCTCGAAACGTGTAGATCCGTCGAAAACTCGAGTTGCGATTTTCGGCACGATTCCAATACTTTCCCTATACATTACCATGTATTGCAGGGAAAGTAAAAAAAAAAAGCCCCTGTCCTGCAAAAATTCGTGGCCTTGCTATTGTTAATCTGTCCAGGACACAAACTCGCAGCTCAAATATTTTGTCTTTGATTTTGACATTAAGTGTTTCTTAAACTTCAATATATATCGAAAAACTGTTTATTTCAGCGTATTCCCCAGAGCGTTTTCTACAAGTGTACTAAATTTCATATTTTTATATGCTTAGGGGAGCTCCGTTCCTTGCTCGCTACGCTTCGCTAACCTCCGTAACTCGCTTCGCGAGCTATTTCAAGCCACACTAAAGTTTAAATCGGTAAACGGTTTATTTCATCTTGTTACTCGATTATTTCTCTATAAATGTACCGAATTTCATATTTTTGTAAGTTATAGATTTTGCGGTACGAGGCAGAGAAAATCGATGAACGTGCTGATATGAAATTAAAAAAAGGGGGGGGATTCCGTCCTACTAATATTCAACTATGTAGGTACCTTCCTGAAAAATGTCGTGGTCTTGCTATTGTTAGTTTATCCAGGACTCAAATTAGCAGCTCAGATATTTTGCCTTTGATTTTGACATTAAATATATCTTAAGCTCGAATGCATATCGAGAAACGGTTAATTACAACGCATTCTTCAAACCTTTCTCTTCAAGTGTTCCAAATTTTATATTTTTGCACGGTATAGTTTTTGCGGTACGAAGCAAAGAAATTCGAAGAACGAGAAATTTGTCAAACAGCGGCGGCGTTAGCTACATTTTTTTTTTATATAGAAAGATTGTGTTAAAAATGGCAAAATTCTGAAGAAAATTAACTGTCATAGATAACATTTCTTTATTTTATTTCTTGGATAAAAGAACGTTTTCTTTCCTCGCGTATTAATTATAGCGCTATATTGTTTTCTTCGATGAGAGATGCTCTGAAAGCAACAGAAAATACGTTAGTTTGACTATTTTGAATCTCAGTCTCTGATTATGCTAGAGCTTAGGTATGGCTTTATTTTTATCTTGAGCTAACGAAGACCGTGTACCTAAATTGCATGCTGCCCGTACGCTTATTTAGGTGTATTTAGGTGCTCGAGCGTATTATGCGCACCAAGTTTTTTATTTTTTATTCTACTAAGCAGACATAAGTGAGAATTCGCTGATTGTACCGGTATAATTTTTGTCAGAGGTTTGCACTTTAAATCACGGGCAACGGCTGGTACATTTTCGAGTAAACTTCTAAAACAGATAATTGCGCATTATATTTTCATGCGTTTAATACAAAAGTAATGCATCTTAATTAAATATAATGATAATTGTACGAGAGTTGATTATACATCTCTCTATTTTGGCGCGCACATGCTACCCCTAATTTACGTAATTTCTTTTAAATGCAGTACCATTCAAATTAAAAAGAGTTTGCAATGCATGTTTACATTCAAACTTTGTTACACCAGAATTTTTTACGTTCCAAAAACTATCTGCATAATCATCCTTTTTATTGCGGCTTCTATCATTAACGCATTAATGGTTATGAAGCAGAGGTTTTAAATGTATTATCTGTTAGAATACTTTTTTTTCCTTATCTCTTTAATGATGGCGCCTTGGAGAAGTTCGCAATTATCTTAATTATACCTAATTACTCTGATAAGTGCAATGAATTTATTTAAAGCGCAATTTGGGAAGATCATCGTCCACCTCCGCCCATGCCCAACAACATGCGCGCGCAACAGTTTGGAACATTGGTGATACGAACTTATTCCAAAAGATAAGGAATTTTCTTGTATTATGCTGTTTTGGGGTGCAATTACAGAATTGAATTTTGATACAAAAGGTATATATTATTTCGTATGTATAATATACTGTTACAAATGTGTAAACTACTTCACCATGTTTTGTTTATCACCAAGGAAAAACGACCTTTATAGAAAGCCATTTCTATTACGCGAGAGTAGGGTTATCATACTTTCTGAGGCATGGGTGCCATATTTTGCGATTTATCGCTAACATGGTGACTTTTCGAATATACTAGAATTTCTCGAAATATCTAATATTCTTGAAGATACGAGCACTTTCTAGAAATATCTAGACAGAGTATGAAATAAAAATATATTTTTGTATTATTACAAATACATAAAGTGCTTTTGTTGCACATTGCCTATCTCCAAGGAAAAATAATCTCTACAGTCAGCCATTTCTGTTACGTGAAAGTAGGATTACCAATTCCTGAGCATGGGTGCCAGATTTTGCGATTTATCGCTAACATGGCGACGACTTTACTAGAATTTTCTCGAAATAAGGAATATTCTGGAAGATACAAGCACTTTCTAGAAATCTCTAGGGAGAGTTCAAATTATGTAATGTATCTTGTATTATTACAAACACATGAAATGCTTTTGTCTCATATTGGTTGCATATTGCCTGTCTCCAAGGAAAAAAATCTGTACAGGCAGCCATTTCTATTACGTAAAGTAGGGTTACACATATGGGTACCATATTTTGCGATTTATCGCTAACGTGGCGATTTTTGGAATATTCTGGAATATTCTGGAATATTCTGGAAATAAGGAATATTCTGGAAGATACAAGCACTTTCTAGAAATCTCTAGGGAGAGTTCAAATTATGTAATGTATCTTGTATTATTACAAACACATGAAATGCTTTTGTCTCATATTGGTTGCATATTGCCTGTCTCCAAGGAAAAAAATCTGTACAGGCAGCCATTTCTATTACGTAAAGTAGGGTTACACATATGGGTACCATATTTTGCGATTTATCGCTAACGTGGCGATTTTTGGAATATATTAAAACTTTTTCGAAATATCGAATGTTCTTGGAGATACGAGCACGTTCTAAAAATTTCTATGGAGAGTATATAAGGAAGTTCTCATTCAGTTGAAAGTTGTTGAAGTGATAGGAGCTATATTGAATTGTAAGATACGTCAGTGCTTTGAGAATGATATCTGTTATTTTGTAAATTTGAATATTCGATTGCGTTTAATATCTGTAGGTTTCCAGTATTCTCGGATTATAATTTTTGTACCAAATTTTGTTCAAAATGTTCCATTCGTTCTTGAGATATCGTACTCACAGACTCACGGACACATACGCACAGACAACCACATCAAAAACGATCGATTCAAGTTCAGGGATACTTGAAACATGCTCTTTCGTCGAAAAATCGAATTCAAATTTTCGACCCGTCACAATACTTTCTCTGTACATTATACTATGTATATAGGGAAAGCAATAGCTAAAACACTAATTCGAATTTTAAAAAAAAAATCTCGCCGACGCGTATTTTCCCGGCTATTGAAGTACTTCTGTACTAACATGCTTAACCATGCGACGCTTATGCGACGCTTTCCACTACAAACGACACAGACGCACACATATACAAACATATCTTTTATTATTTTAGATAAAAATGTTTAAATATTTTTAAATTTTATAATAATATTTTTAAAAACAATGTGTCTAGGATATGACCGTAATTATGTTTTTATGATGTTTTTTAAAGAATTTTAATGTAATTATTTTTAAACTATTATTTCTATTAATAACTAACTAAATATTTTCATTACTTTCCCTACCATACATAGTAATGTATATACAGGGTGTCCCAAAAAGATTGAAACGCGCTTTAATTCTTTACCTGTTGGAGATAAGTGGGCAATGTAAATTTCAAAAATGTTGAAAGTAAGGTAGGAAATAAGACTACGTTAATAAAATAGTCATTCCATTAATTTTCAAAAAGTTACACTTTTTCAATTTTTATACGACCCCCTTAGACAAATTTGGTCAATCAGAAAATTTTTATTTTTAATGTAAGAAGATCATTAAAAAAACCGCATATCTGTATCTTTAAAATTGATTGAGTTATATTTAATTGAAAATTGAACATTGTGAATAGTATAGGATATATCAAATTAGAAATATATCAAATTAGAAATGTGAATTTGTGACATATCACAAAAAACATAAAACTGGATATGATAATACATAGGATACCCAACCACTTAGTGAGTACCACTGCTTTATATGATCTCTGTCTGTGTAATGCTTTATTTAGATGCATTTGTGATAAAAAAAAATTTGGCACGTATTAACGTATTTTTTGATCTAAACAATTCCCATCTTCAAGTTGTTTATGATCCCTATTTTCACTAATGAAACCACCTTTCACATGGTACGGAAAAGTGGCATAAGTCAGATTTTTTCCTTTATCATATTTCAGTTGATTTGCTGTTTTTTTTGCAGATATGCGGTTTTTTTAATGATCTTGTTGCATTAAAAATAAAAAAAAAATCTGATTGACCAAATTTGTCTACGGGGGTCGTATAAAAATTAAAAAAGTGTAACTTTTTGAAATTAATAGGAGGACTATTTCATTAACGTAGTCTTATTTCCTACCTTAATTTCAACATTTTTGTAATTTACATTGCCCACTTATCTCCAGCAGGTAAAGAATTAAAGCGCGTTTCAAACTTTTTGGGGCACCCTGTATAAGGGAAGTATCGAAATTGTGTCGAAAATCGCAAGTTGAGTTTTCGACGGAGCCACACGTTTAGGGAGAACACGAAAAAACTATTTTTAACGTGACTTCTGTGTGTGTGTGTGTCTGAGTAATGTATGTATCCACTCTAGCTAAAAAACGAATTTACCTAATTTTACAACATTTCGCAAATAGGTCACTTGTAAGTTACTTTGATCTGAATAGATTTTGGTACAATTCTGAAAAAAAGAGCCTGATTTTTTTATGAAATGCACCGTAAAAATCATCAAAATCTAAAATAAAAGACTACGTAATGTATCAATTAAATGCTTCTTTTATACGTAATTTTTCACAATGAAAATAAAACTCTAATCCTATCACTCTGTGACTAACTGTTTTTGAAATATTTCAGTTTTTTCGCATTTTTGCTACTCTGCTTTTGAAAATACGCCCAGTCAAATGAAAACGAAAATTGAATTAAAAGCACACATTCAGCGTAATTTCAAATAATTATGCGTGTTATTTTGAGCAATTAAATTCAGTTTAATAAATTATTAAAGAGTTTGTTTAAGGATTTGTGTCTGTAGTGAAAGTCATGTGCTGCCCACATCAGATTTTTTTTTATTCACAAGTATTTTACATTCATTTTTTTCACTCGTTTTTAGAAGTTAATGATGTTACCATGTATCCTCCAAAAGCAGTTGTTTCTCTAATTTTTATCATCACTCATAGTTTTCATCGCTCATTTTTATCATCGCTCATTTTTATCATCGCTCACTGAGAAAATATTTTGAATTTATTTACTTACTTTTACTTTCCCTGCAGTACATGGTAACGTATAGGGACAGTATTGGAATCATGCCGAAAATCGCAACTCGAGTTTTCGACGGATCTACACGTTTCGAGACCTCTAGAATATGAAAAAACTATTTTTAGCGTAACGTCTGTGTGTCTGTCTGTGTGTCTGACTGTCTCTGCAGATTTTGTATCCACACTAACTCAAAAACTAATCGCCCGAATTTCATAAAATTTGGTAGGTAAGTCACTTGTGGGCGAATCTAGTGCTGATTAGTTTTGGGTACGATTCGGGATAAAAGATCCCGCCTGTTTTTGCGAAATGGCCCATCAAAAGCTTGTATCCACTCTAGCTCAAAACCGTATTTAACAAAATTAAGAAGATAAGTGACTTGACGGTCACTCTGGTGCTGATTAGATTTTGGTAAGCTTCGGAAAAAAATAACCTGCCCTTCTTTGCCAAATGGCCCGCGAAACTCTTCAAAATCTAAATTAAACAAGAAAGACCAATCATGCTTAAAGCATTGATTATGAAACACTTTCCAACTTCAATGCAATTTTATTTAAACATCTCTGAAATGCAACACATTCCTCGGTAATATTTTAAAACTTATCACAATACTACATTAATTTATTATATGTGAAAACTTAAACCTTCATCGAAAAAAATTAACTTCATTCAAATGACGGCATTGAAATATAAATTGCCTGGTTTAAACATCTTTAAAATGTGTTACATTCCTCGGTAATAATTTTAGAATTATCATAATACTACGATAATTTATTATATTTGAAAACTTCGTCGAAAACAACTGAAATTCATTCAAATGACGTCATAGAAAAAATAACACGCCTGGCTCTCTCTATAAAAGCAACATTTCATTCATAAATAATTTCCCATTCATGTCATTCATCACAATACTATAATAATTTATTTTATTTAAAAATTAAGACCATGGAGCTACAAGTAATTAAACTCAATGCTTAAAACTTCATCGAAAAAAATCGTCCATCTCTTTGTAAAATCAGTGAACATTTCATTCATATCAGCTATGCAGACTCCATGAACTAAATGGTTTTGTGTTAAAGAAATACCGCAATTCTAATACAACTCATTCTGCATATTTTGCTGTTTACATTTTACAAAGGTGAAAAATAGGCTTCGTTGTAGAAATAATCAAATATGGATGAGAATTTAAACTCAAATATATTGTAATTGAGTTGTTTCAGTATGTAGATGCACAGAATTAAACAAAAATAAAGTAGTTTTAGGACGGATACAACACTCAATATGAATTAAAAAGGACTTTAAAAATCACGATTTTGAGACAAGATGGATGCCGTATTATATTTTGAAGTTGGTCACGTGCTCGTTTCATAGCATGGTCACGTGATCGCTTCATGTAAGAGGTGTAATTATTATTTATTTATATTCCCATAGGTCCTACAGACCGTCTGACCAACTTACTAAAATTTCATTTTGATTAAGTCATTTTTACGGCAGTTATTGTGCTAACGGACAGACAGACAGACAGACAGACAGACAGAATGAACAAAGTCATAAACACTTTTCAACTTTGTTGTAAAGTGTTAATAAAAAGAACGTGGAAATAAGTCTGCAGGGAAAGTCATGTGCTGCCGACATCAGATTTTTACTTTCCATGCAATACATGGTAATGTATAGGGAAAGTATTGGAATCATGTTGAAAATCGCAATTCGAGTTTTCGATGGATCTACACGTCTCGAGACCCCTAGAATACGAAAAAAAATTTTTAACCTGACGTCTGTGTGTATGTCTGTCTGTCTGTGCAGAATTTGTATCCACTATAACTAAAAAACTAATTGACCGAATGTCATGAAATTTGGTAGATAAGTCACTAGTAGGCGATTCTGGTACTGATTAATTTTGGGTAGAATTCGGAATAAAAGATCCCGCCTTTTTTTGCCAAATGACCGGCAAAAATTGCCTGTATCCACTCTAGCTGAAAAACTAATGGTCCGATTTTCACAAAACTCGGTTGATAAGTCGCTGGTGGGTTACCCTGGTGCTGATTAGATTTTGGTACAATTCGAAAAAAAAATAAACTGCCTCTTTTTGCGAAATGGCCCACAAAAATTGTCAAAATCTAAACTAGAAAACTACGCATGCTCAAATATATTCATTAAATGTTTGTTTTATACGTAATGTTTAACGATGAAGAGAATAAAACCAACCCCATTACACCAGAACTAGCCGTTCGCGAGATATTTTAGTTTTTTCTTATTTTCTCTACGCCACCTTTGAAAATAAGTCCAGTTACCAAGTGAGAACGGAAATAGAATTAAAAGTGAATTAAATTTAATTAAAATAAAGAGAACGTGGATATAAGTCTGCAGGGAAAGTCATGTGCTGCCCACATCAGATTTTTACTTTCCCTGCAATACATGGTAATGTATAGGGAAAGTATTGGAATCATGCCGAAAATCGTAACTCGAGTTTTCGACGGATCTACATGTTTTGAAACCTCTAGAATACGAAAATGCTGTTTTTAGTCTGACGCCTGTTTGTGTGCGTGTGTCTTTCTGTCTGTCTATGCAATGTATGTATCCACTCTAAATCAAAAACTAATGAATCGAATTTCATAAAATTTGGTAGGTAAGTCACTTGGGTGTGACCCTGGTGCTGATTAGTTTTTGTAGGATTCGGAAAACATCATTTTTTTTTTTTTTTTTTTTTTTTGCGAAATGGCCCACAAACAAAAATTTCATGCATCCACTTGAGTTGAAATACTAATTCACCAAATTTCACAAAATTTGGTAGATAAGTTATTTGTGGGATACTCTGGTGCTGATTAGATTTTGGCACGATTCGGAAAAGAACAAACTGCCTTTCTTTACGAAATGACCCGCAAAAATCTAAAAAAAAGACTACGTATGTTCAAATGTATCAGTTAAATGCCTGTTTTATACGTAATTTTTGACAAGGAAAATAATAAGAACAACTCTCTTACTCTAGGACTAATCATTCTCGAGATATTTGAGATTTTTCGCATTTTTGTTATGCCGCCTTTAGAAAAATGTCCAATTACCAAATAAACACAGAAATATAATTAAATATGCACATTTAGTGTTATTTTGTTCAATTAAACTCAATTTAATGAATTATTAAAGAAATAAAGCAAAAAAGAATTTTAGTCTGCAGGAAAAGTCATGCGCTCCCCAGATTTTTTTTTTTTTTTTACTTACTTCTGTGTTTTTCCTTTTGATTTCTTTGAGTTAATTAGTTTCAACATTTATGCATTTGCAGATATTCTTGTTTTGGTAATCAAGCACACACATATACGTTTCGATCATGTTTGTTTTATTTTCGTCGTATCCGCAGTTAAAGTCTGGCAGGTAAATCTGCGCATTTTTATATCGATGTCAATTTTCTTACTTTCAATGTTGTTGGAAACCAGATTTGTCGGAGCAGCATATCTCACCAGCTTTGACCGGTGATAAGCGAACGCTACCTTCCTGTTTACAACGCACCAAATCCTGCCGGTCTCTGCCAGACTGATAAAAAATAAATAAATGTAAAAGCACCCAAAAATAGTTACTATCAGCTGACTTTCGTCTGATCTGGTAAGGTTATAAAGGAATTTTTTTTCTAGTTAAGGAACTATTTAATAATTCCTTTTCATTCTCGTTTGCTACTGCACTACATATGTGTTACGATATATTTATTAGACGAGCGGCTGTATTACAATCCAAAAAATTTGATGTGGGCAGCACCTGACTTTCCCTGAAGACTTATATCCACGTTCTATTTATTTTAATTAAATTTAATTCACTTTTAATTCATTTTTCGTTCTCATTTATTAAGTGGACTTATTTTCAAAGGTGGCGTAGAGGAAATACGAAAAAAACTAAAATATCTCGAGAACGGCTAGTCCCAGTGTAATGGGTTGGTCTTATTCTTTTCATCGTTAAAAATTACGTAGAAAACAAGCATTTAATGGATATATTTGAGCATACGTATGTATTTATTTTAGATTTTGACTTTTTTTAGGGCCATTTAGCAAAACAAGGCAGGTTATTTTTTTCCGAATCGTACCAAAATCTAATCAGCACCAGGGTATCCCACAAATGATTTATCAACCGATTTTTGTGAAATTCGGGCTATTAGTTTTCCAGCTAGAGTGGATACAAGCTTTTGCGGGCCATTTCGCAAAAAAGGCGGTTTCTTTTATCACGAATCATACCCAAAAAGAATCAGCACCAGATTCGCCCACAAGTGACTTACCTACCAAATTTTGTGAAATTCGGTCCATTAGTTTTTGAGTTAGAGTGGATACAAAATCTGCACAGACAGACACACAGAGAGACACACAGACACACACACAGACGTCACGCTAAAAATAGTTTTTTCGTATTCTAGTGGTCTCGAAACGTGTAGATCCTTCGAAAACTCGAGTTGCGATTTTCGGCATGATTCCAATGCTTTCCCTATACATTACCATGTATTGCAGGGAAAGTAAAATGAGTTTCATGATCTAGATCAGAGGCTTAACATTTTCTTAAATCTGTACCACAATAATTTCAGTATATGTCTATTACACAAATAGGAAGTATATTTTTATTTTTTTATGATTTTAATTTTTTGTCATTAATTTATTAATTACGTAGTTAATAATGCCTTTAAATACTCATTTGCTACTGCACTACATATGTGTTACAACATATTTATTAGATGAGCGGTTATATTACGATCCAAAACTGAGTTTCATGATCTAGATCAGGGGCTCAACATTTTCTTAAACCTGTACCACCAAAATTCGACAATTTCAGTATATGTCTGGTACATATATAGGAAGTATATTTTAATTTTTTTTAATATATATATATATATATATATATATATATATATATATATATATATATATATATTATTCAAAACTATAAATTTTTGACGTATTTTAAAAGAGAGAAATAGTATTATAATACATAAAATGCACACAGCAAGAGGAAGTATCAGTAAAAATGCCACACCGTGCCCATGTTTACCTCTACATTTTCAATTTTCAAGCTGGAATGGATTCTTGAGCTTTTTTTATTATTATTATTTTCCTTTCCGAATTTTCTTCTAAAAAAGCATAACCTCATGTAATTTAAAACACTGACTTCCTTTTCTTCCCGCGAGTAATTTGAGCTCTTTAGATTCTAATTGGTGAGGCAATTTTTAGGTGTACGTTTTCAAAAAGGAAGACGCCTCCGGGTATTTACCTAGACCGTTAGAAACAAAGAACAGAAGACAGAATATTAATATTTTTCGCTGCAACTACGAAAGGAAACTGAAAAAGAAAAACTGGGCATTCTTATACTCCCGAGCCTCCAGGGTATACGGCGTTATATTAGTTCTCCCCCCCCCCCCCTGCCTTTCTCTCAGCCTCGGTGCCCTTGTTAAATCCAGCAGTGTTTTGTTATGAGGCATGTGCTATTGAAACTATTCTTTTGTAATGTCGTTGACATATACTTCCTCTTTGGGATTAAATTAAATATTTTGGAAATCTGATGCCTTTTGAAATATCAGCTACAAAGTTTCTCGGAACTGTATGTATTTTTTTATTATTATTATATTTTTCTCCCCTCCTGCGAAATTGCTTTTGGTAGATCGTATCTTATTTCTATTATAGAAAACAACTAAAATATTCTTTTAGTTCAGTGAATTTGGTGATTTAAAATAGGGTGCTGGAAGGACTTTTACGTGTTTTGATAAATAGAAGTTCGGCCATGTTGGAAATATGTATGTTTTCGAAGGTGCTTAATTATTAGGGGGAAAACGGCTTTTCACCATCCTGTCTGTCTGTCGCTTTGTCACCAAATCAATGCAACGCTTTTTATTCCGAAACTACCCTTCCAAATGAAGCCAACATTTGTGAGAGAAAAAAAAAGTAAGCTGGTACACGAAGATGAAAATGACATGGGGATTTTTCTTATGTCACGCTAGTCTTGCAACGTCAACTTTCATGACATTTCAATATCTGGAAAACTCCCCAATAGATAAAACGATTGAGTTTAAAATATTTGTAGCCCTTTGAGAGATTTGTAACCGTTTTACTTTCCCTGTGATACATAGTAATGTATAAGGAAAGTATTGGAATCATGCCGAAAATCGCAACTCGAGTTTTTGGCAGATCTACACGTTTTGGGACATCTAGAACACGATGAAACTATTTTTAGCGTGACGTCTGTGTGTGAGTCTGTGTGTCTGTCTGTCTGTGCAGATATTGTATCCACTCTAACTAAAAAACTAACTGACCAAATTTCATAGAATTTGGTAGGTAAGTCACTTGTGGGCGAAACTAGTGCTGATTAGTTTTGGGTATGATTCGGGAAAAAAGAACCCGCCTTTTTTTTTGCGAAATGGCCCGTAAAAGCCTGCATCTACTCTAACTGAAAAACTAATGGATTGAATTTTACAAAATTCGGTAGATATCTCGCTTGTGGGTCATCCTGGTGCTGATTAGATTTTGATATGATTCGGAAAAAAATAACCTGCCTTTTTTTGCAAAATGGCAGGCAAAAAATCGTCAAAATCTAAAATAAAAAACTATATATGATAAAAAAATATATTTCACAAAGTTTTGAAGTCGCTTGTGAGCTAACGTGGTGCTGGCTAGATTTTGGTACGATTCGAAAAAAAAAATAAATAAATAAATAATCTGGCTTTTTTCTTTGAATTGGCCCGCATAAATCGTCTCAAGATCTAAAATTAAATACTGCAAATACGTATATGAATTTAATGTTTGTTTTATACTTAATTTTTGACGACGACAATAATAAGCTCAACCCTAATACTCTACTAACCGTTCTCGAGATACTTTAGTTTTTCATATTTCAGCCAAGTTGCCTTTGAAAATATGTTCAGTCTCCAAGTGAAAACGAAAATGGAAATAAAACTGCAAATTCAGTGTAATTTCAGAAAAGTATCTGTGTTATTTTGTGTTGTTAAACTCAATTTAATAAATTAGAAAAGAAAGAACGTGAAAAAAAAATTTGAGTCTGTAGGAAAAGTCATGTGCTGCCCACATCAGATTATTTTTTTTATACAGCTGTGTTTATAAAGTGTAAGCAATCAGAACTATTGTTTTGTTTATCTGGTTGGCAGATAATTCATTCATCTGAGGGGTTGAATTTATTATTTTAAAAATCAGATGTGTTCCTGATATATCAGCTGTACAAAGTTTATACAAAATATTTTAAAAGTACAAACAATATGAATTTCCTACCTTTGTCCCTAGTTGCGAAATTGTTTTTTGTGGTTTCTGTCTTGTATTCTTTTTGATAGAAAACTACTGAAGTTCTGTCAGTCAGTGAAGTAAATTTAAAGATTGTAAAGAGAATAGCGCAATTATTTTTGTCTTTAAATGTAAACATTTTACTATGTTAAATTACAATTACTCTCTTGTTAAACTCAGTCACTCTCGCCACATTAAAGTTATATGACCTACAATAGAATGCTAATACGTCAATTCAGCAAAAACTCCAAAATAAAATAAAGACCACCAAATATTGGTTAATTAAAAGATCTTTAATAAAACACCTTCAATGACGTACTTAAAAATCACACAAACCATAAGCGCTTTCGAACATTTTTACGTCCTTCATCAGTGGTATTTTACTATGCCACTGATGAAGGACGTAATTATTTAAAGGCGGACGCCAATTTTTGTCTTCGAATTTAGTATTCATGTACTTTCGAATTGAGTTCACGTTAATTAACATGTACTTTACAAAAGCTTTTAATACGTTTTTCTGAAACCTAAATTTCCCATCCTTGTGTTACTCTTACACCAAACACCAAACACCATATAAACAATTCTACTAATTCGAAAGCCACTTCCTCTAATCCTTCCCAAATCCATCGATACCGGAGATTATCAGATTTCTTTCTTTTTTTTTTTTTTTTTTCAATTTTTTTTTTATGAATTTTTTATAAATTTTCATACTGCAAAATTTGTTTCTCGAATAATTTTCTATAAAACCAGCTAGTCTTGCCACAGTCCTTGACAGCCCAAACTTAATGGAGACAAATGAGCGCGAAGTTTTGTTTTATTGAAGACTTAAAGCTCTGGGCAGACGATAGGGATTTTCGGAACACGCTTGTCTCCGGATTTTCAGCGGCAGTCTTTTAAAATTAAGTGATATATAATACCTGCCCGATGACACCAAGATATAAATCTTTTTTTTTTCTCCTACCGGGACTTTATTCTCTTTATTTTATTTTTTTTTTTTTTTTTTGTTGCCAAAGACCGCTACAAAGTTTTTCGTCAAGTTAAATTAAACGTTCTAAGGGATTAAATATATACAAGGATATCGGTCAGATGACAGCGCTAGGAGCCGGGACAGAATCTTAAAATAATTGCATAAAATGTGGCTTTGCGCACAAGCAATAAATAAATTAGATCACAACGCAAATTACTGCGCTATTCAAGTGTAGTAAACAGAAAGAAGTGCGTTATGTAACTTCACAGATTTCCGTTTCCGTGCGAACAAGACCGGAACTGAACGTTTAATGATCAGGTCGCGTAAGCAGCAAAAGGGCTTACTACACTGTATTTGCTGAGCATTTTACACTGTGGTCTACCGTAGAATTCTGTCGAACCGCCCCATTAAATGCGACTAAAAATTGGCGGAAAAAGTAGAGGGAGGGGGGGACGTTTACTGGGAAATTTCTGCGACGGGATTTTATTTCCGTCGATCCGTTCCTTCAAATGCGAGTGAAAATTGGGGAAAAGTGGGGGTGAGGGTGGGATGCGCTTACTGGGAATTTTCTGCTTAAAGAAATTAGACGGAATTTTATTTTCGTCAATCCGTTCCCTCAAATGCAGCGGAAAATCCCAGAAAAAGTAGAAGTGTATGGGGGGGGGGAGCTTACTAGGAATTTTCTGCTTAAAAAAACAACACGGAATTTTATTTTCGTCAATCCGTTCCCTCAAATGCGGCGGAAAATCGCAGATAATGTAAAAGGAGGGGGGACGCTTACTGGGAATTTTCTGCTTAAAGAAACAAGACGGAATTTTATTTCCGTCGATTCGTTCCCTCAAATGCGGCGGAAAACAGCGGGGTACATAAGGAAGGGAAGGGTTCGATGCTTTCAAGGAATTTTCGGCTAAAAAATATAAAGTATATTTTCACTAATAAATTTATTTTTTCGACGACGAAATTTTTTTTTCTGATTTTCAAATGAGGGGGGGGGGGGGGGGGGGCTGTTTCACGGAATTTTTGAATTCACGAAACATGGACGGGGTTACCCGCTGTGAAGTACAAAATAATTATAAATTTGAAGAAAGTTCGTCAAAAACTGTGGATTTGTATAAGAGACAAACAAATAAAACACAGCTTCCATTTATATATATATATATATATATATATATATATATATATATATATATATATATATATATATATATATATATATATATATATATGTGTGTGTGTGTAGTATAGTTTGTAGGGAGTCACGTGCTGCTCACATCAAATTTTTTCTACTATTTATTCAACTACATTCCAACTCCGTACAGTTTACAAATCCTCCAATCGTGTTATTCTGTTCTTTAGAAATGCCCAATTTAGCCTTTCATTCACAATCTATTTTGAAACCCCGTGTTGTGAAGTTTTCGTAGTCTGTGCTTCATACTTTCAAATAAATTCTTAATTCATACGTTGGGTATAGTAGAAGTGCAAATACCGTCCATATTCCTAAAATCGCCCGTCCTTCTTTCCCTCTCTGTGTGGTGCTGCTATCTGACGACCAATGATAGAGGAATCTATTCAAGACGCACGCAGGTTCTGAATTGAAAACAGTGCATTTGGAATGTATGTAATGGGAGGCTTTGTATTCCATACTAATAAGCAGGGTCCAGAGGCGCCGACTTTATTAATTCGAGGCACTTTTTGAACCCTCAACAATTTTATTGATGGTTCCATGAAACCCTAATATTTTTTGTTCTTATTTAGTTGGGGAAATGTCGGAAAATGTAGGCATATATGCATATATTTTGCCTCTCTTGATCCATTCTTCAAGTTTTTCATTATTCATTCCCCGTATATTATAGAGTGTGTTGTTGTTGAGACCCAGACCGTCCGACCTACCAGAAAGGTGTAAGGTAACTGTTTGGACGGCCGGGAAGTGCCACCCAATTTAGACCGGAACCCAGTGGGGGAGGCATCCACAGGGACCGTACCCTCCTTCCCCTACCACCAACCTCTCGGTAGGCAGGCAGTTTATTACTTTCCTTATATACATAACATATAAGGAAAGTATTGTGACGGGATCGGAAATTCGAATTCGAGTTTTTGACAGGAGAGCACGTTTCAAGCATCCCTGATCACGAAACAAACACTTTTGAGGTGATGTCTGTGTGTGTGTGTGTCAGTGAGTCTGTGAAGACGATATCTGACGGCCGAATAGAGCTATTCGAATGAAATTTGGTACAAAAATCAGAATCCGTGAATACTTGAAGCTTATTGTTTTTAAACTCAATCGAATGTTCAGAACCCCTCCCCCCCTAAATTTTTGAGTGAAATTCTGAAAAAATCATCAAAAAAAAAACCTTTAATAAAGTTACACAAATAGACATTTCTTATGTAATTTTTGCTTAGAAAACGATTGACATAAACTTTAGAACGCTAACATGAACCGTTTTCGAAATATTGCACAGTTTTTAAATAAATTTATCAAAGAAACCCATAAATTAAAAAAATATATTAACTATTGAGAAACATTTCATATGTAATATCATGCGATAAATTGGGTGACATCATTCTCGTGGATCTAGCGCGTTCCATTCATGAGAAAAGATACTTTGAGTAATACTTTTGTATTTGAACGCCAATAGTTATTTATCTGCTATAAGAATAACTTATTTCAGCATCCATAACGCTTGACGAGATTTTGGCGCCGAATTTGGCAGAATATCGCCAACTTAGCGCCTTTTTTAAATGTTGCCAAATTAACGAAAATCTCGCCAAATGGATAAAAATGATGCTAAATCAATGAAAATGACGACTAATTGACGAATATTCAATATCTTGGAAAGAATATAAATATCACTATAAGAAAAACCTATTTTTTTACTGTAAAAGTAGTAAATTCACTGCATTATATAAGAAAAGTCATGTGTTGCCCACATCGGATGTTTGTATTCTGGACGCAAGATTTTAACTCGGAAATGATTTAAAGAGAAAATTGTTGACATTTTTAGTATTGGTAAAAAGACCTAAAAAATTAATTTTGCATATTTTTTGTTACTTTTATAAAGATAATTGAGTTGGAAATTCACGCAGTATCTGTATATTGTATATAAAAACGCTGCGCCTACAAAAGCAAAATAAATGAAATAAATGATTATCCAGAGGGAAAAAAAATGTTTTTATGTACTTACTATAATTTATTTCATTTTAGCATTTCAGATGTTTTGTCGTGATAATCTGACTGAATAAAATTTAAATTAGACTTCAATCATTCTTAAAATGCATGGGTGATTGGATTTCAAATTTTCAGAACCCCTATTAATTTTTCAAGTTGGTGCCTATGGCAGGGGCATTCCGAAGACCAAACACTTAGGGCTTGGAGCCTTATGTTTGTAGAGGGCCTCGAAATTCTATACACAGTTTTTATTGAACCGCTCGCATTTAAAAAAAAAAATAATTTGTATCATATAGAAAATCTAATGGTTTCTTATCTTTTATATAAGCCTGCATTTTAAAATTTATCATTTGTTTATCAGTTTATAGTTAGTTGTCTGTACATATATATGTTTTGGCTACGACTTTTTTATAGGATTGTAGTTGAGATCATAATACTATAACTGAAATTCTATGATACTATAACTAAATATACATGATACTCATGGGCATATTTAGGGGTGGGCAGTGGGGGGGGGGGGGAATAAGAAAAATACTTTTTGGAATTAGAACACTCAGCCACAACCGTGTGGTTAACAGTGGTTCCCACGTGTATATTAATAAAAACAATTTAAACTTATTCCTAAATGGAAAACTTAGGATGATCGCATTTAGCATATTTATGAATTTCCAATGGTCCGTGGAGTCGGCGGGTGTCGTGCCTGTGGGGCTGGATTGTCCGCGGGGGGGGGGGGGGGCCTCCCTCGTATTGTGGAGTTTTCCCCTCCCATGCGTTCGCACTCTCTAAATGTTTGGGTGAGTGGCATGGTTAACGTCGTAGACAGGAAGGAGGGTACAATCCCTGTGGATGCCGTCCCTACTAGGTTCCGGTATAAATTGGGTGGCATTGTTCCGGCTGTCCAAACAAATACCTTACACCTTCTGTTAGCCGGCCACTCATCTTGTTGCTCACACCCTAGGGGGAGTCGGGTGGCCTGGGTCTTCCACACCTTCTGTTAGTAGGGGAAGGAGGGTACGGTCCCTGTGGATGCCTCCCCCAATGGGTTCAGGTCTAAATTGGGTGGCACTTACCGGCCGTCCAAGCAGTTACCTTACACCTTTCTGATAGGTCGGACGGTCTGGGTCTCAACAACAGCACCTTCTGTTAGGTCAGACGGTTTGGGTCAAACATACAAGCATTTAATGGCTTATCCAGCAAGTCCTTTTTATGAAAATATCAAGCATGTTCTTTTTGTGCACGTCTTTCTTGTAAAAATAATTGAATTAAAAAAAAGAAAAAGGTGAGTAATGGTATGAAACAGTCCTTCTTTCACATATTTCGAACGGGAAAAAGTTTATGTGTCTTGTGTGTAACGATGTGTACAAGGTCCTTAAAAAAAAGGTTTCGATATTTTTTTTGTTTCTTGAATTTTTATTTATTTATTTTTAAATTCTACAGTTTTGATAGATTTATAGAATGAAGCTTATTTCTTCCGAATTAGACCCCCAAACGTCGGAAGTTATCGGCGATGAAACGTTTTCTTCTAACATTTGCAGTGACTCTATTTGGCGAGCGTGCGGTTGAAGCAAGCGACACGCGCGTACTGGCTTAAAGAGCAGATGTCACAGATTTAAAATGTATTTTTTTTCTACCAAAATTAAATAGTATAGATTTCCTTATAACCCCCTTGTTCGTCGCGTGGGTCCTGGTATTACGACTGCTATTTCTTTTTATCTGACCTTATTTTTAAAATAGTTGTTTGGTTTTTGAGCATTCATCTGCATGTTCCAGTTGTTGTTGTTGTTGAGACCCAGACCGTCCGACCAATCAGAAAGGTGTAAGATAACTTGTTTGGACGGCCGGGAAGTGCAACCCAATGTAGACCGGATCCTAGTGCGAGAGGCATCCACAGGGACCGTACCCTCCTTCCCCTACCACCAACCTCTCGGAAGGACTTACGGACCCACATGTTTAACGTAATCGTACTCCGCTTAAACACGGCGGTAGTTTTGGCAGTGGCGGGAATCGAACCCGGGCCTAGCGAGTGCAATTCCCGCGCACTAACCACTGGGCTACCGGGTCCTCTGCATGTTCCTGCGAAATTTTTTCAGCGATTTGCATTTTAAATCCTGGGCAACGCTGCGTACATTTGTCATTCTTTTTGCTTCTTACGAAAACAAAAACAAGCCCCAAAAAACCTTGTACATTTGCCCCATTATTATTATTATTATTTTTTTTTAATAATATTGTAATGGAGTTAGAAAGAAGGAGATAAAACTCCTATGGGTGAAACGCTTGAAAATGCCTTGATACTTTGAGAATTATATCTAGGAATCGTTAGTGTTAATAAAGTAGCCGCTATTGTTAGTTGACACAACATAAAGGCGTAGTATTTAGTATGTGTATTTTTGATTATTTTTAAATTAAGGGTCCCCTAATTATGAGTATAATTAACCAGTATTTTTTCATACTTGTACGATAGAGTACAGTATATATGGAGATAAAAATAAATTGACAGGTAATATAAGTTTGAATATGTAAGAATATTCTTTATTGTTTTAGTTCTACCCTGCATTGCGCTAATAATTTATTTTTACAAAATTAGCGGTTTAAATAAATATTTTAGGCATTTACCCATAGAAATGCATACAATGCAGGACTACTTATCCCATTTCAGCGCCACCTGAATTTGTCTCCAATGATATTGGAGTTTTCTGAATATAAAGTTTTAACTCCTTTTACCTCCATGGTTCTACTTCTTCCTCAAATCGGAAATGTCCATATCTACTTGAAAAATACAATATACTTACTTTATAGTTAGGCACATATCTTCTGTCTGCTTTATCGATGTGAAAGCCTCTGTATAAGTACACGCGTATTAATAAACATTAGAATATTAATTCAATAACGTATATTTTTGTTTCCCTTTAGAAATACGTCTGATCATCATCATCATCATCGCGTAACTTCCTTCCCTTTCATTACCGACCGCAGTGTCGAATAAAATCGAACACTTACACAATGTGAACTCCCTCCTTTTCTGGTGCCATCTATTCTCGACCACCATTAGCGAAATAATAAAAGGCAGCGAATCCAGCGGCGCGTCCTAACCGAATTTTCGAACATTTGTTTTCTTTTTTTTTTTATTTATTTTTATTTTTTTTCTCTTTTCTTTGTCACGACCGTATGTCTTTTTTTCCTTTTACACTTTCCTTTTATCTCGTTATTTATACACATATTATGTTCTTTTACGATCGCTGGTCACTAGGTTTTTCATGATATTGATAAAAGCCACCCCCACCCCCCACTTCTGTATGTGTACGGTGTAGTAAAAAAGTTTGTATAAATGGGATATTTATTGTGGCTCCCCCTCGGAGTGAAGATATAAATAAATGATTTTAACGTGAAAATAATTTGGGATTGGGCGTTGTTGTGAACAATAAGAAAATTTTCCATAATTTTTTTTTTTTTTGGGGGGGGGGAATTATCGCAGTAGTTTGGATATAACTTACTTTAAAAGCTAATTTGGCACTAGAGATATACCAAGGAAAAACTGTAGTAAACAGTGCCCCCCCCCCCCCAGAGACGAGTATTCACCCCCCCTGGAGACATTTTACGTTAACGTAATTTCTATTTATGTGACACATCTTTTAGCTGTATTTATATAGAGCAAATAAGAAACTTGCTCCCCCCCTAAAATTCCATCCCCCCCCGGAGACATTTTGTGTTAACGTAATTTCTATTTATGTGTGACACAGATTTTAGCTATATTTGTACAGAGCAAATAGGAAACTTGCTCCCCCCTAAAATTCCATCCCCCCCCCCCCGAACCAAAAAGTCCTGAAAGAAACACTAGTAAATCTCCGCCAAGTTAGGGTACTAATTTTTTCGAGGGAAAGAAATGCAAAATTACATTAAGTAAATCGCAGCGCCAACGGCCGTACCGTGCTGAAAACACCGGTTCTCGTTAGATCACCGAAGTCAAGCAGCAGCAGGCGCGGTTAGTACTTGGGTGGGTGACCACCTGGAAATACCGCGTGCTGTTGGCACATTTCGGGTGCGGTAGCCCGGTGGTTTGCGCGCTCGATTTGCACGCTGCCACAACCTCCGCCGTGTTCATGCGGAATACGATCACGTTAAACATGTGGGTCCGTAAGTCCTTCCGAGAGGTTGGTTGTACGGGAAGAAGGGTACAGTTCCTGTGGGTACCTCCCCCACTGGGTTCCGGTCTAAATTGGGTGGCACATCCCGGCAGTCGAAATAGATACCTTACACCTTTCTGGTAGGTCGGATGGTCTGGGTCTCAACAACAACAACTAAGTAAATCGCGAAATTTGTCTGCTGAGAATTTACATTTACATTTCTCAAAGTATACCAGTTACAACGCAGTAACTACTTCGTAACCCGATAAGCATTATATTTACTTTCACATTGAGTAGTATTGAGAAAGTATTGTTTTCACAAAAATTTTCTATTCCGAAGTTTTGGTGCCACTATATGTTTTAAGACCGCCTGGACACATTTTGATTATTTTTGGAGTGATGTCCACCTGTCTGTCTGTATTTTTGTGGTCGATTTCTTGTGTACTACAAATAATAAGGGATTTTCATGAAACTGTATTTTGTTATCAAAACATCTGTAACTAGATATAATTTTTTTAAATACGAGCGAAAACTTCGAAATGTATTCGAAATTTTACATTTTTCAACGTGGCAGCATAGGACAAAATTTAACATAATCATGCATAAAAGGGTTTATTTATGGCTCAGTGATGAGAATTTATAGTTTCAATCATTGTTGTTAAAAATAGCCGCGATAGAAATTGTTTTGTTCGTGACGTCATTTACCCCCCTTGGGGGGGGGGAGTTACCCCCCTCCGGGGTATATAGTCAAGTATGGTATCAATCGAAAGATTTTTTCAAGCCTTTAAAGTGAAGGGTAACACGCTATAGCTATAATCATTTGGACCTACGTTACCTATTTTTCAAAATTTTTCTTGTAAAATTCGAAAAAAAAAATGAATTCTGGTAGAAAGTCGAGTTGAGCTACACCCCAGTTAATTTTAAATTGATACTTGCATAATGCAAGTATCAATTTAATTTGCAAGTATCAATCATTGCATTTATAATCTATTCATATTCTGCCCAAATTTTCAACGCCGTTACATGAGAATAAGGTCTTTATTTAAGTGGACGGCGTTTTGATGCATTATATTGTGCATAGATAGATCTCCTGCTTTAATAAGCTGAAGAAATTGAATGAGAAGAAATTGTGGGAATTATCGTAGTAGACTGAATATACAGGGTGTCCCAAAAACATTGACCTCGGCTTTTTTACCTTAAATATTGATCTTAGATATATATAATAAATTATAAAGTTGCGTAAAAAAATACAGAATTTTATGAAATCGACTAAAATTTTCAAAGGAATTAAATTTTAAGAAATACAAAATTTAAATTTTTATACTACCCCCGTACAAAAACATTATTTCCAATGAGTAAAATGTGTCCCATACACTAATAAGGTGATGTACAGAATTTCAGCGTTTTATCATAAGAAGTCCCAGAGATATAAAAAGACAAAAATGCTGACTTAAACCACTTTTCGATGCATGGACATGGGTTCTCAGAGGGGAAAAATCATGTCAGCAGATCGCGTTGCAGGGGTCATACACAAATTTCGAAAGAAAACAACGGTTACATAAATAAATAATAACTCTGCTATTTATTTTGCTATTTATTGAAGTATTTACACTGTGTAGAAATAATAACTTTACACAAGATTACAAAGCTTGTTCAATGTTCAAAATGTTTTCCATCCATGCCAAAGATCCATTAAAGATAAGAGGCAGATATTATTTGTCTATGATACATTTTTGCGTTGCGTCATTTGCACTCTTGCTGTAAACATTTACAGTTTAATTTATGATTAATCCCTGAACAAATTTGTTTAAACATATCTCTGAGACTTTTTATGATAAAGTGCTGACATTTTGTACATCACATTATTAGTGTGTAGGGAACATTTTACTCATTGGAAATATTTTTGTACGGGGACCGTATAAAAATTTAAATTTTGTATTTCTTCAAATTTAATCTCCTGAAAATATTTATCGATTTCATAAAATTCTGTACCTTTTTTTACGCAACTTTGTAATTTATTACATATGTCTAAGATCAATATTTAAGGAATAAGGGGTCAATATTTTTGGGACACTTTGTATATATATATATATATATATATATATATGAACGAGGGTGGTTCAAAAAGTAAGGTAACAAGTCCTGTGAAAGAAAAGGTTTATTCACGAAATCAACGAGATACACAAAGTTAGCAAGGCACTGGTACATATTATTTTTCCACAAAGTCACCATGGTTGTCGAAGCATTTGTTCCATCGATAAACCAATCTATTGAAACCGGCATAGAAGAAATCAGGGTCCAGGTCGCGGAGCCACCCAACGACGGCTGCCTGAACTTCGGCATCGGTTGTAAAATAACGACCTGCCAGGTGCTTCTTCAACGGTCTGAAAAGATTAAAATCGCTTCGTGCGAGATCCAGGCTGTAGGGTGGGTGTTCCAGTACATTCCATCGGAAACGCTGTACCAAATCACGTGTAACCCAGGCCTTATGCGGTCGGGCGTTGTCGTGCAACAACACGACACTTTTAGAGAGCAGTCCCGGTCGTTTCTGCCACAATTTGTGCACCCGTGAGCGCTCTTGTTACCTTACTTGTTGAGCTACATATATATATATATATAAAGGGTTAATATGTAAAAATATAAATGGAAATAAAAATGAAGAAGGAAGGCAACGTAAGGTGCTTACACAATGGCGGTAAGGGTTAGTGTCCTTACTCCCCAGTTATCAACATGCATATCTTAAATGCCGCGGCATTTGGCCCCCACAATCATCCGATTTGTCGTGTTTGGACATCTTTTTGTGGGGATATCTCAAGAGTCTCGTCTATGATACTCCACTTGAATCTGAAGACGATCTCGCCGCCAGAATTTTGGCCGTTGCTGTCGGAAGTGCGCGACATGCCTGGTCTGCTCGAGGGAGTTCGCCAATCCCTCCATCGCCAATGTGAAATCCTTCCATCGCCAATGTGGAACGTGCATTCAGGTTGCCGGTCGCTATTTTTTGAACCATTACTGTAATTATTATTTATTAAATGTCATTTTATAACTTCTAAATCATTCTTGTGTTTTCGCCTCACCTCGTCGGTTTCAGCATTAAGCGCCCACTGACGCCTTTACATTTAATTTCCGACCAGGTAAACTATGCCGAAAAATGCTTGATTTGGTGTATACTACCATCTCGTAAAGTTTGGCCCATCTTTTTTTAATCATCCTGTATGTATGTATATATATATATCCATATATACATCCTGTATTGTATATATATATATATATATATTATTACTTTCCTTATATACATAATGTATAAGGAAAGTATTGTGACGGGGTCGAAAATTCGAATTCGAGTTTTCGACGGGAAAGCACGTTTCAAGCATCCCTGATCACGAATCAAACATTTTTGAAGTGATGTTTGTGTGTGTGTGTGTCAGTGAGTCTGTGGAGACGATAACTGACGAACGAATGGACCGATTCGAACCAAATTTGGTACAAAAATCACAATCCGTAAACACTGGAAGCCTATTGTTTTTATACGCAATCGAATGTCCAGAACCCACCTAAATTTTCGAATGAAATTTTGAAAAAATCGTCAAAGAATCAAAACCACTAATAAAGTTACGCAAATAGACATTTCTTGTAACGCTAACATGAACCGTTCTCGAGATATTGCAAATTTTTCAAAAATAAGAATAACTTAAGAATAACTTATTTCTTAGTGCATAACGCTTGGCTAGATTTTGGCGACAAATTTGGCGGAATGTCGTCAACTTGGCGACTTTTTAAAATGTTGCCAAATTAACGAAAATCTCGCCAAATGGATAAAAACGACGCTAAATCAATGAAAATGACGACTAATTGTCGAAAATTTAATATCTTGGAAAGAATATTAGTATCTACAATAAGAAAAACGTATTTCTTTACTGTAAAAGTAGTAAATTCATTACATTATATAAGAAAAGTCATGTGTTGCCCACATCAGATTTTTTATGTTTAGAAATTTGTCCTGACCCTAATCAAACTTTTAGACAGACACGCTGCCTGACCCGACCCTGACTGGCACCACTTGCGTATCTGTCAAAGAAATAACTTATAAGCTTGGTGTTAATGCAACTTTATATCTATTTCTCCAATTCAACTTATAGAAACTGAAGAAATGAAACTACGCAATAAAAAAATAATGTGGCCTTCAACATTTCAAAGTTATAAGATATAACTTCCTTTCCTTTTACTTTACGTCTTATCCAAAGCTATTTATTATTATTTTTTGCTATACTGTATTCCTTCCCGCCAATATAATCTTCCTTTTGTTCTCGGCTGAAACCATAAAAATAATCCATTTTTGCAAACGATTTTTATTGCTCCCATTTTTATTGCTCGTTCACAGGCGAAGAATGCATTTCTTAAAAAGTTGAGAGAAGCGATCGTAAAATAATAAAATATGCATATAAATAACACCGTAAAAATGGAAAATAGTTGAAACTGGATTAGTAGTCATCATCACAAAATAGTATAAATATAACAGATGAAGACATATAACAATACCAGAATTTTATATCAGTTCGAGAAAGAATTTAGAATGAGGTCTTTATATATTTTCCACATGAAAATTTGTGGAGAAATGGTCATAGTATTTAAACATTTTATTGGGCGATTAGTGGCGTTTTATGTGTTCCCAACTTCGCCAATTAAATAAAAGAATTTGCAAAGTCCACTTCGAAAATAACAGCTTGCAATTTCGTCTCTGTAGCTCAAAAGTAGAGCGTGGGCTGGCCAGTTCGAAGATTCGGGGTTCGATTTCCGGTTGGAGCAGCAAGATTCTTTACAATAGCACCCAATTTGTAAAGGTGTCGGAGATCTAAAAGTGACCTTAGTACGACTAACACGGATTCAGTAGACTCTGGAAGATTGAGCTCTGATTTCAAATCAAGAGGATAACGGCCATGAAGAAAGCAAACCTGGGGGATAAAAATAGCATCAAGAAGTTAACCTGAGGTAAAAATAGCAATAGGTGGTCAGTCAGATTGTCAGCTGCACACTAATTTGACATTGGTAGTGGAGAATGCAAAGTCCACTTCGAGCATAAGAGCTTGCAATTTCGTCCCAGTAGCTCAACGGTAGAGCATCGGTCGGCTGCGCCAGTTCGAAGATCCAGGGTGGGTTCGATTTTCGGTTGAGGCCGCAAAGTCGTTTACAAACTATCTCGAGAATGTATTGATCTCGAAAAGTGATTCCCAACCTGTGCTCGGCTGGAGAAACCTTTAAAATATTTCGTAAAATATCATATAACCCCTAATTGGCTCACACATATTAGGTTTGCTAGGAGCAAACTACAAAACCAGTGGAATGTAAAGCAGTGGAGTTCATAAATAACAATACTTTTGAATGAAATATTACAAAATAGTATTTATTGTTTATTTCTTTTCATTAAATGATGTATATAAAAAGAATTACAAACATTTTTACTTTACATTTGGCTGATTAGTTCAAATACATATTGCGTATATATTTTGTAATGATTTTGCGTTAATATAATTGTTTTTCATAAAATTGTTAACAGCAAAAATAAAAAAGTTACGTTTTATTGTTTTTTGATGCATTCACAATTTCATGCGCGATGATTAAGAAGCATATTTTTCAAATGGATCTCGACATGAGATAACCCGATTTCCAGCCTTTATCTCAAATCTATAGTTTAACATTTTTCTATTATTGTTCGGCTTTTTTTTCTTCAAAAATTTTGTAATCTATTATAAATATGGGATATTAAAGCGAGAATTTTTTATCTCTTCTATGTCATATGTGTGATTGAGAAACCTATGGATTTTCCAATACCTACTTCTGGCTTGGCAGTCAAACTACGTTTAAAGGGTTGCATTTGTCACAATAAAAGATTGGGAACCACTGTGTTAATCTAATATACAGGGTATCCCAAAAAGATTGAAACGGGCTTTAATTCTTTGCCTGTTGGAGATAAGTGGGCAATGTAAATTGCAAAAATTTTGAAAGTAAGGTAGGAAATAAGACTACGTTAATGAAATAGTCCTTCCATTAATTTTCAAAAAGTTACACTTTTTAAATTTTTATACGACCCCCTTAGACAAATTTGGTCATTCCGAAAATTGTTATTTTTAATGTAACAATATCATTAAAAAAACCGCATATCTGTACCTTTAAAATCAACTGAATTGTGATAAAGGAAAAAATCTGGCTTATGCCACTTTTCCGTACCTTGTGAAAGGCTGTTTCATCAGTGAAAATAGGGATCATAAACAAATTGACGATGGGAATTGTTTAGATTAAAAATTTGTTAATATGTGTCAAATTTTTTTATCACAAATGCATCTAAATAAAGTATTACACACACAGAGTTCATATAAAGCAATGATACTCACTACGCGGTTGGGTATCCTATGTATTACCATCCAATTTTATCTTTTTTGTGATGTGTCACAAATTTATATTTCTAATTTGATATGTGGTCCCCATTCACAATGTTCAATTTTCAACTAAATATAATTCGCTCAATTATAAAGATCTTTATATGCGGTTTTTTTAATGATCTTGTTGCATTAAAAATAAAAAAATTCTGATTGACCAAATTTGTCTAAGGGGGTCGTATAAAAATTTAAAAAGTGTAACTTTTAGAAAATTAATGGGTGGACTACTTCATTAACGTAGTCTTATTTCCTACCTTACTTTCAACATTTTTGTAATTTACATTGCCCACTTATCTCCAACAGGTAAAGCATTAAAGCGCGTTTCAATCTTTTTGGGACACCCCGTATAATATACAACCAGAATCAGTGCTTTTGACATTATCAGTTATTTTTATCATGTTCATCTAATTAATTTTTTTCTAGCTTTTAACGAAATTGTAGCGATTACCCCCTCATTCAACCTTAACCATGCTGTACTTATATATCCTGTGTTTTTTTACCCTATTTCTCTTTGCATTTCTTTACTCTATTTCTCTTCGCTTTTCTTTACACTTTCTCTTTGAAGTTCTTTATTCTATTTATCTTTGCGTTTCTTTACTCTATTTTACTTTGCATTTCTTTATACTCTATTTCTTTTTGCGTTGGTTTTACTCTTTCTCTTACTGCGTTTATTCTCTTTGAACATTTGCGGATGGTATCTCCATTTCATTTTTTAAATGCATTCAATTTCTTTGAGAGTAAGTATATCAAAGCGATATTCCTCTGTCTGGGATATTTTTAGTTGGAAATAGTTTGGTTAAACTGGTTATGCATATTTTCAATTATACCTTCAATTTATATGAAATTAGTATATCCATGCATATATCTGTAAGGAGCTGCATCAAGATCTCTCGAGGTTCTGCCGATTCCTGTATGCTATTTTCTTTCGTACAAAAAGATAAATCGTTTTTCCATTGTACCTGTATAAACCTCAAATGTATTTGATTTATGTAAACTGTTAAATACAAATCTTTGGTGTACACCACCTTAAATTGGCATAAAAGCACATCATCGCATATTATATCTATCGAGATTCTTCCAACGTTTCTTGACGTTTGGCCGATTCTACAATGTGTTTCTGTTTCATACAGAGAATATTTTTTCCTATTCTGAATATTCTTATGTATCTGAATAAAGCTTACATGTGTTAGATGTATTTAAGCTGACAGTGTAGTTTCTGTGTGTATAATCTTCAATTTCTATAAAATCATATATGCGCATCGAGATTTCACAACATCTCTTTTAAGGTTTTGCGGATTTTTCCTTAGCTTCAAACATTGCCGATTTTCCCTTAGTTTTCTAAATTGCTGATTTTTCCTCAGCTTCATACATTGCTGATTTTTCCTTAGCTTCAAACATTGCCGATTTTCTCTTAGTTTCCTACATTGCTGATTTTTCCTTAGCTTCATACATTGCTGATTTTTCCTTAGCTTCATACAATGTAGGATAATCGTTTTTCCAATGTGATCTCCATTGTATTTAAACACAACTCAAATATATTATATTTATTTAAACTGGTCAGTGCAAAGATCTTACGAACTTATCTTTTCTTAAACTCTCTTGCAGATTTTTAATTGTTCAACATTTTATTATTTGAATCAGTATAATGTGCTCTTTATTTACTTAAACTTTTAAGCGGAATTCTACAACGTCTATGGTTTTGTTTTATTTTTGTGATTCTATTTTGTTCAGTCTGCGAATATAACAACTCTCTTTAAAATTATACATTATTGTTCGGGTAACATTGGTTTTTAAAACGCATGGCACTAGCGCCTAGATCAATACAAAGCTTTGTGGTCTTATATTTTATTTATGAATCTTTGATCAGAATTTAATTTTCATTTTTTACGATTTGGATCTATCGTGTGTGTTACCTATCCGTAGTATTAACCAATCTGCATATTACTGAACATTAATATTATTGATCATTGATGTTCTCAGATTTTTAGCACCTATTTGATTTCATAACCATGATCTTATGCAAACCTTCTTTATATTGAAAAATAAAAAAACGATGTAAGCAACAACATATTTCTCGATTTCCAGCTAATTTTTCATATTGATTGTTTTGACTTCTTGTTCATTATTTCCTGCTATTTGTGAATATGTGAGGCTTTGAGGGCCTCATTTATAACCACTTATCTTGAATTAATTGGCTAACACTGATTTAAACAATGATTCAGCTTAACGTGAAAGAAAATGGCGGAACAGCTACCATGTTGACTTCTCCTATCCTACAAACGCTGCAACATTTTATTGGTTGTCTTCTTCTTCACTTGGCTTCTTTACATCATCGGTTCTTTACTTCATCGGCATGTATTCGACACCAAACATATTATTTAGATTTCTATATTATTGGTTTGGCAAAACTTTGATTTAATCACTTATTTTGTGTATTCAGATACACGGATTATTCTAAAGCCATGGAGCTGGAGTTATTCGTATCGTATTAGTCATGGGTTTGATCCATTGTTCATTTATGTTCCTCTTATAAATATACGTATCTTCAATCATTGATTAATGTAGCAACAACATTTAAGATTAGTCTATGCACTTGTTAAGGAATTGAGTTTTGTGTCCTGTCTCTGGACACATGGGAATAGTCACCACATATTTGTCGTTTTCTCTCCTTGTTCATTATTTCCTGGCGTTTATGAATATGTGAGCTTTTGAGGGCCTTATTTATATACACTTATCTTGCATTAATTGGTTAATACTGATCTCAACAAGGATTCAGCATAACGTGAAAGAAAATGGCGGAACAACAGCTACCATATTAACGTCTTCTATTTTCCAGAAGCTGCAACATTTTATTGGTTGTCTTCACATCCCAATCAGCATGTATCAGCCTTCACATCCCAATCAGCATGTATCTGAGACCAAATATATTATCTAGCTTTCTGTGTTATTCGTTTGGATACTTTGATTTAATGACCTATTCTGTGTATTCAGATCCTCTGATTACTCTAAAGCTATGGATCTGAACGTTTGACAACTTTGATTTAATCATTTATTCCGCGTATTCAGATACTCGGATTACCCCAAAGCTATGAATCTGAACGTTTGGGAACGTTGATTTAATGACTGCTCTGTGTATTCAGATCTCAGATTACCCTAAAGCTATGGATCTGAACGTTTGGCAACTTTGATTTAATCATTTATTCTGTGTATTCAGATACTCGGATTACCCCAAAGCTATGGATCTTAACGTTTGGCAACGTAAATTTAATGATCTATCCTGTGTATTCAAATACTCGGATTACCCCAAAGCTATAGATCTGATCTTTTGGCAACTTTGATTTAATCATTTATTCTGTATATTCAGATACTAGGATTATCCTAAAGCTATGGGTCTGTAGTTATTCGTATCTTATTAGTCATGGTTTTGATTATTTATTCGTTTATGTTCCTCTTGTAAGTATACGTGTCTGAAATAATTGATATGTGGCAACGGTTTTAAGATTAGTCTATGCACCTATTAAGGAATTTAGTTCTTTTTCCTGCCTTTAGACACATAGCAATAGTCATCTTAAGGCCCTGAAGCTGTGGACTTTGTTGCCTTAAAGGCATAGATAAAAAATTATCGTATCGATCATGGTTTTCATTCATTGTTAATTTTGTTTCGAACATACAGATATCCATTTCTTAAACCATTCAGTTTCATTAGCTGTATTTAGACATATGGTAACAGCCATCTTAACGTACATCATTGCACTGATATGAATATCATGATGAAGCAAAACTTCATTATTCTGCTTCAATTCTATCTTAAGCTATAGAGTTGAAGAATGTGTTTTATATGTCTGAAATATGAGATCTCTGTACCAAACCATATTTTGAAATCGGAACATTTTTCATTTATGACTATACTTCTTTATTGAAGATGTGGCGTCGACATCTATTAAAAAGTTCTATCTTATTAGCTGTCTCTAAACACGTAGCTGAAGCTATCTTAATACTCTTCAGTGTACTGATATGAACATCATTATCGAAGCAAATCTTCCAACATTCTTATTGAGTTTTAAGCTATCGAGCATTGGAATGCCTCTTATATTGTTGAAATATGAGGTCTTTGAGTCGGTCTTTGTTTGCAAATTAAAATATATTTCAAGTTTTGACGATATTCTTTTATCTGTTACAGACATGGACGACTCGCTGCATTGTGACGTCAGTTCCGCTCCCTCGGATAGAGCTAGCAGCACCTTGGACACTATCACGGATACCACGGAGGGGGGCCGATGTAGTGGGCCCCTCGACTCCGCCCTGCCTAGTGACAGCGATCCCAATCTGGAAGCGAACCACAGTTCGGAGGAGGAACTTGAAGTGATCAACTGCGGCGCTGCCCGCTGTCCCGAAAAGCGCAAGTGGTCTCAGGCCAACACCGGCCAGCAACGGCGGCCTCCCGGTCCTGGCTCTGCTGCCTCTTCTGATGACGAGGTGCGCGACCTGATGTGTGCCTCGGCCCCTGTCGAATTCCGGGCCTCTCCACCGGCTAACGTCCCCAAACCTAGCCGGTCGCTGTCCCCTCCTCCGAAGTTGTTCCACCACGACGCGATCCCACCACATGAGCTGTGCGCCCTGGCCTCGCCCCGTAAGAGGCACCGGCGCGCCCTGCTCGCTGCCGCCGCCGCAAGTACAAATCCCGACGCCGTGCACCGGCCGTCTCTGGACTTCGAAAAAATGCAACAGGTAGGTCGACACCCTTCTCTTCAATATGCTCATTTACCACATCTATCTGCCGCCTCCAACTTGCCGCGAACGTTCCCCCGTTATTTTCAATTTATGTATATATATCACATTCCGGATTTCAGAACACCAATAGTATACCTTGTGTAAAATCAATTAGAATTGTTTATTAATTATATAGTTTAACATGCATATTGGACGCTTAAATAATATCATAAAATGTCTACATAACAGTTTAAGTTCTTTGACTCAGAAACACCGATCCTTGGGCCATTATTTCTCCATAGGAAGTGTCAAAACGGCTCTATTTAGTATTACGAGATCTCGCTGATGAACAAAGATATCAAAGTATTGGTTGCGCAGTACTAATTATGTTCTAGTTGTCTTGTCGACTGTAAAATATCTTCTACACAAAATGACGATGTGAAAAAAACGACTTGCAGCAAAAGAGTCGGCTTACCATGTTGCAGTATGATCTTGTTTATAAATGTTCCACCTTTTGGGTACAAACTGTATACCATGTGTGTTCTTACGAACACACATGGTATATGTATGTTTTTACAAACACACTTTCCTTTTAGCAACCTTTATATGCCTGTCCAAAATTGCCATAGGTGGATTTTTGTCTTATGATCGTTGTGTAAATGCTGTGTCTAAAGCTATTTTCCCAGACTCTAAATCACTAGTACATTTGCTTATTTCAGAATTTTTTTTTTACATAAAGCTTTTGCAAGAAGCATTTTGCTATTGGAAGTTCTTTCCCATCACTCTAAAGTTGAAATTAAAGGTGCAAAGCTGTCACATCTACATTCGTCTGGATAAAACATGACTACATTTTTAATATCCGCTAGCAATAAAATCTATTGTAAATAATATATTATTGGAATGATTTGGAAATGTTTTTTATTATTATTATTATTTCCTTTGATTTGTTATTAAGAACATTGAAAGTGTCATGTTTAGGAATGTTTCGATTCAAATTTGATTTAAGTTTTCGTGGACAGATTGGTTGAAACTTGTTACCTAAAAATAATTCCAATGTCATTGCATTTAGAGCTCAACCATTTGTAGATTGATGGCAGTTGTGTGGTAAACTTTGTTAGTTACCCCTGGGGTTTGCAAAACTATGGCATAAGACAAGTTTTCTTGTTGCCACTGCAGTAACGCCAATTCTGCGCTGATAAATATGAGAAACGCGAAATTGTTCCATCAATACTGGTTGCTGCTGCGTTGGCATTATTCCAGTCTATAATATTTTTTTTTGAACTTCTTAAGTAAAAACTATTTGCATAGTTTGTTGAGGAATTCCCATTAGCAATCGTCACAATGACGTTCAAGCTGCATGGCTTCCAAGATGAAAATCTGACTGGAAGTATCAGAATAAGATCCTTCAGACGTATTTCTTCCATTATTTCTTTGAAAAATTTGTTCTTTTTCCATTTTCAGGACTTAAACACTTGGCCACACATCACGTTTCATAGACCAATTTATGAAAATTCCATAATAATATCCAGGTGTTCAAATGTGAAAATTTGCTAGAATGGTAATTAATGCCATACGCCTTCTTCGTTTGGTTTCTGTCAGTTGACGTCACTGACAAGATTCATTGATGCCCACGATGAACTACTGAGTTATTACTGGATTAGTCTTGTTGGTCGATATAATGACGCCATTTTTTTTCTGCAATGAAACTGCTCTGCATAAACTCTGTTATTGTGCTCATAGTTAAGCAGATGAACTTATTTAAGGATTTTTCCTGTTCGACATCTCATTTTCATTTGTTTTCATCATGTTAATTTTTATTGAAAATACATTTATAATGAATGAATTAGGGAATGATAAGTTTTTGTCTCATTTTTATCCACCTGGTTTTCTGATATTTATAAAATGAACAATTCAGCAGTGCCTGTGTTAGAATGTATTTTTCTAATATACATTCTATATGTTTCCTGTATATATTTTACTGAAAGTATTTAACTATTAAGGTTTTGCCTCATTTTTATATTAATTGCTTAATTAGTAGGCGTTGTTGAATATTCACTGGAATCTATTCTTTATTGCAATACTGTGATATCCTGTAATGAATTCAACCTTTAATTGATCAAAACAAATTACAGTTTTTTATATTTTTGTTATGTTTTTAAAATTTCTGTTGGATTTCTGTTTAGAATTCTTAATATTCGGGAACACAAATTTTCCATAGTTTGCCAATTAACAGTGTAGCGTTGAATAAGAAAGCTGGTTGATTACTGAGCGCAGACGACTTTCTGATCTTGATTTCTAAATTCCTACTCCTACGGAAATACTCTGTTATAGTTAGGGACGTACCCAAGGGGAGGGGTCCCACTCAAATTTAGGTATATGCTTTTAGGTCTTCTAAAATAACATGCTTTTATCAACTTTTGCCCTGTAATATATTTTTAGATGTATTTTGTGATGTATACGCATTTGAAATATTTAATCAATGACTAAATATAACTGTGTTTTATTTTAAACATATTGTTATGTTTTAGTTATAAATTGTGCACCCCCTTGCCTGATTGTAATATTTAATTTAAAGTAATATTCATTGTATAATTAAAGTAATATTCAATATATAATACAATATATAATTCGAGATCTGTTAAGTGACATAGCTGAATAAAATTATTAAAATTGACCACTTGCGCTTTAGATTAAGGAAATTTTCGTATTTATGTAAAAAAATACATGTCTTTCTTTTATTGGAGTTTTTCAATTATTTATTTGAAAATTATATAAAGATCTATTTTTGTTTTCTTTACCGTAAGCAAATGCGACAAATTTGACGTGATTATTGTAAATTAGATTCTGAATTAGCCGTTTTCTTTTTGATCAATTTCTGTTGAATTCTTCATCATCAGTGAGTAGTAGGAAGACGAGTTTTCCTGCAAACGATTTTCGCGCTTGTGGACTAACTCCATTGAATATGCTGGATACTTGTATCCAACAAATTCTTGTATTCAAGGTCCTTGGATACTTGTATTCAAGGTCCTGGACCTTGAAACGTTTGTTTATCCCAGACTATTTATGTCTCAAAGAAAATAATAATGACGACGTGTCTTTGCATTATGTAGACATTTTATGATTTTCACAAGAACCATGAAATTTGAAACTTAATTTTTTACTTGAATTATTCACTATGGTCAGAATCGATTATTATAATAGGCATGTATCTTCAGTTGACATCAACCATAGTCAAAAGGCCCAACTATAGAAGAAATGTTTTTTGTTCCCGCACTTTTTCAAATATTTCTGGTTGTAAGCCTAAATGAAATAAAGCCCTGGTAATTATATATGGTGCTGTTCTTAAATATTTAATTCTTCACTGCCCTTATTAACATGTATCTCATTTAAGCACATTAACAATGTTAAACAAATGAGACCAGGCTGTCCAAGATAACTTATATATCACACACGTGTTTTCAGGTATTTATAATACTTTAAATACAGTATATAACTCGAGGTATGTTGTTTGACATATCTAAACAAAGTTATCACAATGAACAATTTACGATTTTAAATTAGAAAATTTTGCATTTATATACAAAAATGTTACTCTAAAAAATATTTTATTTTGTGTCTTTGATAAGCTCTTATTTAACTGTCACATGCATATAAGATTTTCTGCAAAAATATCTAGAATTTTTTAGTTTAGATCTTTGCTGCTATGTGACTCATCATAAAATATTAAAATGGTGCAGTGAAGAGTTAAGAAACTTTCTAAATTATTTTACACAATGGTATTGAGTCATTTTACTTATTTCTAGCAATGTGAAGCCATAAATAATATTCTGTTTTATTATAGTCCAACTCATTATTTGAAGTTGTCTTAATATATTTCATGCAAAACCGTCATATCTATATAGTTATCCAATCAACTTCGTGCCAGATTTTTAATAGATCTTTACAGCTATAATTCTTTTATATGTAGACTTCTTTGACATTTTTGTTTTCTTCGACAGGAAATCTGTCTTTTTTCACTGGCTATATTATTTGTCTGAAAAGCTGGGACATTTGATAAATGACTTTAGAATTCCAAAGAATTGGAACGTGATGGAATATCAATTGCATTGTTTAAAATATTGAATAAAGCTAACGATCCTATATATCTACCAAGAAAAATACCATAATTTTTTATTGAAAAAAAATTATTCATATTTAGTTCTCAGCACTTGAATATAAAAAAAAATGTCTTACTGCATATTGAATAAATTTTCGGTAATTAAGACAAAACTGTGGATAAAATTAGCTTTATGCTTAAATGAAATTTTAACAGTTGAAGAATAATCTAATTTTAAAACATCCTATGCTTCGTACTTAAAGGCACTCGAAAATTAATCGATTCTTGGTTAACATAGTGAAAAGTTTAGTAGTATGATACAACAGAGTTGGCTGGTTTAAGCTCTATTGGCCTAAACCATTTTTTAAACCGTGGTTTTTCGGAGTTTAAAAAAAAAATAAGCGTTTTCCCCCCCCTTCCCTACTGTAAAACCCCGTTCAACAAAATGTTCCCGATTATTCCCTATCAAAATGTCTTATTTTAAGATACGACGATAAAACAATTTCTGCTTAACAAAAAGTTTTGGCAGAGAAGTTTTCAGTAAATAATCAGGATATCAATTCTAAATTTTCATACTTTGTTCAATTAGTATTCCGAAATTATTATTCCTAAACTTAAGAGTTTCTCAGATTTCATGAGTAAATTCGATGGTATTTTTCAATTTATGAAATCGGGAGCAAATTGTATTTCTCGTGAAGTGATTATTAAAAATAATTTTAAAAAGTCGAAATGGATATGCTTTCTGAAAAAGCAATTTACCAAATCAAATTCTTTTCTAGATTTTTTTAACAAGCGCAACTTAAATTTGATTGGATGAGCAAAACGAGGTATTTTTAACTGTCCATTATTTCTCCCTGTAAACTCGTAAAATATTGTTTCTTAAATCATTCTTCTCTATATATTAAAAAGTCTTCAAATTTTATATTGCACTCTTATCATAACAGAAAAATCGATTATTTACATTGAAGTAAGATTTAATGACTTATTCAGTGACTTAATGACTTTACAAAAATTCCTTAAATTTTACCCTACTCATAGTTTGTTAGTGTATTTATTAAATGCAAATGATATTTCTTTGTCTAAAATTTCGAAAAAGGTTGTTTTTCGCTTTGACTTTAAAAATATTTTTAAGTGTTTCTCTTAATTTTCATGTCTGTTTGTCTTATGAATATTTTGTGTTTTATATAACCAAAATGTACGGCGAAATATATACCTTAATTTTACATAATCATGTCATGGAATAAATAATCGATAAAAACTAAAATGACTTTTTCTCTTCCAATAATTGAAACATATAATATATTTGTGTTTTACTACTGAAAATTTTATTATTTATTTTATATTCACTGTATATTATTTCAGAATGTAATGTTTATGATAGAAAAGGTTTATTAAGCATTATATGTATTTTTATTATTTTATATGTTTTAAGTGATATATTTTTACATAACATATGTGCATGTGTAGTATAAGAAAAGTCCCAAAAAGTACAACTGGATTTGGTGTTTGTAGACAATGTTGAAATGTCTTTATAAAATAAAATAGGACTAGTTGACAATTGAATGTGCTTCTAGTAAAGATGTTATAATTGTAGAAATTAAGTTTTATATTATTTTGGTTAAAAATACGTCAACTGCACTAGATTGTACAGAGATATTTTATATTTTTTACACGTTATTGTAGGTAACAGTAGAAAATAATCTATTTACCAATTTTTAACTTGTTGACCATTGCTGTGTTATCTATGTGAATAATAATATATGTTAAGATAAATGTAAATTCTGTGTTTTTCAAAATGCGGTTTTACCGCTAGTATAATTTTTCAAGAGTAATTATGGAAATATGCTACAAAATTATGCAAATTATACACTTCAACTTTTATGACTTTCATATTGATAACTTTTTCTTGTTAATAAGAAATTATATTTACTCTAACCCATAATTTTATGTAGATGTATTAAATGTGCAAATTAGGATCTGTAAAACGGTATCAGACATATTATTATAAATGAAGAAAATATTTAGGTATGCTATTTAAAATAGTTAAAGCATGAACATGTTTAGAGAGTAATTGCTTCATGAAAAAATGATGGAATTAGTAAATGAAAAACGACACAGATGGAAAATGGCTAATAATTTATTCTTATATGGAACATATATTAATGTCAGCATATTTATGATATTTCAAAGTTAGCTATTCTCTGTGGAAGAACACTAATTATTTCAGAAAAATCATAAATAAAAAATAACTAATCTGTCAAAAATAATTCCTGATGTATTCAAAATAATGACTTTATGTGGCATTAATGGTTCACAGATCAGCATTATCAAATGTGTATCAATGAATACTGACTTTTTCTGCAAATAATGACTTTAATGGATGAATATTGATGACCCCTTGCGGAAAATCAAAACTTTTATGTTCACATATATATCGTATAATGGCAGTACCTTGCTGATTGTTAAGATTGAATCATTATCTGTATCGATGAATACAGATTTATTTCTGCAAGTCTACGCTGGTGCATTATAATTTGCTGTATATTTGTGTTCTAATACCTTGTTAAATAATTCTCCACCAATAGCAACCCTGCTTTCAATGTGACATGCTAATTTTTCTTAGTGAACAACTAAATAGCTGCCATTACGCACAATCATTGTAAATAAGAATATGTCTTGACTGCAGAGGAGCAAATTACTGCTCAACTGTGCGAGTCAAAAGCCTTGAAGAAATTCAAGTTTAACTCCTGTTTTCTGTATTGTGATTTCATTTTTATTCTATTGCATACCTGCCACCTTTTCTCATTGCACGGAAAATTTGCGGAATTTGAATTTTATTTTAAAATATGTATTAAGGATCATTATCATTTGCATATACAGGTCGCTTATTTTTTAATGCCAAACCATATCGCCAAATGAATGTTCATATCGTCAAATGAACTATTTCAATGCCATTTCTATTTTCAATTAAAACTTAATCGTCTTATGAGCTCCCCAAAAATAATAATTTATTTTTTACAGTCTAAAGCACATAAAAAATTCTACGAATTGCAGATGTATATTTGATTAAATCATGATTATCATAAATATTTCTATTACAGAATAAATGTTAAAATGTTTTATTTTTGTCAACTCTATTACCAAATGAATGTTTAAATTGTGAAATGAACTATTTAATGCCATTTTTTTCAATTGAAACTTAATTGTCTTATGAGTTCTCAAAAATAATTTTTTTTATAGCCTAAAGCGCAGAAAAAATAGTATGAATTGCAGATGTATATTAGATCAAATCACGATTATCATAAGTATCTTCATCATTACAGAATAAATGTTAAAATGTTTTATTTTTCATCGTCAACCGCGTCACCAAATGAATGTTTAAATCGTCAAATAAACTATTTTAAAACCAATTTTATTTCAATTAAAACTTAATTTTGTCTTAACCAACAAAAACCAACATTTATTTCTTTTTACCCTAAAGAGTATAATAAAAAATAGCAATTATAGATAGCATATATTGAATTAAATTCTTTATTAAAAATATCCCCATCATTGCAGACGAGATAATGTTATGTAAAGACATTTGAAACAGAAAAAAACCTGTTGTTTTTCAACTGTTGTTGTCACCAAATTGAGTTTCATATCTTTTCAAGAATCGCCAAAATGATCTCTTTTTTGCATATTGCGAAATTGCCATCCACAGCACGAACCTTAGCATAAATGTTTTAAATTTGGTATTTATTCATGGTGCGATTGTTAGTAAGATTTGGTTATTATAATTTCCGTTGGTATCTAAATAAACAGTAATAGACCTTCTAGTTTAGAAAATAATAAATCTTCGTTTTCTAAATTTTGAAAAAAACTTCTTATAAAGTATATATTACAATTTATTCTTTTGTTCTAATTTTTCGAAGAACTCAATATGAAACGCCATCAACGCGTTCAACTTTTTAAAACAATTGGACAAGATTTTTTGGATGCAATGCCCAAACGCGAGGAAGAGAATCTTGATATTTCACAAAGCGACTTTTCTTGTAAGCAATAGACTGCTAAAACTGTTCTTTGAGAATGTATAAATATAATTAAATTTTCAATTTAAAGTGGTAATAAAATTTTTCGATTGAATTTGGTGAATGAAAATTACATTTATCGATTGAAAAAACGTAATATAACAAAATTAGCACCTGCCGGTAACTCTCCTCGCATATCGAGCAACAAGGAAGCAATATTTGTTTTAAATAAAGATTTAAATATTTAACAATTTGAACAATAGCATTTTACTATATAAACCAATTACAATGCTGTAATGTTCACCATTTTATTATAACCCAAACAATGAAGAGCATTAAATCGAAATAATGCTTCTCCTTATGAAAACACTTGCAATTACGGCTTTTGGTTTGGATGAAGATTATATAAATTGATTTCCCAATTATCTTCGTTAATGGTTGCATTTTCAGTTTAAAATTACTTTCAATTGTTACTTTGATACTTTACGGCCAATTTATTTGCTAAGTATCGAAATTTGATGTAAGGCAACATCTTAGATTAAAGCTCTTAATATAACTTAATTTTACGACTTCTCTTTATGTCAATCAATAAAGTGTAATATCATCTAATCTTTTGCTTGTTTTGATAAATAATAAGCAAAAACGCATTTTCTTTATTATACTAGGAGGCAATGTCCCCTGCTCGCTATACACTTCGCCAAACCTCGTGACTCGTATATCAAGCCAAACTAAAGTTTTAACCAGTAAACGGTTTATTTCATCATGTTACCCTATTGTTTCTCTATAAATGTACCAAATTTCACATTTTTGTAGACTATAGTTTTTGCGGTACGAGGCACGGAAAATCGATGGACGTGCCGATACGAAAAAACATTTCTCACTTCAGAAGTGCATAAAAGTAAACTATATCGTAAACTACATCGAAATTAAGAAAAGGAGCTCCGTCCTGCAAATATTCAACTATGTAAGTAAGTACCTGCCTGCAAAAATTCTTGATCCTGTTTGTCTATCCAGGACACGAACTCGCAGTTCATATATGTGTCTTTGATATCCAATATTTCTTAAACTACAATATATATCGAAATCGTTTATTTCAGCGCGTTCTCCAAACCATTCCCTATAAATGTGCCAAATTTTATATTTTTACATGCTATAGCTTTTGCTGTACGAAGCAAAGAAACGAGATATTTGTGAAACACCGGCGGCGGCGTCATCAACTTTTCTTTTTTTTATATAGAGAGATACATTAAAAATAAAAAATTGCAATATGTATTTTTGGTATGCCTTATACATAAAAAAATGTTTAAATATAAAGAACTGCTTATACCCAATTTTCCATGCATCACTTGGTGAAAGGTGGCAGGTTTGCTATTTGTCTAACAAAAATTCTAACCATCGAAAAAATTCTAAAATGATTTTGAACTCTAGAATCGCAGGAAACGAAACTCTCAAGCCACAGTTTCTCGTGGAAAGTCATACATCTTGTGCGAGAATATATACAGCCAATAGATTTTGAAAGTACGAATTTATTTTTCTCAAGTAGTATGAAACATTTTGATTTTCCGTCACTCTTGTCTAGCTTCTCCCAAGGAGAGCACTGAGATCACCTCTGTTTTCTTTGTGTCACTATTGTATTAGCCTATCCACTGGACTTGTCCGGTTCTTTATATTTCTTACTCCTTCTTCAAGCCTTTTTTATTAGCCTGAAATGCATAACCATTTTTTCTGAAATGTACTAGCATGTCTTTTTTCGCTCTCACTAGTTTATTCCAGCGATTTTCTTCAATGCTTTTTTTTTTTTTTTAACTTGTCTCACTTCACTGAACTTTTTTTATCTTTTCATGTCTCATTCACGTGTTATGGAATTTTATTTAAAGTATTTTCTGAAAGATTCGAAATATCCTTGGCTGTATCAGGGGAATGCTGCATAAACATTTTCTACAGAGTTGAATGGAATAGCTGTTGACTTTTTTTTTTAATAAAGTAAACAATATTTTTGTCCGTGTTCTGTAACTGCCCACATTTTTAACTGCTGAAAAATACTATATTCTAGGGCAAGAATTAATTTGATTTTGTGCGTATTAAAATGTGTTCCATTTTTTTTTGGGGGGGGGAGGGGGGGTACATAATTGGACCATTATTATTATTTTTTTAATTTTCGAATGCTGTGCGTATATTTTCAAATTATTACCTCACTTTCAAAAACAAACCGCGATTAAACCCAAGAATTAACATTTTAGATGTGCTGGACACATAAATTTTCAGATTTTTTTTTTATTTTTATTATTTTATTTAATATTTAGTTTGGAATTTTTTTTTGTAAATATTTAAACATCTGGTTTTTGTTTTATTTTATTTTATATAAATAGAAAACGATAATAATTACCTATGATTAAAATCTTCATCTGATTTCAGTTCTTGTTTGGAAATTTGGCGCAAACAAAAATCATTGTTTATCAAAAAATATAGCTTTCACGCTTGAAACTAAAAATATATTAACTATGACGCTTTAAACACGCTTGATGAACATTTTGACCATAAATTGCATAATAAGAGCCAATAAACCCAATGTTGCACAATTATTGTCGATTTACTTAATTATTTGTAATGCAAGTTATTGTACTTAACAAAATATTCCCCTGGTATGGCTTGCTGTGGAATTTTCGGATTTTCATTAATTTTTGTTTTTAGTTTTAGTTTTAAACCGTATTTACTAGGATGCAATTCTATTTCAAGCACGAATTCTACTAACAAGCATTTCAAAGCTCAATCATATTGAAAATTTTGATATTTTATTACGTTATTTAGAAATGCAATTTTCGAAAGTTCCTCATGGTCTTCTTCAAGTCTTACAAAAAGAAAAAAAAAAAACCATGCACTTTCCAAAATTATTTATTTGCATGTTGAGACTCACTTTTCTCCCTGTCACATTTTCTCCCTTCTTGGTCTGATTCAGACTTCTGTCCTAAATTATTTTTGACGTAATCCTGATCCTGCAGTCTTAAATGCTTTGAGCTGGAGTTACTTTTATCCCTACACAATAATGTTTATCTAGTATGTTAATTGATAAGAGAAGGTATTTTTGGTCGATTCACGTCTGAGTCACCTATATGGATATACCAGGGATAAAATTCATACCAAACACATGCTGAACGAACATTATGTTAAAGATATCTTCAGTTTAAAGCATTTAATATTGCATTATGAGGATTGCATTATATACTAAACAATGCAACATTTTAAATTCAGTTTAGATAATAAGGTTAAATGTATATTCCGTTTGAATGTTTTTATATTATTTATTTTTTTATCAAAATTTTAAGGATTTGGAGGATTTTATTTATATTAAGAAAATATATGATTCTTAGTTGAGACAATTTATCTAAATTATATCAAGTAAGTAAACTTTATACTGAATTGGATTTCTTTCAATATTTTCAATAAGTGTTAAATATATCCAGTAAATACGGTTACATTCATTTTTTTGTTCATTTAATGAGTTAAGTTAAGCTTTAGTTTTATGACAAAAGTAATAAGGAAGAGTTCCATCCAGATTTAATTATGCAAAACTTTAGTTATTGCTTTTCAGTTTTTAATGCTATGGCGTTCGAACTAAAATTTATGTTTTAGTTCGAAATATATATCTTTCAACTCGGGCTATAACTTTTAATGGCTGAACTATAAAAATATTTTTTAATGACAAATACCCAAAATTTGATTTCATTGTCAGTTTCTCGAACGGTCATTAATGTTTTAACGAATATACGTTTAAATGCTTCTGTTAAATCATTGCAGGTCGTTGTTCTTTATCGTTAACTGAAGTTATTGTTCACGTGATCGTTCTTGCAATTAGTTATATGTTTTTGAGCTTCTATTGACATATTTTAATATATACAAACATTTTAAAAATAATAGTGGTAGATATTTTTGGTTGATTTCATTTGAATAAGAAAAGGCGAAGAATGAATTAAATTTTGAATATTATTGATGACGAGTATGTGACAAAATTGACAAAAATACAGTCTTAAAATGTAATTTTTTATCATTTAGATTAAAATTGCCAAACCTTACGAATGTTTCTAATATTAAAAGAACATATAGAATATTTAAATTAATATATGCTGCTTGAGCAAAGTTGTACTGGAGCTTAATTTAAATAAAAATCTGGTTGGAATTCACTTTTTACTGTTGAGAAAACTTTAGTTTTTCTTTCATTATTTTCATTAATTTTGTTTTTCATTTTCATTATACAGGTGTTTATCCACAAGTAATTTTTTACGGACAAAAGCGTTGAAGAATTATTTCTGGAATAAACTATATGAGAAGTGATAATTCGTAGAAGATTTCGTCATCGCCTGTATATTTCTAATCTTGGCTAAGCCATTTGATCGAAGCCTCAGAAGACGATAATATGTGTTCATAGTGTATTTATTGATAACTTGTGAAAAATCATGTATATTATAGGATATTAAAATAATTGACGTTCTAGTTCTACAGTTATTTTATTCAGTCATATATCGTCCTCTCCGCTTCAGACGTAACACAGCTCGACATGTCAGTTTTCTGTTTAAGACAGTTTTCAGTTAAGACAAATTAAGTGAGCTAGCTCTCTCTTTAGATAAACCGACACATATCAGGTTCTAATGTCTTCCGTTAGAGGGCGCATGATTGGCACTTCAATATATTGTAAATCCCAAATGTTTTGTTCATATGTTTAATTAAGAAATATATATAGTTACATCTTTGTAGTTTTCTTTCAAGTTGTGGTCATGATGAACATTAATTGAAAGTCGTCATAATTCGATAAAAAAAAAAAAAAACGCAACGCGCAAAGTTGATGAGAATATAAGCTTGAAACTATCACAATCAAAATTTTGATAGGACGGTAATAATAATGAACAAAACACACTTCGTGAAAATTGAGAAAACAAAAGGATATTTAAGGCGTGTTAAATAACGTTAGACCAACAGCATAACGATAAATGAGAATGAGTAATTTAATTTGCCTCTATTGCAGTCTTGTTTGATAGTAGTTTCGCGTCGATCAATAGAGGGCGTTCGTATATTGGACTGAGAAACGATGTCAAACGCAATAGCATTTGTAGCTCGCTGTATGAGCGCCCTCTATTGGTCGACGTAAAACTACAAACTCCAAGCTTGGAAAAGGGACCCCGTTACGTTACCGTAGTTCATTCAATTTTATGGGATATTTAATTTGTTCTTCCTGAAATTGACAAATTTAGAATTGTGTCGTTTCTGAAGCAGAGGTGCGATATAATCTTCAAAGGTGGGTAAAGTTCTTTTGTAGTACCTATGAAAGATATTTCAGAGAACGAAATAAATTATCCAGTACGAATTTCTAATAAACTTTTATGAAATAAATTTGATAGAAAACTTTGGAAGTTTGCCATTTCTATAACACAGATATTCGTAAGCGATATGTAATGTATCTATAATACTCTATCAAGGCAGTATAATTTTTACTTTCTCAGTATTGAGAGAGTATTGTTTTCACGAAAATTTTCGATTTCGAGATTTTGATGTCGATATATGTTTTAAGACTTTCTGAACACGTTTTGACAATTTTTGGAGTGTTGTCTATGGTCGTTTTCTTGTGTAGACGATAGAGACCACAAAAATTAATGGATTTTCACAAAATCCATTAATTTCCCGGGTTTGTCATACAATAATCTAAAACTATATAGAATTTTTTTTACGTGCGAGCGAAAACTTCGAAATCTTATATTTTTTAACATAGCAGCATAGAACAAAATTCGACATAATCATGCATAAAATGGTTTGTTTATGGCTCAGCGATCATTAGACGTAAGTTTCAATCGTTGTGAAAGCTAGTCGCGATACAATTTGTTTTTGTTCGTGATTTCATTAACTCCCTTCTGGGGAAGAGGAACATTGTCAACTACGGTATCGATCGTAAAATTTTTCAAACCATTTAAAGTAAAGGGTAACGCGCTATAATTGTAATCATTTAGACAGACCCACGATACCGATTTTTCAAAAAAAAAAAAAAAAATCTTATAAAATTTATAAAAGATTCTACTAAAAGTGGAATCTGGTATGTTAAGGTCGAGTTGAGCCACGCTTCAGTTGATTATAAAGGTTCTTCGAACGGAAACTACTGAGATGTAGTAAGGATTTTTACTTTCTTATACTGCTGTATAGAGAAACTATTGTTTTTCTTAAATTTTTTCAAATTCCATCTTTTTTGCTCTAAACCCATGTCGAATAGTTTTTGCAAGATCGCCACTTGTGTTTATGCCTCATGAGGTGTGTGTTCAGGATAACTTAATAATGAATGCGTTAATGAACCTCTATCAAATATTATCTGTACATATAGGCATATGTTGATAAAGATATGTGAAATGCTAGATCGAGACAGAGTATTTTGTCTATCCCTGATTAGAATTCGAATTTAATAATTAGCATATAATTATTTTTTATGGGAAACAATGAACAATAATAGTAGTAAATAGCAAATGGGGGAAATTGATAATCTGAACAATTTATTCTATGTATGTTAAAGGAGATTAAAATAATTTATATTAGCGCAGATATACGAAATGCATCCCATTCATCTGTGTCACCGAGCCGTTGCCATCTCGAAAAATTATACTTTTAAAAATTTCTACAAACTCTTTTAAAAAATATCTTTGGGTTTAAATCTTTAAGGTACATACATTTTTTTTTCATTCTGACAATAATTATAATACGAGTGGATATTTATTGGTCAATATAGGAAGCTAGTTATAATTTTATTACACTTTGAACAGTAATAGATTTTACTTTGAGCTCAAAACAGCTCTTGACCGGAACTGAGAATTGAATCATGGACTTCCGGAGAATGCCTCAACCATGCTATGAATTACACTTTTCCTAGCGTTTCACTTGAATTATCTTCCAAGCTTTTATCAAATTTATATGCAAAATTTTCACACATGTACTGTTTTCGCTATTTCAAGTTTGTATTTTGAAATTTTTTATTCCTTTACTTATATAACGTATTTTATAAACATAATAAAACATATTCTGTTATTCGTGTTAAGAAAGTAATTTTCAGTGTAAAGGCATACAATTCCCGTAACTTTTTTTTTTACTTCACACCCATATGAATAACAACGAAGAGTGAATAATTATCAACGTGATTTGTATTGAGAAATTACCCCACATGCAAGTGTCGAAAATTTGCCTTTTCTTTTTACTTTCGTTTTGCTTTATCTTAAAGGGTTTTAAAATTCCTTCATATTGCACACATAATTTATGAAATTTATTATTATTATTAATTGAATTTATTCCAAAATCACTACAACAGGGTACAATTCTAATTACCTCTTATCACTTACCTGCATGACATTGTTTAGTACTTTTAAGTGAATACACATTATAATTTATTTGACATTTGAGGCGGGAAATGCCTACTAAAGTACACATTAAAATAACAAATCAGTTGCTTATACGTAAATTGGTGGACTTCTAAAATCCATGTGACATAATTTTATTAATTATAAATTGATACAAATGCGATCCATAAAAAATGGTCCAGATTAGCTTTCAAAACTTATAAGAGCCTTGCTCCTCTTTTTTTTCATGTGTTCTTATATTTAAATAATCGGGACATTTACATCTTGAAAAATTTTTCGCTACTCACACAAAAGACTTTCTTGGTCTATGGATCGCGGTCCACTGTTTTCTGAAGAGCTTTTCCAAATCATTAGGCTGAGGGGGGGGGGGATGCTATACATTTGTAAAAGAATCAATTATTAGACAGAATCCTATTTCAAAGATATTTATGAAATAATGAAAGTTAAAAATATGTTGCCCTGTCATCAAGGTGATATTTACATGCATTTGTATTGCATAAATACAACACGCTTCAACAGTCAACATCTAAATTTAAAAAAAAAAAATCTGATGTGGGCTACACATGACTTTCCTTATATATTGCGATGAATTTACTACTTTTACAGTAAAAAAAATCGGTTATTCTTATAGTAGATACTTATATTCTTTCCAAGATATTGAATTTTCGACAATTAGTCGTAATTTTTATTTATTTAGTGTCATTTTTATCCATTTGGGGAGATTTTCGTTAATTTGGCCACATTTGAAAAAGTCGCCAAGTTGGAGCCATTCCGTCAAATTCGTCGCCAAAATCTCGCCAAGCGCTATGGACGGAGAGCTTCTTATTCTTATAGCAGGTAAATGACTATTGGCGTTCAAATACAAAATTATTACTCAAAGTATCTTTTCTCATGAATGGAACGAGCTAGATCCACGAGAATGATGTCACCAAATTTATCGCATAATATTACATATGAAAAGTGGACATGTTTCTCAACAGTTAATGTTCTGTTTTAATTTATGGGATTTTTTGATAAATTTATTTTAAAAATGTGCAATATCTGGAGAACGGTTCATGCTAGCGTTCTAAAGTTTATGCCAATCGTTTTCTAAGGAAAAATTGCATAAGAAATGTCTATTTGCGTAACTTTATTAAAGATTTTGGTTTTTTGATGATTTTATCAAAAATTCACCCGAAAATTTAGAGGGATTCTGGACATTCGATTACGTTTAAAAACAATAGGCTTCCAGTACTCACGGATTGTGATTTTTGTACCAAATTTCATTCGAATCGTTCCATTCGTTCGTAAGATATCGTCTCCACAGACTCACTGACACACACACACATACTTTCACAGACATCACCTCAAAAATGTTTGATTCGTGATCAGGGATGCTTGAAACGTGCTCTCCCGTCGTTCAAATTTTCGACCCCGTCACAATACTTTCCTTATACATTATGTATATAAGGAAAGTAATAAGTGTAGCAGCTTAGTACGAAATTAACTTTCCAGTCAGTTTCATTTTAAATATTTCAGTCATATTTGCAGAATTGTGAAATTTTGCTGTGTGGAAATAAAAAGTCAAAACACAATGTATAAGGCTTTATTAATTTATTCCAACTCTTTAATGTGCCATTAGAAATATCCTGAAATGGAAGTTTCATTTCACACAAATTAAATTCCCCTCGCTTCTATTACGAAATTACATTCATATCAAAGTACCGTTTTCAGATTATCAGAAAGTCACTTGTATGTATAAAGTACTGAATGCACAAAGAGATCACAGCGTTGATTCACCTTCTGTATTAAGACACGCTTACTCAAATGATGTTCTTTGAACTGAAACTGGTAAAAGGGTAAAGAAATTGCATCAACGTAAAATCTACAATCGAATTTTTATTTATATCTTGAATCTGTATAAGTGATTAATGGAACTGAAGAATTGCACAGCTCGAACTATTAACCGTAAAAGCTTCAAATTTTGCCTAGACCTATAACAAACGAGAAAAAATTTATGAATTGCAGAAATTTGTGATCTAACATTATTTCGGATATAACTCTCAAACGGCTAGACCAATGTTTCTAAAATTGGGTACACAAAATAATTCAAGGAGTGCATGGCAAATTGTTTAATTTATTAAGTTTTTATGACTAAAATATTAATAATTATAAAAATTTAATAATTTTTTTTCCAATTACATAAATATAAGTCCACTAGCACGAATATCGGGATTATTCGTTATTTAAGATTCAAATCTCTGAATAAGTGTCCTGCCGCTCAATTAGATAAAGCAATGCAGCACTCTCAGTCATATTTTGTCCAGCTTTTAAAATCTACTATTTTTTTTTTTAACTGCAACCTGTGATTTTTTTTTTGCAAATGTTTCAACATCCGTTTATTTTCTTTTTAATTTTTCTAATGTTTTATGTAATTTTTCAAATCGTTAGCTAAATTTAAAAAGAAATGGCTCTAGGCTAACTATTAACCTTGGAAAAATCATTCTATACATATGTAGTCACATAGTAACATGGTTTGACAGAAATTAATAAAGATTAATAAAACATTGTATAAAATATTTATAAATCAAACTACTAGTTTACAATCTGCAGATAATAAAGAATTTTATTATTAAAATTCTCAAACTAATCGACAGGGATATGCTGATGAGAATAAATGTTAAAAGATATATACAATTGTTGTATTTTGGGGAAACAGAGCTACATACATAAAATTCCTTTTTATACCATCACGCTCAAATATAAATATCCTACATTTTCTTAATCCCATTGGTGTACCATCAACTGTTCTTGACAAATTTTAATTTATATTTATAGTAGGACATTTTTTTATATTTTATAATTACATTTTTTATTCCATGTTTAACCATAGAAACAGCGTTACGTTTCAAATACCGAAATCGTCTGCTGGTTACTATTGAAATTATTGTCTGAAAAAGTCGAAAACATGGAGGTAAAAGGAGTTAAAATGACGTTTCAGAAAACGCCAATATCGTCTGAGACAATAATTCAGGTGACGCTGGGATAAGTATGACTGCATTGCATGCATGTAAAACTGAAACAATAAAGAATATCCCTACGTATTCAAAATTATTTTACTTTTCAATTTATTTTTATCTCCATATATTCTGCACTCTGTTATATAACTATGAAAAAACACTAATTAGTTATGCTCATAGGAAATCTTTAATTTAGAATTTGATAAAAATACATGCCGAATACTACTCCTTTCTGTTGAGTTAACTAACAATAGCAGCTACTTTACTAACACTAGCGACACCTATATATAATTCTCAAAGCATTGTGGCATTTTCAAGCGTTTCATCCATAGGAGTTTCATCTCCTTTCTAACTCCATGCAGTGACCGAACATGAAATGCTGCTCAGCTTATCGCAATTTCTAAGTTAACAAAACTGTAAAATATGCGCCATTTTTATGCATTCATTCGAAACAGTTTTGATATTCAGAACTTCTATTAAGTGTATGGGTGTCACATGACCGCTAGTACTTTTATTCCGCGCGAAGCATGAATGAAAATAGCTAGATATTCATATCGCTATTCAAATCTGTAAAAGATCTTCCCATAACGTGGCATTATCATTCATTTTCCCTTTGCAATTAATTTCCGCATCTTATTGAATAAAATAAAAGGCTCCTTATCTATAAGTAGATAAAGTGTGATTAATTCTAAGCAAGCGTTATTTCGCCTGAGGAATGTGACAAATGGAAATCGCTTGTTATCGCCCATACAGTCATCGACTGCATTCTATTATTATGCCTATGCTTTAGTGCTACGACGTTTGTTTCGAAACATCATTTAGAACTTGAAGCAGTGTAACATTTACTTAACTTTATCGGGTTCAGTCTATGCATTATTGTTAAGTTGATTTGTGTAAAAGCCAAAACACGTGTATATGATTTCTTTTTCACAACCCAGGCCTTGTAAATCATTTATTTATTTATTACCCAGACCGTCAAGTTCACCCAAATGGTGCAGGACAGTTATAAGGGAAGACTGGAGAAAAAAAACAGAAAAACATAGACAATATGCATAAACATACATTACATACGTAAATATACATAAACATACACAGGCACAAACATACGCCAATATACATAAACACACATAGACAATATACTACATAAACACACATAGACAATATACATAAACATACATAGACAATATACATAAACATATATAGACAATATACATAAACATAAGTTACATACGTAAATATACATAAACATAGACAATATACATAAACATACGTTATTAACACATACAATAGGTTAATGAATGCAAATATGATACAAATAAATAAAATAATACAAAAATGTAGAAAAATAATTTTGAATGAAAGGTTTGAAACAGTCTAAAGAAATGAAAAATATTAAAAAGGAAAAATCAACCAATAGTATGAAAACAAGAATTTGAACAGTACAAAAATTTTACCAATGTCCCATTGATCAGAATATAATTAAAAGCATGGACAACGTGTAAGCCAGTAAATCAGTTAATACCATCACAAATTATTTTGCATTAAGAGTACAGTTTTTAATTTTGTCGATAGATTTTTTATTTTTACAAATACTTGAAAACCATAATGCTTGATCAACAAGAGATGGTTTAGAATTTAGATAAATGAAAATGTTTAGTACGGGAACAAGAAAATATATAATGCTCAACATCGTCAAAGTGATTACAATTGCAATTATAAGTTCATTTAATATGGAAGTGATAAGTAATCTAAAAAGTGTCCATGACCAGTTAAAAAGTATGTTGAGGATTTATTAAAAAATTGTAGCTTGGAATCAACGGTTGGAAAAAAAAAATGTAACTCTAAAGGGATCATGAGATATATCCATTTAGATAATTTTGTCAAAGATCAATTAACGTGTATATAATTAAAATAAAATTCATAATTAGTAGTTTAAACCTCCTTTTCAAGGCAACATCAAATCACCCGCTTTATAAGAGCCTTATTTCAATGTTGTTATTTCAATATTAACGAGACGGGATGTTTTAATGTTCAACTTTCAGCATTAAAAGATATGTCTGTTCTTATGTTCTATATTTAATTGTCTATTAAACAAAGGATGCGAAAGTCATTATTGCCCGAATTTTATTTAACTTTTAGGAGAAAGACTACAACTAGCGCACTAATTACTTACTATACGTGCAAACAGTTGTGTACGCATAGTACACGTTGTACTTATAGTATATGCTTTTCAGTCATTACGATAATACGGGAAGCTATAAAGTCGTGTCTTTTTAAGTTGTATATATGAAGTATTTTTATTCAAATTTTTCTTTCTTATAGAAGCTAACTGAAGACAGAAAAATGCCAGTATATATAGGGACGCCAGCCTGTATATATAGGAGCATTAAGCCCCATAATTCCACATACAGCTGTTTACGGCCAACGGCCGTACCATGCTGAAAACACCGGTTCTCGTTAGATCACCGAAGTCAGGCAGCATCGGGCGCGGTTAGTACTTGGGTGGGTGACCACCTGAGAACACCGCATGCTGTTGGCCTTTTCGGGCGCGGTAGCCCAGTGGATTGCGCGCTGGATTTGCACGCTGCCACAACTGCTGCCGTGTTCATGCGGAGTACGAGCACGTTAAACATGTGGGTTCGTAAGTCCTTCCGAGAGGTTGGTGGTATGGGAAGGAGGGTAGGTCCCTATGGATGTCTCCCCCACTGGGTTCCGGTCTAAATTGGGTGGCACATCCCCGCCGTCCAAACAGTTACCTTTCACCTTTCTGGTAGGTCGGGCGGTCTGGGTCTCAACAACATCAACATACAGCTGTTTGGGTGCAACACCCTCGTTCATAAACGCAGCTTAAACGAGCCACTACACTTTACCGTCTGGCATAGAGCATAGGCACGTGACATCACACGGATAGTTTTGCCCTCAATTTTCCAAAACAAAAAAATCTGATGTGGACAACACATGACTTTCCCTGCAGACTTATATCCATGTTCTCTTTATTTCAATAAAATTTAATTCACTTTTAATTCAATTTTCGTTCTCATTTGGTAACTGGACTTATTTTCAAAGGTGACGTTGGAAAAAACTAAAATATCTCGAAAACTGCTAGTCCTGGGGTAATGGGGTTGATCTTATTTTTTTCATCGTTAAAATTACGTATAAAACAAGCATTAAGATATATTTGAGCATACGTAGTTTTTTACTTTAGATTTTGACGATTTTTGCGGGGCATTTCGCAAAAAAAGGCAGGTTATTTTTTTTTTCGAATCGTACCAAAATCTAATCAGCACCAGAGTAGCCCACAAGCGACTTATTTACCGAATTTTGTGAAATTCGGTTCATTAGTTTTTCAGCTAGAGTGGATACAGACAATTTTTGAGGACCATTTCGAAAAAAAAGCGGGTTCTTTTACCCGAATAGTACTCAAAACTAATCAACAACAGGGTCACACCCAAGTGACTTACCTACCAAATTTTATGAAATTCGTTCCATTAGCTTTTGAGTTAGAGTGGATACATACATTGCTTAGTTAGTTTAGATTTTGACGATTTTTGCGGGCCATTTTGCAAAAAAAGGGCGGGTCTTTTATCCCGAACCGTACCCAAAACAAAATCAGCACCAGATTCGCCCACAAGTGACTTACCTATCAAATTTTATGAAATTCGGTCAATTAGTTTTTTAGTTAGAGTGGATACAAAATCTGCACACACAGACACACACATAGACGTCAAGCTAAAAATAGTTTTTCCGTATTCTAGAGGTCTCGAAACGTGTAGATTCGTCGAAAACTCGAGTTGTGATTTTCGGCATGATTCCAATACTTTCCCTATACATTACCATGTATTGCAGGGAAAGTAATACTCGTATGATTATTAGCAGTGTGGAGATTTTCATTATTTCTACATTAAAAATTACTACATTAGAAATTTACAATTGTTTAACCTCTAATTTTAGTAATATAGATCACAAGTTATCTTTGAAGGATATTTTTAATCTACCAGAAAAAAAATATATTCACTCTCAATAACATATATACACGGGATTTTTTTAGAGAGAAATCATTGTGCACCATTCTCTTACTCGCATATACACTGCAGAATTTTCTAATAAATATATACATCTTCAGAGCACAGGTTAGCGATTGCGGTAAAAATGAGTAGTAGTGTACATTCACTTAAAATCACTTGAAGTACACTTTAGCAAATGAAATCTTAACATAAACAAAAATCTGATGTGAGCAGCACATGACTTTCACTGCAGACTTATATCCACATTCTCTTTATTTTAATTAAATTTAATTCACTATTAATTCAATTTTCGTTCTCATTTGGTAACTGCACTCCATTTCAAAGGTGGCTTAGAGACAAAACGAAAATATCTCGAGAACGGCTAGTCCTAGTGTAATGGGGTTGGTCTTATTCTTTTCTTCGTTAAAAATTACGTATAAAACAAGCATTTAATGGGTATATTTCAACATACGTAGTTTTTACTTTCCTTATATACATAATGTATAAGGAAAGTATTGTGACGGGGTCGAAAATTCGAATTCGAGTTTTCGACGGGAGAGCACGTTTCAAGCATCCCTGATCACGAATCAAACATTTTCGAAGTAATGTCTGTGTGTGTGTGTGCGTCAGTGAGTCTGTGGAGACGATAACTGACGAACGAATGGACCAATTCGAATCAAATTTGGTACAAAAATCACAATCCGCAAACACTGGAAGCCTATTGTTTTTATACGCAATCGAATGTTCAGAACCCTCCTAAATTTTCGAATGAAATTTTGAAAAAATCGTCAAAAAATCAAAACCGCTAATAAAGTTACGCAAATTGATATTTCTTATGTAATTTTTCATTAGAAAACGATTGACATAAATTTTAGAAAGCTAACATGAACCGTTCTCGAGATATTGCACATTTTTCAAAAAAATTATCAAAAAGTCATATAAAATAGAAAAAAAAATATTTCCTATTGAGAAACATGTTCACATTTCATATGTAATATCATGCGATAAATTGGGTGACATTATTCTCGTGGATCTAGCTCGTTCCATTCATGAAAAAAGATACTTTCTGCCGAAAAAAGGTTCTTTTATGCCGAATCGTACCCAAAACTAATCAGCATCAGATTCGCCCACAAGTGACTTACCTACCAAATTTTATGAAATTCGGTTAATTAGTTTTTTAGTTAGAGAGGATACAAAATCTGCACAGACAGACACACACACACAGACGTCACGTTAAAAATAGTTTTTTCGTATTCTAGAGGTCTCGAAACGTGTAGATCCGTCGAAAACTCGAGTTGTGATTTTCGGCATGATTCCAATACTTTCCCTATACATTACCATGTATTGCAGGGAAAGTAAAAATTGTTACTCTTATTTAAACATATATTATTACTCAAGTATTTTAAATAGCTTATTTCCGGCACAAAGGTAAATTTCGTTGTTTATTGGGTTCTGTTTCAATTTTGATTTACCATCATCGTCAATTTACCATTACCCGCTTTGGAAAAATTAATACCTTTTTGCTCTTACGTTTCTGCGCATTCTACTACGCAGCCTCTTTATTTACGCTCGTGCCTATGCTCTATTGTAAATCGTTGTGTGCCAAACTTTTGATCCCCAGCGTAGGTCACCTATTCATTGGGAATGGCTATCAGTCATCTTAAGCCAATATTAAATGCTTGGATATATTTTTAGCCGATCATAATCAAATTCCTGGACTTTCAGATATCTTATCAGAACGAAAATTCGACTACAACCATTTTGCCACATGTTTTGCCTTTTACGCAATCCATTCTACCTTTAGCAGTGCTGTAAAAAAAAAATATGCACAGAATTTTTATTTAATGTTAATTCACTAAACGATGTTCCGGAACAAATGCGGCAGCGTTGAGGCATGAACAGAATGATAAACGAATATTCGTTGATTATAAGGGCAATAATAAGCAATTTGCATTTATCGCGTCTCCAAGGAGAAATAATGCTAGTTTATAATTAATCACACCTAATCTACTTATTGATGCAGCGTCTTTCGGAGCCCGAATCATTCAACGGGAACGCGCGAAACATTTGCAAAGTGAAAATAAACGATAAGGCACCGAATGTTTTATCGATTTGCAACGAGATGAATTATTCGAAAATTAAATTTGAACTCCAAGGAATTCTAATATGGCATTAGCGCGAATGTATCGTGAAATTCATTCGCGCTAATTCATTCTTTTCATAATAAATCCATGTATATAGTGACAGATAGTATACGCGGCAGTATTTCAAGGTTTGCCTAAATAAGAAGTCCACAGCTGGCACTTTGTTTGATTTAGACGAGGCGAGGGGGGGGGGGGATCAAACTCGAGGTTTATTCAGATCTCTGCTAGGTAAACATTATCCCGTTTAGTAACAATTATACGTTAGTAGCAATTATACGTATTAAGTTAGTTCTGACTTGTTAAAACTAATATTTATGATAAATATGAAAACAAGTCCATGACCGTATCCTCCTTCCCCTACCACCAACCTCTCGGAAGGACTTATGGACCCACATATTTAACGTGGCCGTACTGCGCGAGAACACGGGAACAATTTGGGTAGAGATGGAAATCGAACTCGGGGCGTCTAAGTGAAATCCCGTGCGCTAACCACTGGACTATTCCAACCCTGAAATATCCATTACTTGCTAAATATAAATAAAATGTTTCTTAGAATTGAAAAACGCGAGACCATATCAAGTGAGAGACGGGGAGCTCGGACGACGCAAGCCAACGATGCCACTTCTCAATTGCCTTCAATTCATAGCAATCAGGGCCGCCCATGGGGGGGGGGGGCACCACTCAAATTAGGACACCCGGTCCAGGTCCCAATTTTTTTATGGAGGAAAGACACGAAACATTAACTAAACAAGGAAAATCAAATATGACGAATATCTGTCGTAAATATGTGTAGGGGAGCGGTCTTACTTTGTATGGGAGGTCCGGCAGAACTATTCCCATATCTAGGGAAATTAAACAATTTTTAGGGATTTAGAGCAGGAACTAACGATTCTAGGGAAATTTTCTACTCTTTACAGATTTCGGTTATAAAAGTTTTCAGTTTTGCGAATGACTGCCATGGTTACGTCATGCATGGCATCCAATCAGATGGTTACCTCACATAACATGACGCCACGTGTCACGTGACCGCAAAATCCAGGAAATTTATTTACTTATGGGGAACCCCTTTTACATATTTTGCTTAAGAGACTAAAATTCCCAGTTGTCTAACTGACTCGAAAACCTCCGAACTTCTGTTCAGAGAATATTCTATCCAATCCTTTATTTTTATTCTAAATACTTCTTCAAAGTCGAAGTATATTGAAGTTCTAAACCGTGAACCGCTGCGCTCGGAGGATTTAAGATGTGGCAGAACACAATATCCCAATATTTCCAAAAAGCTGCGAGTTAATATTTTCACATACTACTTATTTTATAACTGGCATCCTCGTAAAATTCGAACATTCCTTCCTTTCATTCCATCTTCCCTTCGGTCCTTTAAATCCTGCGTGTGAATGGATTCTTATACGCATCCGGGATACCAGACTCTGAAATATGGAGTACTTACTGACTGCAGTTCCGGTCGAGAAGGTTTTGATGTTCAGTCCATTATTCATCTTCCCTAGTATATCCGTTATTTCAATAGGGAGCTGGATATCACTGGGCTGGTTTATCTAAGCAACATGTGCTGAGCTTGCCTATAAATTTCTAGTGGGAGGTCATTGGTTTGTATTGCAAACATTATAGCTGGACTTCTTTGTACGAGGGTTCAGCGGTGCGAAGTGCAAGTATTCCCAGATAGAGACCTAAGTGTCAGTAGCGTAGCCAGAAAGAGGGGGAGGGGTTACCAAATATTTTTTTTTCACTTCTCCATGTATCATTTCTTCGAAATTCAATAGGCCTATGGAGGAGGGGGGTTATGCCCCCAAATCCCCCCCCCCCCTTGCGGAATTCACTGTCTGTAAACTATTCCCAAAATAATTTATTTTTACTTCCCCTGCAGTACGTTGTATATGTAACAGGAAAGCATTGTGATGGGGTCAAAACTTAGACCTTTGCACTTTGATTAATTTGCGGGTATGCTTGATTTCGAATCGACCATTTTTTTAAAATGTGTATTTATGAGAACCAGTTTAATTTCCGGAACAGTGCTGGCGGTGTAGTCAATACCTACACCTCAAACTGATAAATTCGTAAAATTAAAATAACTTTGTTGAAATCAGCGTATAACACAAAAATAATAGTATCGACATGTTTCGAAAGCAAGAAGCAGCCTTTTTCGTCAGGGCATGCAAGAAGCACAACCTTCAATTGTGACAGCCGGATTAGCGACGGAATGATAATTGTCCTTTCTCTTCTTCTGCTTGGAAATCTCTAGTTTAATTTTTCGATTTCGTTTGCTTACTTCCTTTTATTTCAGTAATTTTCATTCTTCTCCTGAATTATTTGCTTCCAAAGTATTTGTTTTCGATATTAACTCTTTTAGCTTCCAAACTATTTTCATTTTTACTTATTTTTCGTATTTGTTTACAGTTATTTTTACCGCTGGTTTGGTCGATTCATATATCTTTCGAAACCGGTTAGTTGACTTTTTAATTTAACAGGGCTTCTATGAACACAAATTTACTCACTGAATGAGTATTTTGAAATCTTTGTTGTACGTTCCCTTTCATCTTTGGTATAGTTTCCTTTCCATTCATTGTATCCTACCTCTGGTTTCTTCCTTATTAGTTTATACCTCTTTTTCTTTTCTCACCGTTGACAATCATCTTTGCTTGATCCAGTTCCATTTGCTGTTCTTGCATCAGTCGCCGATCAAGCTCTTTTGAGTGAAGACTGTGCTTCTTGTGAAGAAGGTGCTTTTTGCCTATGAATTCGGTTGATACAATCCTTAATTTACCATTCTCCCTTATTCCCATCATTAATGAAATATATACAATAAGAAATATAGTATGTGCTCATGATTTTAATAAATTTCTTAATCGACTGATTAGATGAATCAATTTAAAATGAACTAATATATATATATATATATATATATATATATTGGAAAAGAAAAATTAATCAATGAATCTATTCTTTGATTAATTTTTCTCTTCAAATATATATATATATATATATATTGGAAAAGAAAAATTAATCAATTAATAGTATATCTACCAGAAATGTCTTCAGGGGCACTTTTTAGACAGATATACTGAAATGCGTTGTTTCTATAATCAATGGAAAAAAAATATATATGTAGTAATATAAACATATTAAGTTACTTCTATTGTTTTATTTATTGTAACTAGGGCAGGAATTTTGTGGCGAAAAAAATAATGAAATTTGAGGGTATTCCTCGAAAAGTTAAATTAAATTACAACAATGGATAAACTTCAAATTCTAAACGTTTTCAATATAATAATTAAAATTATGTAATTTTTAAATTCTAAAACATAAATTATTCTGAGCTTAACGTATTCTAACTTTTAGAAAATAGCAATTTATGTCAGCAAAACAATTGTTTATTTCCGACAATTAAATTAAGGATTCTATAAGTTTCCTTTCAAAATCCCGTAAACAGACGTCCAGATAAGCGTCTCTCTCTCTGTGTGTCTCTCTATCTATCTCTCTATCTACTAGAGTTTGGGTGCTTTCCATTCCCGAATAGGGGTGAGGGTGTAAACACTATCTTTGAACGAATCACGTTTGTTTAGGACATCTACGCTGATTATCTCTGGAAGAAGTACCATTTTCTATCACGGAAATTTACATTTCGCAGCGGTTTTTATTTTTACTCTTTGTAGATTGGGGCGACCGTAGTCGATGGAGACTGCGTGTGTGGGGACTTCGTCGAACTGTTTTAAAATCTTCGTTTTTATCTATCTTAGCGACCCTTGCTCCGTTTTTTATATAATTTTCATTTTGTATCTTCTACTCGGCAGACTTATTCCACCTGCTCATTTTACATTTCGATCCACTGTTGTTGCTTTGTTTTTTTTTTTTGTGCCCGCAGAGGTCACAGAACTTGATAAATAAATGATTGCTATAATAGTTAGTTTCTATATTTACTGACCGCTAGCTGCGAGCACCGCAGCTAGTTAATGTTTCATTTATCGTAGTTAAGTAGAGATAATAAATTCCATACTGGGCTTATACATATTTTACATTAAATTAAAAGAATCATGCAGCTTTACATAATAACCAATCCCTAAAGTAATTAACTTCATTCAATAAAGAGGTAATCTTCTATAATCAATCTGAAAAAGAGGGGTTGTCAATGATACAAATGTGTGAAAGCAGGGGATATGCAAGCAATATCAATGTGTCAATAAAGCTATGTTTCTGGTTTGCTCTGTCTTATCCGTTTAAAATGTTTTGGTTCACACTCATTATGAAAATTAAAATAATTATTTTTTATTGCTTCTCATGATAGTTTCTCTTCATAAATTTCTACTTAATAACTATTTGTATTTATTCTCAAATTTTTATTTTTCTTCGCTAGATATTATTTATTATAAATGAATTACATAGAATTAAAAGAATCGGGGCACTTTTTTGCTTCAATGATATTAATGTGTGAAATTGCGTGCCCAAGTAATATTACTATGTGAATGCAGGTACGCTGATAAGATAAATGTCTTGAAAGAGGTGCGAATGTTGTTAAGATAATGAAAAAAATGGTTCTAAAAGGGGTACGTATGCTGATAAGATAAATGTCTTTAAAGGGGTACACTGATAGAAATAAATGTCTTAAAAGAGCTACGCTGATAAGAAAAAAATGTGAAAAATGAAGTGACTTAAAAAGAGGTACGCACACTGATAAGGTAAATGTTTTAGAAAGGTACACTGATAAAATAAATGCCTTAAAAGGGCTACGCTGATAAGATAAATATCTTTTAAGGGTGTACCCCTATTAAGTTATTTATCTTACCAGCTTAGCACTTTGACAAATATAATGACAAATTAAATATTTTTCGCCGATAAGATAAATGTCTTAAAAGAGGTACCCTGATAAGATAAATCTCTAAAAAGCGGTACGTAATTATTGAAAGGCTGGTAACTCTTCTATAAAGAACATAAGCAATAACCCAAGGTTCTTAAAATCTGCTTCCAATTTTTTTTTATCCTTTTATGTTTTATCAATCAACTGGCGCCGGAGAATATAGAACAATCTTTTAATGATGAGATACTATTTAAAGCGAACGTTCCATTTTATATTTGGCACGTACATGTCTTTAAGAAAGAAGTATTGATGAGTTTGTACATGGTCTTTATCGCACATTTTTTAGAGAATGGAGGACGCATTATCATCAATCATATTCTTTTGCCCGGAAAATGAAGTGTGTGAAGAACTTTCTGGAGTAGCACTTTTAATTTGAGTTATAGTATTTTTAAAAAGAGGATTGTGTCTCGATAAAAAAAAATTGAACTTCTACAACTGCTCAAATTACATTAGAAGAAAATGTAACGCAAATGGTATTATAGGTCTGATAAGTTTTTAAATTTTCAGCAAGGGTTGTTGAAAGTGCTTAGTGATTGTTAAAAGTGTTTAGTGATTGTTAAAAGTGCTTAGGATTGTTAAAAGTGTATTTTAAACTAATTGCAAAGGAATTATAGCTGTAAAAATGTGTAACATGTCAGGTTGTTTAGCATATTGGTTTAAAATGCGCAAAATTGATAAGCAAAATGAAAAAAAATCTATCTGAAACCTAATATTTATATCATGTTTTATTCAAGCTAGCCCAGTTTTGGTTTAAAAGAAATAAATGCCGACAGTTACCAGATTTTTTTTCATTTTAGTCGGATTTTTTATTGGTGGGAAACATTTTGCCATGTTTTTACAGAAAAAGTTTTTGAAACATATATTTCTCAGGATCTTCTATAAATAGAACAAATAGAACTGAGAGAATGATGGATATGGATTCAGCACCGAATTCCAGAGGAAGTAGGGTTATTCACTGAGAATTTACACTTCTCGTTTATTTTTTCATTTCTTGTTTGAAAATTTTCATTTTCTTTGAAGCATATATTTTTCAAAATCAGCGTAGAGGATAACTGATATGGATTCAGCATCAAATTTCTGAGGAGATAGTGTGGTTCATTAAGAATTTCCACTTCCTCATGGTCATCCATATCCGGATTAAAAGAGAAATCCTTGAAATATTTATTTATCTGGATTAGCTATTGATAGAGTTTAGATGATAATCTATATGAATTCAACATAAAATTTCGGAGTGGGTGGGAGTAGGAGGCTCACTCAAGATTGCCACTTCCAGTTTGGGAGATTCCACGTTGTTTGCAAGAGCTATTTCTCAGGATTGACTATAAATAGCGCTTAGATGATTAATGATATGGTTCAGTATATATTTTCGGAAGGAGGGGAGGGGTTTACTAAAAATTTCCAATTCTAGAGATGCCACGTCCAGTTTTTCCAAAAAGATGTATGACTGTATGAAATGTATGTAAAAGTGCGTGCAGAAGTGTGTGAAGAAAAATACTTAATAGTTGCGTTAAAATTGAAGTGCTCAAAGAGTTTGTTACCATATAAAGACGCCTTTATATTTCGTGGTATTTAATTAGTTTTCAATGAAAACTTAGACTATATGATCATTTTATTAGAGATGGTGCGTACCATCAAGAATTGCTAATAAAAAAGTACGGTTTACAGCAAATGCTGTTTTCAGACGATTTGTTTAAAACATAAGAATAAGCAAACAGGAAAAGAAATATATCTAAATAACGAATTAAACACATTTAAAAATGTAAGCAATAACCAAAAAGTAAAAAAAGAAATTGAATGAAGATATTGTGAGAATAAATGTTTGCTGAAAGAATAATTTTTACTAAATCAAGCATCCATTGCAGAAAAGCATGTGAAAAGACCTAAAATGGTCCTCATCATTGAAAAATGGCTTAAAATTCAGATAACACAACTCTTACATTTGTATAGATTTTGGTTATATATATAAAATATGCTGGTTGACTGTAACTATAAGGTTATCATAGAAACAAGTTATATTAAATTATTGTTAATAATCAAAATGATTGTCATTCAATGTGCAAAAATTTCGTACAAATCATCAGTTTGCACAAAGCAAATTTTAAATATCACTGTGAAACAATTTGCAACCTATGGCCATTGTTTTCAACTACTTTGTTGAAAATTTCGGCAAACTGATAAGAAAAGCCATAATTACAGCCTTTCATGAAAATTCTAGATTCATTATATTTCACCTTTTCTTGCCGAGTTTATCTTAAACACAATTTATTTATACTGGATACTGTAGCTGGTATATTAAAAAAGTTACAATGATAATAATCACCAGTTTGCAAAAAACAAATTTTAAATATCACTGTGAAACAATTTGCAACCTATGACCATTGTTTTCAACTACTTTGTTAAAAATTTCGGCAAACTGATAAGAAAAGCCGCAATTACAGCCTTTCATGAAAATTCTAGATTCATTATAGACCTTTTCTTGCCGAGTTTATCTTAAAAACAATTTATTTATACTGGATACTGCAGATAATATATTTAGAAAGTTACAATGATAATAATTATTTTAAGAATTTAAACTAACATTAAAACTTATTTATACTAAATGCTGCAGACGATATATTTTAAAAGTTAGAATGATAATAACTATTTTAATAATTTAAACTAGCTTGAATGGAAATATAAATAAATATGTGAAAATGTGTTATTTAAATTAACATCCACATTTAATTAAAACTATTTGCATGAAAAGTAAGTTTAAATTAAACTTAAATTTAATACTGTGCCTCTTTGCAACACTGGTTATCTTTGTAGTGGACATAAGCTTTTCAATTTTCATATATTTTCAGATCCTCAACGAAAAGACTGCTTCCTATATTGTCATTCCTTTTTTCTGCCTTTTCGTTTGCACCTCATTGTATTTCTGTTTACTCGTTGAATAAAATAAAATAAAATTTTGTTCTTTGTTTCATTTCACATTATAGAACAATTACCTTTTATAATTTTTGTTCCCAAGCCTTTGATTCGCTAATTTGTTGATAAACACATAAAATCGGACATGGACGACCATACGGGAGGGAAAAGGGGGGGAGCACCTGACCCCTCCTAGAGGTTCAAAGCTACAAAGGCAAGCATTAAGCTAGTTGATATTGTATGTCTTATCCTAGAGTTTGCCTCTTCCCTGGAAGAAGTTGTATGGGCATCCATGATACCAGATGTTATTATTTGGAATTTTTTTAAACAACGGAAGTAATTTACGATAAAATTATTTTATAAATATTTCAGCGCTTTACAGTTTACACATTAAGATTTGGACGATACGGGTACTACTTATATAGATCAATAACAAGAAAGATCAATCATGCATAAAGCATCGATTATGAAACACTTTCCAACTGCAATGCACTTTTATATAAACATATCTGAAATGCGATACATTCCTTGGTAATATTTTTAAAATTATCACAATACTACATTAATTTATTATATTTGAAAACTTCATCGAAGAAAATGAACTTCATTCAAATGACGGCATTGAAATATAAATTGCCTGGTTTAAACATCTCTAAAATGCGATACATTCCTCGATGATATTTTTAAAAGTATCATAACACTACAATAATTTATTATATTTGAAAACTTCATCGAAAACAAATGAACTTTATTCAAATGACGTCATCGAAATATAAATCGCCTCTCTATAAAAGCAGCATTTCATTCATGAACATTTTTCCAATCCTTTCATTAACCGCAATATTATAAAAATTTATTTTACTTAAAAATTTGAAAAAATGTTATCTACCATATTTATTTTAAAATGTGAAACCTCTCTTACATATAAACAATTCAACTGTTGGAAAGATATTTATTATATTATATATCTCTTTTTTCTTTCTGGAGGATATAGTAAAAGTCAGAATTTAATTGAATTTGTTTTTTTACCTATATTAAATAATTTTTATTTAAAAACCTACTTAACATATTTTACTGAAATTTTTTTTATATATTTCATGGGATTATTTGAATATTTTCTAAAATTTTCGAAGCAATTTGTGAATTTTAAATTCGCTTAAAAAATGTTTGAAAAATTAGGTCCCGTAGGGTTCAATGTATTTCATTTTTTCAATCCCGGTTCAATCCAAAAATAATCGGGTGATATTCTTCATTTATATTCCCATAGGTCCCACAGACCGCCTGAAAAACATACTAAAATTTCATTTTGATAAAGTCGTTTTTACGGCAGTTATCGTGCTAACGGACAGACAGAGAGACAGACAAAATGAACAAAGTCATAAACACTTTTCAACTATGTTGTAAAGTGTTAAAAAAACGAAATCTAACCCTGCACCGCAGATTAATATAGGTACACTAAAATAAATTTCTGATAAAAGGAGATTGTAAAAGATTTAATCTGTTTAAAACAGATTAACGAATCAAAGGAGGTTCAGAATTTATCTATGTATTTAAGGTACTAAGTATTGATGGCGCAAGTAACCTTTCAGATCAATGTATTTACACTAAAATATATCGGGACACTAAAGTAAAAAATCTGATGTGGGCAAGACATGACTTTCCTTATATAATGCAATAAATTTACTACTTTTACAGCTAAAAAAAAACGTTATTCTTATAGTAGATCTGCATAGATACTATTAGTATCTGCATAGATACAATAAATAAAATTAAAATCATTTGCCTTATTAACATATATAATCATTTTTTATAAAATAAAGGAAAATGATTCCGTTGCTAAGCAATATGGCACAATTTACTTCAAATAAAATTTCTGGAAGCAATTGAGGGCACTTTACAAAATTTTAAATCCAGTTGTAGACCATCACAAAATGCCAAATCCAATTGCATACCCTTCACAAAATTCTAAATGCAATCGCGGATCCTTCACAAAATGCCAAATGCAATTACAGACCTTCCATAAAATACCTAATACAATCTTAGACCCTTCACAAATAACCAAATACATTTGCTGACATTACACAAAATTCTTAATGCAATCGAGAATCCTTCACAAAATTGCAAATACAATTGCAGATCTTCCATAAAATACAAGATGCAATCTTAGACCCTTCACAATTTGCCAAATACAATTGCGTATCCTTCACAAAAATTTAAATGCAATCGCAGATCGTTCACAAAATACCAGAAGCAATCTTAGACTCTTTATAAACAACCGAATACAATTGCGTACCTTTCATAAAAATTTAAATGCCTTCACAAAATGCCAAATACAATTGCAGATCTTCCACATAATACAAAATACAATTTTAGACACTGTTATGATACAAACTTCTTAAAGGAAAATTAAGAAATCTAGTAAAATATTTAATTAAGCAGCTGTAACACAACACCTGATTGAGCGGTCACCTATATGCAATTAAAGAAATTAAATAAAAAAAATATAAAATCTTAATGGAATTAGACCGTAGAGTGGGGACAAAATAAAATTAGGAATATAATACAAAATATTGTGAATATATAAATATATTTATTAAAATTATATTATTTTGCATGTGGGTGCCTTTAAAATATAATTAGAGTATTTATGTTTAATACATTATAACTTTAATAATACCAATTGCTTACCCTGATTTCTTTATACATATTTGTGTAATAAATTAAATCATCTTTATTGCATAATTATGTTTCAGGTAGAGTGAACGAGTTCACTTAGCTGAGATAATAAAAAAAATATCCGAGTAAATATAATGTAAATGCTTCAAAAAATATTTAATTTTTCAACCACTTGCTCCATTTTTTCTTCATAAAGATCAATCACCATTGATACTCCTATTGCATTGATTCAAAATCCAAATGCTAATTTTTCATTTCAAGAACAAACACAACATCAAGTCATATCATAAGAAATTCATAAAAATATATACTGTACGCAAAGTTTTCCTTTCATATAAATCAGAATTGACTATTTCAGAATTCTTTGTATTTCATCCCAATGCTATTATAAAAAGGAAATATAATTTGTCTGTCACACCTTTTTCCATTATATTAATTTTTTTTTATAAATTTGGTATAATTGTTTGTATCAACAATATAAAAAATAACTCTGCACTTCTCAAATTCAAATATTTCTTTATTCACACTCTTCATATAAAAATTAAAAAAGTGTATCACTAAAATGTATAACGTCAAATTGCACAATCATTATTTTTTGATAAGTTAAGACGAATGAATGTAGCATCTTGTAATTCAAATAAATGCTTATGTTCTCACGTGATCAAATTGAGACTAGCATAAGATGTCGGTTTATCCCACTCAAAATTTTTATTGCTGCAAAATCCTCGACATCTAAAATGAATAACACACATTGCATTTCTCGGTAAATATCATATACGATGTGGATTACCTAAATTTTATGAACAGCAACAAAATTTTTAATTTTGCAAAACACATACAACAAAGCTGGCACTTGTTAAATTCTTTTGTACTGATCAAATTTTATGTTCACTAAAATACTAACGTATATATACACTAACCTATATGTGACAATTTTGTAATTTTGGTAAATAGTAATATTAAATAGATATAAGTAGTAAATAAAAAGTGCTAAATAAATATAATGAATTATTAACCATTATCCTTCAGCCTTTATGACTATGAATCTGTAGATTTCAGCATTTTCTATAAATGCAATTGAGGGATGAAAGTTGATTATAAAACAGTAAAATGGCGGGAGAGAATGGCAGGATGCACGCCAGCATTTGTTAATACAAAAGGCGGCTCCCACCAACTTTATTCAATGTACACAGCACAAAATCTCAAGAGCAACTGGTGTAGAATAAGAAAAAATCCCCGCCTAAATACTTTTACAAAGTTTTGCTAAACAATGCCAATATAAGGGTTAGACAAATTCCAAGGGATTCAGTAACTCTGCTTCTACTTGATGAGGGAAGCTAATAATGAATTATCACCAATAGGGTACGCTGAAAAAGCAATCTGCTGACTTGAGTTTCAAAGCAGATTCACTTCTGTGAAACGGCTCACAATGATGTGAAACAAATAATTTTAAAATTAATCATAACGTGAATCTTAAATTTTGTGAGTGATTTAAATATTAATGTAGAAATTATTTAACCAATTTATAATAGAATAATGTTTTAAATTAACAATTTGGAATAAATTTATTTTAAATAAATGAAAATATTAAGTTATATTAAATTTTGAATAGGATCAACTCAGTGTCGTGATTCATCCCGACTTTACAATCCCTCTCTAAAAAAAGAAGAAAAAAAAAGAATTAAACCTCATAATAAAACAAATCCTCCAATAAAAAAAGAAAAAGCCAATGCTTGATGTTGCATAAAATAATTTACATTAATTATTTTATGCAACATCAAGCATTGGCTAAAGCTTTTAAAATAAATGCAATACTGCATACAAAAGTTTGAGTAGAGTCTGTGTGTGAAGATAAATCAATAATCAATAATAATCGATAATAATCAATTCCTATTAAACACCACACACACAAAAAAAAATTACCACCTATAAAAAATATAAGATATTCAATAAAAAAAAAAAAGGAATAAATTCCAAATAAGAATGAAGATAAGAACTTTAAATGAACTTCAATGAAATCTAAGCCTAAATTAAATGAATCGAAGATAAACTTCATAAATGAACTTTATAATTTCAATGAATATTAATATAATGGCAATTCCAAATTTCTGAGAAATATATCAACAATTTTCAACATAAATATTCAGACAATAAGTCAAAATATTCAGACAATAAGTCAAAATATTCAGACAATAAGTCAATTTAATATAAAGATTTCACCTTAAAAATTTTAAAAAAATCCATGAGAATGTAGACATGAAAATTTCAATTTCAGCATAATGTTCAAAAGAACTAAAATTTCCCAGTCAATTAAAATCAGCTGAATTAATTAAGAAAAACAAAATATTGGCAAAGCAATTTATAAATTTCAAAAATGCTAAATTCAATAAGAATAATAAAATTTTTAGAAAATTGAATTAACTGTATTGAAGTAAAATAAGTAACAAATTATCAATTGAAGGTCAATAAAATAGAATTTTAATAAAATGTTGCCAGTAATTAGCTCCCCAACATAAATCGACAGAACATCAAAACACATCTCAAGTTGTCCTTCTTGATTAGAGCAGAAAAAACAAAGAAACTGCTTCAATCATGAGCCACGGCAGATTGTCTTAATCTTTTATCAATTCACCAAGAGGTGAAACAAGATAATAACTTTGTGCATAAAATTCCAACAGCAAAAATCTCCATCCAAGATAATGTTGAAACTTGAAGAAATAAAAATAACATAATTAATACAAATAATTATTTTTACTCTCAGAAACTCGAAATGAGCCATTAAAAAGCTGAATTGAAAATGAAAACAATAAATAATGTAAAATAAAATTTTCAAATTAGATTTAAAACTTGGATTAATTTGTCTACACAAATTCGACACATCTTAACAAACTGAGGGTTGAGAATATAGTAATTAATTGCAAAGAGACTATCTCTTATGAATAAAGACAATAATCAGAAATATAATCAAAAACTGATAAGAAAGAATGAAGTAAATAGCTCAGATGTATAAGATTACTGACAAACTTAATGGAGTTGCTATTAAGATTTGCAATAAAAAATTATCAAAATACTGAAATACTGAGAACGAACGGATCGCAGCTATAAAGAGCCCTAACAAAAATCTTGATAGTATGAATTAACAATCAAAAAGCACGCAAAGAAGATAGATTTCGAAGATACCCACAGATATTAAAATAACAAACCAATTATAAACAATCAAAATGATTAAATTACTAAATTGTAATTTTTGCAAAAATATAAGAAGTTCAGAGAATTGTGATAAATTTTCTGAAAAATATTATTAAAAGAAAATCGATTCAATATGAAGTTCTAAATAAACCTGCAAATAAAGTTCATAAAGTAAGTTGTAATTTAACTATCAATAAATTCTTAAAATTCTTTATAATAAAAAATTAATTTTAATGCTGCCAAAAAGTCTTGGTTCTTGATTAAAATTAAAAAAAATTAATTGCTTGACACAATAAATAAAAACACATTTTATCAAAATAATTTGTTTCGGCGTTAAAGTTCTTCAAAATAAGCTAAAGTATTTGAATAATCGAAATAATTAATGATAATTAAATTCTGCCAGTTGTTTTCCACATAAAAAACATATAAACATAAAAAAAAAAAATTCATATACGGAAACTTCATTATCTAAGACCTGACTTCATCAAATTTTCATCCCATATAATAGAATAATATTTTTAAAGTTTTATGAACTTCATCAACAAAATACACAAAAATATAATTTGGAGTCTTTGCTCCTGGAATGATTTCAATACTTGGGCCATTAATTGTAATTAACATAATATATATTTTAAAATAAATTGAAATGACATTTTTGACATATATATGATTCTCATTATAAGAAATTTCAATAAACATAATATAATACGAAGACTTAACAGAACTCAATATGCTTTCTCTGGTTTTCAATCTACCTAACTGACTAACTTTTAAAATATATTCTTTGACTTCACTTTCACTGTAATTACTTTACTTCACTGTAATTACTTACACTTATAATTACTTTCCTAAAACTAATTTAAAGTGTTTATAAAAAAATTTTTTGAATTTTATATATAAAAAAAAAATCCTTGAAGTGAAGCAATATTTGAACATTATATGAAATTGGTACATAAGTGTCGATAAATAAAGTTTTATGATTTGCAAGATGAAAATTGATGAAATAATAATTTTAAATAAAATCGATAAACCATCCTTGAAAAAATCAACTGTGACCAAGATCTATGACATATTTTCATCAATAAAAATCTTAATTTAATGTTTAAATCACCTCATCAATCACCTCACCATCATCAATGTTCTGAGAAATCACCCTGTCTTCACCAATAATATAAACGAAAATTTTTTGTTTTTATTTCTTTAAGCAAATGTTACTCTATGATTATAATTTAAATTTTAATTCTTACTTGAAATACTACATATTTTTATTCTATATATATTTTAAATACTATATTTTTTAAATAATACATATTTTTAAAATTAAGATAATTGAAATTAAGTTTTAAAAAATATATTTAATCCTTTCAATATATATATAATGAGAAGAACATAAAATAAATTCTGGATTAACATACATTTCTTAATCCGTCATTCAATTGATGATCAGAAAACACACACAATAAATTACATTGAAATGAAAAAAAAATTCATGATTTATGATTTATTTTCAATATGAATTCGAACTAGCTTATTGCTTTAAAAAAAAAAAAAAATCCATGATTTAAGAAATTTTCTCCCTCAACACAATGGCTGCTCAAAATATCGAAATAAAATACATGTCATAATGCAATATTAAATGAATGATAATGACATTTTTGCAGCTAAATGAATTTTATCTACCATTTTAAATTGAAAAACAGAATTGTAAATTTACAAAACTAACAAACATTTCATAAGATTTATACCCAATTTTAAGTTTTAGTTTATAATAAGAAGAAATAATATTTACAAATTTTTCTATTATTTTTATTGAAGAGAAAAAAAAATTCTGGCAAATTAAATGGTTTAATATTATTATACGCCAAATATTCATAAAATTGACAAAAATATGGAGTATACGCACCTCCACCAGAAAAAAAAAATTTGAAGAGAAGTAATTTTTTTTTTGGTGCAAATTAAATTAGAAAAAAAAAATGAAGACTATCTTCCAAAGATAATTATTGCATACTGTTTTTAAGCGAATATCATGGGAGGTACAAAGTCAATTAAAATAAATCTCCAGTTGCCAATTCCAAAATTTTTCATTTTACGTAAAATAACTATTTTACAGTATTATTAGCTACAGCCAGATCTTAAACGATGACTGATATATATTCAGCATCAAATTTTAGATGTTTGTGAGTTCATTAAGGATTTCCACTTACGGCTCTGGCAATATGGCTTCCGGTTTTTCCAAATATTCGTATGACTGTATGAAACAAATGTGGAAAATATAATAAACTGTTTTATAATTTTGTGGAAAATAAAGTACAATCACCCCTTGTCATCATTTGAATGCTCTTTTATAATTTTCTTTTGTTTTTTATTATTTTTTCTCCACTATATCTAAATTTGTAAAATGGAACGAAACATTTTTTTGGACACATCAGAATTTGTTTTATAATTTCTACTAGATCAAATTATTCGACGCTACTCTTGTCCCAAGTGAACGCCAGCTAATTAAATATTACAAATACTGATAACACCACTCAATTTCCAAATCGCCTGTTTTGAACCAAAATCATTCCTGTCCTTTTTTCTATGCGCAACCATGCTAATTGTGTAACGCAAGCATAATATCCTCCTGTACTGCGCCCTAAATATGAGCGCCACAAATACTCGTAGATGAAAACACTTGAAATCGAAAAATATCTCTTACTTCACAAGTAAAATACAAAAAATAATACAAAGATATAATTAAATATAAATAATAAAAAATATAAACAAATACAAATAATACAAAAATATAAACAAATACAAATAATACAAAAATATACACATATACAAATAATACAAAAATATAAACAAATACAGAGAATTAAAAAAATATAGCAATTATTACTATCTAAGCGTGTTTTCATCCGATAGACATCGATTTTTCAGAAAACACTTGTAACATCCATAATATGAACAAATATAAACAAATAAAAAATATAAACAAATACAACTAATACAAAAATTTAAATAAATACAAATAATACAAAAAAAAATAGCAATTATTGCTATTTAAGCTTTTTTTCGACCGATTGAAATCAATTTTTCTGATAACACTTATAACATCTATAATATGATAAGTACTGTGACGTATTTATGTATTCCAAACCACGATAATTTATTTTTTAAATTCACGAATTTCAGAAAAAGCAATAAAAATAGGAGTCAAAGTCGTCTTTTGAAATATCGTTCACAGACAACCTGTGCCATTTTATCTTTTATCGTCTGAAAGGAATAAAAATGATTTTAAAATCGAAATTTCGACGGATTTTTGGCTTTAAATGTTCTTTCTTTCTTTAGACTTAGATCGTATGACCTACCCAAAGGTGTAAGGTACCTGTTTGGACAGTACCGCACAATGTAGACCTGAATCTAGTGAGGGCGACATCCACAGGGACCGTACCCTCCTTCCCCTACTACCAACCTCTCGAAAATACTTTCAGACCCACATATTTAACATGCCCGTACTCTGCGCAAACACGGGGACAGGTTGGGTAAAGCAGGTTATTGAATTCATGTCCTCAGTGTGCTGTCCCCTTGCCCTCACCACTGGGCTGTCCTGCCAAGGGCTTTAAATGTTCGTAATTTTTAAACCAATTCGAATTTTAAAAAAAATCTTGTGAGGTGCATCTTACGGAGACGTGAATCACATTTGTTGCAAATTTCGCCAACGATGTGATTTTCCGCTACAGACGCCACCCACGGAAGATACCCTAGACATACAGGAAGACAAGCAAATATACTATTTTATTATGTTTTATTCGCACTTCAGCCCTCTTTCGAGTTAAAATAATTTGCAAAGTGCTTTGTATTCAAAATCAGCTCCAACTTGCTTAATTTTTTTCACCATGGCTACGAATTTTACAATCTCTAAGAGCCTTTGTAAAGTTTCCACCGAAATTTCAAACCATAACGAGGAGCTGGTATAGCCTTGGCCCGGATCCAATCCACGAACAATGCGCTCGTTTTCTGCCATCTATCAAGCCGATCCGGACTGGAAATGATTTTACGCCGGTCTGGGACGGAGAGTATAATCAAAAATACAATGTTACCATAGCAGTTTTCTGAAAACTGTCCCCCCCCCCCCCCACACTAGCATTTCTCGTGAGGTTTTTGAGAAAGTTTTGCAAATTGTACGTGTTTGAGTTTGCTTGAAGTAGTAAATTTTTTAAACGTATTTTTCTTTTAGAAAGATTTTCACTGTTTATTATATACTGCATAGTATTTGTAGCAGAAAAGTACAGTAACAGTCCAGATTAACCGAGCTAATGCAGAGCTGAAAACATTTTGGATGCGGTTAAACTGGCTTAGATGCGATTAATTTCGCAGAAGCTTTATATGCACTGTACAATTTAGCTCCGACATTTGCAGTAATATCCCCCTCCCCTAAGATTCCCCCTATACCTGACATTAAGGAAATACATACTTTAAGCAAAAGAATTTATGCAATAAATGCATATGTAATTGTATGTTTATTTGATTAGTGCAAACTGTACGCCCATATTCGTCGTACTGTTGCTATCTTGCTGTTCGACAAATCGCAGTACTGCGATAATCGCTTTCAGACCTTTCATAGATGAAATTCTTCAGCCTTTTTCTGAACAGATATATATCATCCTCTTCACAATTGTCCTTTTCCTCGCTTACTAAACTTATAACTATGTTCTTTGCCATTTCCTGTTACTTAACCTCAATTTATTCAGTCTTGAGTGCCATGCCGATTCACCCAATCTTGAACCCTCTGCTGTAGGATGTTTAGTAAGTAGATCTTCTTCTTATTTCCATCATTATCTTCTTCCTCGGTTTCATTGGAAATTCACAACTTTACGAGCGTTGTTGTTTCAAATTCATCGGAAGAAGCGATACGTCAGTGAAAAACAGAGCAAGTTCGGATAACAGGGAACTACGAATAATAGGGGTTCGGATAATTGGATTTCTATGATACAGGGTGTCCCAAAAAGATTGAAACGCGGTTTAATTCTTTACCTGTTGGAGATAAGAGGGCAATGTAAATCGCAAAAATGTTGAAAGTAAGATAGGAAATAAGATCGGGTTAATAAAATAGCCCTCTTTTTAATTTTCAAAAAGTTACACTTTTTAAATTTTTATACGATCCCTTTAGACAAATTTGGTAAATCAGAAAATTTTTACTTTTAATGCAAGAAAATCATTAAGGAAAACCGCATATCTATATCTTTAAAATCAACTGAATTATGATAAAGGAAAAAATCTTACTTATGCCACTTTTCCGTATCATGTGAAAGGCTGTTTCATCAGTGAAAATAGGGATCATAAACAAATTGACGATGGAAATTGTTTAGATCAAAAATACGTTAATATGTGTCAAATTTTTTTTATCACAAATGCATCTAAATAAAGCATTACACAGACTGATATCATATAAAGCAGTTGCACTGAATACGCGGTTGGGTATCCTATGTATTATCATCCAGTTTTATATTATTTGTGATATGCCACAAATTTACATTTCTAATTTGATATATGGTTTCCCTTCACAATGTTCAATTTTCAATGAAATATAACTCGCTCAATTTTAAAGATACATATATGCTGTTCTTTTAATGATCTTTTTGCATTAAAAATAAAAATTTTCTGATTGACCAAATTTGTCTAAGGGTGTCGTATAAAAATTTAAAAAGTGTAACTTTTTGAAAATTAATGGGAGGACTATTTCATTAAAGTAGTCTTATTTCCTACCTTACTTTCAACATTTTTGCAATTTACATTGCCCACTTACCTCCAACAGGTCAAGAATTAAAGCGCGTTTCAATCTTTTTGTGACACCCTGTATTGCGTAGGTGTAAAAAATCTGACTCTCAGATTTTGATGGACGTTTTGATTATCTCTGAATATGACTAAATTATTGTTTTTTCCGTATATTGTTGTATACTGGGTGTTGCAAAATGGTATGAACACCCAGTTATTCAAGAATAAACAATACAAAAAATTTACAAAGCACATACAAAGCACCTTACTTTAATCTGTAACTTACTTGTCGATCATATATATCATTAACAGAATAAAATAACTACTGGAAAAGAGGAAAAAAGTCAGTTTCTACTGAAACACGATGTTGTAAAATGAGGCGAACAAGTTGTGAAATTAAGCCTGGGTGGTTTTAATTTCGTTCGGAACTAACAGATGTCGCTTCCTCGTACGAAACTGGAATATGCAAATTATACTAGCTATATAAGAAAAATTTCCACTGCGTGTAGTTCATTGAATGTCTTATTACGACTGCGTCTGTGAGATGGGTTGGAAAAAGACCTTGAGGGAGTTGGAAAAGGGGAAAATCGAAGCTTTAAACTATAGTGGCAATTCAGCAAGATCTATTGCTAAGAAACTAGGTAGGTCTCCTGGTGTCATTTTAAATTATCTTAGATCAAAAGGCGATTATGGTCAAAAGAAATCTACAGGTCACCCACAAAAATTATCTCCGCGGCAGAAAAGAAGTGTTGCAAAAAGAGTTAAGTACGGGAAAACATCACTGGGACAATTGGCAAAGGATCCACAGCTATCCGTGTCGAAAGCTACACTTTCGAGGTTTGCCAGAAGCACTGAAAGGTTTGTGTATGTGAAGCGAAAATTGCAACCTCGTATGAAGCAGGAACATAAGCAAAAGAGATTGCAGTGGGCAAAATATCACATGTGCTGGAAATCAGAGTATGAAAGGGTTATCTTCTCTGATGAAAAAAAAAATAATCTAGACGGCCCAGATGGTTGGTGTTACTATTGGCACGACCTCCATAAAGACAATGAAATATTTTCAAAATGACAGCATGGTGGAGGCTACTAGAAGACAATTTGCTGCCTCTTGCTGAATCAATTGGTGGACCTTGTTGGATCTTTCAACAGGATAACGCATCAATTCACACAGCAAAGAGCACCTGGTAATGGTTTATAGATAATGGCGTGCATGTGATGGAGTGGCCAGTTGTTTCACCTGATTTAAAACCCATAGAAAATGCGTGGAGCTTGCTTGTTAAAGGTGTTTATGAAAATGGAAAGCAATATAAAAATATTGCCGATTTAAGGGCTGCCATAAAATCCGAATGGGAAAAAGTAGACCAGCTGGTGTTGCAGAGACTAGTAGATTACATGCCATCACGTGTTTTCAGGTTAATTCAAAAATCTGGTGCATGTACTAAACTACTAAGCCATGAGTTCATATCATTTTGTAACATCGTGTTTCAGGAGAAACTGACTTTTTTCCTGTTTTTCAGTAGTTATTTTTATTTTGTTAATGAATATGATCAACAAGTAAGCTACAGATTAAAGTAAGGTGCTTTGTGGTTTCGTAAACTTTTTGTATTGTTTATTCTTGAATAACTGGGTGTTCATATCATTTTGAAACGCACTTCAGTACAAAGGATTGCTTTTCCGAAATTTTGAGATGTTGACGGATTTTGACGGATGAGTGCGTTTCAAGACCCCCGGAATCCATTTCAATCAGTGTTTCTTTCAGAACGTTTTGACTAAAGGAGGGGATGGAATTTTAGGGAAGGAGCGTGTTTTCTGGTTGCCCTATATAAATATGTCTAAATGCTGTCCCATAAATAGAAACTAGGTTAATATAAATTGTCTCGGGGGGGGGGTGCTCGCCCTCCGGATGTATGCCTGAATGGAACATTGATTTTGACATCAATGTTCGTCTGGGTATTGGGTATATGTCACAAGGGGGAGGAGGTACTACAATTCACGAACGAATGCTCCGGCTCTGACAAAACTGTTCCGTGTTCACGCGGAGTATGGGGACGTTAAATATGTGGTACCGCAAATTTTTTCGACAGTTGGTGGTAGGGAAAGGAGGGTGCGGTCCCTGTGGATGCCTCCCTCACTGGGTGCTGGTCAAAATTGCGTGGCACTCCCCGGCCGCCCAAACAGATACCTTACCCCCTAGGGTGATAACACCGGTTTTCGTTAGATCACTGAAGTCAAGCAGCATCGGGCACTGTTAGTACTTGGGTGGGTGACCACCTGGGAACACCGCGTGCTGTTTGCACATTTCGGGCGCGGTAGCCCGGTGGTTTGCGCGCTGGATTTCCACGCTGCCACAACTGCCGCCGTGTTCATGCGGAGTACGATCACGTTAAACATGTGGGTCCGTAAGCCCATCCGAGAGGTTGGTGATAGGGGAATGAGGGTACGGTCCCTGTGGATGCCTCCCCCACTGGGTTCCGGTCTTAATTGTGTGGCACTTCCCTGCCGTCCAAACGGTTACCTTACACCTTTCAGGTAGGTCGGACGGTCTGGGTCTCTACAACAACAACAACCCTAGGGTGGGTAGGGCGGTAATAGAACAATATTACCCCAATATTGTCGTTTCATTGGACATATTTCCGATATAACACCCAATATTGGCTCAATATTATAATGAAAATATTTAACCAATATTGGAGGCCAATGTAACCCCCCAATATTTTCCCAATATTGGGATTACATTGAAAATATTTCCAATGAAATACCAAGACATACAATATTGGTTCAATATTAGACCAATATTAAATGCTACTAAGGTGGATTATGAAGTTAGACATAGCTTCAAACTATTATCACTTTGTGATGAACGTGCATTCAATAAATGAACTAATTTATATTAAAAATTCACTATTGGACGTGTGATTAACATAAAACTGTTTACATTTCAAATGTATTTAGGAACCATACCCAATTTTATTTAATCATTACATTTGCTTTAATCGATAGCTCTCTAACTGAAAATGCCCTCTTTCGCTGTAAGAATGCTAGAGAACTAATACAGTTAAAACTGTGGTGTCCCGACGCTCAAGCAGCCAAAGTGACCACTTGGTACCTCGTTTTTGCAGAGAGCCTCAAAATTGTGTACATTATTTTTCATTGGGCATCTCTGACATTTCTTTTAAAACTCATTAGCGCATTATAGCTAATCCAACGTTTTCTTGTATTTTATATAACTCTGAATTTTACATTTAGCCATTAGTGTGTCAGCGTTCAGTTGTCTTTTACGTATACAACGCTACGACCTTTTTGATGGATTGCAGTTGAGCAATTTGAGATCATCATGATACTGCTCGTATAATCCCCAGCAGTGGATTCGCTATGTGATTTGGTGGTGTTAATGTACCATTTTACATTTAATTTGGTTCGAGTTTTGGTATTTTGTAATTTCAGGATAGCTTAATGGACCTCAGCCTAAAAGCGTTAGCATAATCATTTCCCTGACTGAGCAATAACTATGGACATTTATGTATTAGAAAGATAATCTATGGTTATATAGTCAGCGCCGGTATCCATTGAGATAGTGTAGTTTCTGGCCGAGAATATTTTTATATTTTAAATAATGGTCCCCAAAGTATTGTTTACCTAGAGGACAGAGAATTCTAGCGAAAAATACTTCTCAATTCTTTTTGAATTTGTTAGAATAAATACATTGTCGGATAATCGGATTTTTTGAATTATTAATTTTCGGATTTGTGACGTTTTGCTGCATTTACTGTTCAGATGGGGCCTTTCGTGAAAGCTCGCTTGTGGCCTCAGAAAATCTTGAAACACAACTGAGATAAATCGAAGTTAGTTCATTAATCCCTGAATTAACCACTCATATTCTTATACCTTATCACTTCTACCTAGAATCCAAAAACTGTGCGTTTTTATTCTTAAGATTAATCTATTACACGAAAGTTGCTTTTTTTCCATTGACATTTAATTTGGTAATATTTTCAACTTCTTCTACAGATGTTCTGAGTAGGGTGCTATGATTTCAAGGGTTTCGGAAGAAGAAATCTTAAATTGTATTTTAAATCCGACAATTGGTCGTGGCGCCGTCGAGTACGTCTCAAAGGCATCTCTGTACACAACGTGCAGTGTTTAAGCAGAAAAACCCAGTTCCAATTGCTCGTAAATGAGAACACATGTCGTTTTAAATGCTGCAGGATTTGTCGTTCTCATTCGCGTTGCATGAACCTTATAACATCATTGATGCTGACAGCTTGATTATTCGTATAACTCATAAAGCGATATTTGCATACTGAGTTTCGTGACTGTGGCTTAATTTTTATAGGTATGTGTACTTTTTCACAATAGAGTATGTACATATGACATGTTTCTTGATAATTTCATTTAAGAATTTTTCAATCATAACTGTCTAATTATGCTTGTCGATTACGCATATGATATATATATATATATATATATATATATATATATATATATATATATATATTTATATATATATATGTATATATGTATATATATATATATATAAATTCCCAAATAGGACAAGTGGCAATGTACTCGTAAAATTTCTAGATAAGTGACGTAAGTATCGGCCGGGGGGAGTTGCGACCCCCAACACTCCGGTTAAAGCTTTTTTTCGCCATGGCAAACGCTCCCGGTAGCCGATACTCCCTACACTAATTTATCCATGACTCTTATAAAACCGTAAAAAATTACATACACACATATACACTTTCAATAACTTGAATAAATCCAAATGTTTACTATAATACGCTAAAACAATCCAAAAAGGACACACTGTAAAAATATAACAATTAATTTAAAATACTAATGTATGAAATCACTTCACACGTGGTGTTTCACGCGTCTAATTTTTATTTTGCTGAGTATTCCATTGAATTCTTTATCTAGTAATCAATTAGATTCTTTTAATTAGTTATGCTTTTGTTTGCGAAATGACCCGCACAAATCGTTACAATCTAAAATAAAAGAATACATAGGGTCATATGTATAAATTAAATGCTTATTTTATATGTAAGTTTTGGCGACCACGAGAATAGGATCGCCACCATGACTCTAGGTCTAACCGTTTTCGAAATGTTTCATTTTTTTCGCATTTTTGCCAATTCGCCTATTTGGAAATATGTTTAATCCCCAAGTGAAAAGGAAATTAAATAAAACTGTTACTTCAGTATAATTTAAAAAAATCTGATGTGGGCAGCACATGACTTTCCTTATATAATGCAATGAATTTACTACTTTTACAGTAAAAAAAATAGATTATTTTTATAATAGATATTTATATTCTATCCAAGATATTGAATTTTCGTCAATGAGTCGTCAATTTCATTGATTTAACGTCATTTGTATCCAGTTGACGAGTGTTTCGTTAATTTAGCAACATTTAAAAAAATGTTTGTGGCATTCCACCAAATTCGGCGCCAAAATATCGCCAAGCGTTATGGATGGAGAAATAAGTTATTCTTACAGCAGATAAATGACTATTGGCGTTCAAATACAAAAGTATTGCTCAAAGTATCTTTTTTTCATGAATGGAACGAACTAGGTCCACGAGAATGATGTCACGAAATTTATCGCATGGTATTACATATGAAAAGTGAACATGTTTCTCAATAGGAATTTTTTTTTTTTATGACTTTTTGATAATTTTTTTGAAAAATGTGCAATATCTCGAGAACGGTTCATGTTAGTGTTCTAAAATTTATGTCAATCATTTTCTAATGAAAATATACATAGGAAATTTCTATTTGTGTAACATTATTAGAAGTTTTGATTTTTTGACGATATTTTCAAAATTTCACTCAAAAATTTAGGGGAGGGGGGTTCTGATTGCGCATAAAAACAATAGATTTCCAGTTTTTACGGATTGTAATTTTTGTACCAAATTTCGTTCGAATCGGCCCATTCATTCGCCAGTTATCGTCTCCACACACACACACACACACACACACACACACACACACACATACAAACAGCCATCACCTCAAAAATGTTCGATTCGTGATCAGGAATGCTTGAAACGTGCTCTCCCGTCGAAAACTCGAATTCGAATTTTCAACCCCGTCACAGTATTTTACATATACATTATTGCATCTAAGGAAAGTAATTAATATCATATTTATTTTGTGCAATTAAACTCTATTGGATTACGAAGGAACATTTTTTTTGAGTTTGTAGGGAAGTCATGTGCTGCCAACGTTATATATTATATATACATTGTTTTTTTGGTTAAAATAATTTACAAATTGCTATATTCTAGAAAACATCACCCACTTTCTTCAACTATCTTCCTCCATGTTTTCGAATTTTAAATTTACTACGAACCTTTGTAAAGTTTCCAGACAAATGTTAACCGAAATAGAGGCTGGGTTATAGTCTTGGCCCGCTTCCAGTTCACCAACAAAGTCTCGTTTTCTGCCATCTATCAAGCCTTTCTCTACTAAAAATCATTTTATGTCGGTCTGAGGGGAGGAAGGGGGGCGTAGATTGTAATCAACAATGCGGTGTTACCATACCAGTTTTTTCAAAGATTTCCCCCCACAAACATATTATGAAAGATTTTGAAAGTTTTTATAAGAATACTTTCTCTCGCGTTGGTTTTTAAACTAGCAAAAAATCGGGAATTTAATTTACTCGCGCATATGATGTATGCGAGCTGTGAAAGGTTTCAAATTAAGACTTAATCTATATAAGTAAAATTAAAAATCTGTCTGTCTGTGTGTTTGTCTCATCATCACGGGAGAGCGACTGAACCGAATTTAATGAAACTTTGTGGGTAGGCTTGAAATAGCCCTACATAAAATTCAGCTCATTTTTCGAATTTCTAAGACCAGGGGTTGTTGAGACCCAGACCGTCCGACCTACCAGAAAGGTGTAAGGTAACAGTTTGGACAGCCGGGAAGTGCCACCCAATTTAGACCGGAACCCAGTGGGGGAGGCATCCACAGGGACCGTACCCTCCTTCCCCTACCACCAACCTCTCGGAAGGACTTACGGACCCACATGTTTAACGTGATCGTACTCCGCGTGAACACGGCGGCAGTTTTGGCAGAGGCTGGAATCGAACCCGGGCCGACCGAGTGCAACTCCAGCGCGCTAACCAATGGACTACCGCGCCCTAACACTATTAAGTAAATCAATTCAAACATATTTAATTGTTTGAATTTCCTAAAATTTCTAAATGAAGTTCTAACATAAATTAACAACATTTAAGCGTGACTTTTTATAGGGGCGTGTTGGCATGCTTTTATATTCAATTCATAATACAGTGAAACATCCCGTAAGGGACACCTGCGATAAAGGTACTCCTCTATTTACGGGACGATTTCTCTGGTCCCAGTCCCTTTGAATAGGGATCTTTATCTATTTACCTCTGAGTAAGACACACTCTATTTAAGAGACACTGTGTGCAGAGTGTCCAATTCTTTGTTAGTAACCTTTTGAGGCTGCAAAGGCAAGTTTGAAGATAAGAAGTGAAGGGCAACTTTGTGATAAGGGAACAATGAGGTAAAAAATTATACCCTCCTTTTGCTCCCTCCTTATCCCATAAAATACATGAAAATAATTCAGCAAAATATGTTTGGTGGTTTTTACATAAAAATTAAAATAATAATTATACCCATATAATGTGAAGAGATCACATGACCCACTTCAAAATAAAATATGGGATCCATCTTTTTTCCCAGAGTAAAAATCGTGATTTTTAAAGTTCTTTTAAATTTATATTTAGTAATGCATCCGTCCTAAAACCGCTTTATTTTTTAGTACCTTCTTTGGATCTATATTCTGCGCCAAAGCAATTACAATATTTTTGAGTTTAAATGATCATCAAACTTTGATTATTTCTACAACGAAGCCTAATTTTAATGGATGCAAAATGTAAGCAAGTGATTGTAAAGTTGAGGTGTGTAAGAGTTGCTGAATTTTTATCACGCAAAATTATTTAACTCTGGAGTCTGGAATAAAAGTGTATGAATGAAATATTCGCACCTTTTACATAGAGAACCAGACTATTTATATTTCGATGGCGTTATTTGAATAAAGTTCGCTTTTTTTTCAATGAAGTTTAAAGTTTTCAAGTAAAATAAATTATTGTAGTTCTGTCATAATTAAATAAATATCGCCTCTGAAAGTATCTCATTTTAGATAAGCGATACATTCAACGGATTGCATTCCAGTTGGGGCATGTTCCATAATCAATGCTTTATGCAAGATTGATCTTTCTTGTTTTAAATTAGTTTTTGTACATCGCAGCTTTTCTAACCAAACTATTTGCTCAAGAACTATATTTTGCATAAGGTATTTTCATTTATGAAAAGTTGTTGAAGCTGTGAGTTGTATTTCCATTTATGAAAATACAACTCACAGTAAAAAAGTTATATGAAACAATATTGCATTGAATTTTAACAAACTTCCAGTTCAGAAGTAACTATGCATTTAAAACCAATTGCTCGAAAAACGAGGTCAACTGTATATGCCGTCTAATAATTAAAAATCATTGTACTCTACTTCTGTATAGCAACACAAACCAATGTTAAGGAAAGATTGCAATCTATAAGAAGTTACACAAAATGAAAATTCCGATAATTATATTCATTATAGAAAATCAGTATTATTCAAAAAATACCTAAACTTTATTGTTTAGTTGTGAATATGCCTGGAGATGTATCCATTGTGTATATAACCACGCCCACATATGTTCACGCCCTTTTTCTGCATTCGGTGTTTTCTCAGGCCATTGGAATAGTGTTTATTTGCAATAGATATAAAAATTGAGAATACATTTTTGAGCAGATAGTCTCATTTTAAATAACGGTTTCCGCAGGTGCGAAAATAACCGGAAAAAATATAGAAACAAATTAATTTTCGCTATGGATTGACACTAATTCTACCATTTCAAGTCCAAATTTCATTTTGTGTAATTTATATCCTGACAGGTCATTGGTATTTTTTTACAATGATAGCTATTTGGACAGTTCTTACATAATTTAGTCAGAAACGGATAACATTAGTCTACCTCTCCACCGAGTATGACATTACGAAAAATGAAACATTTTTGGGTACTGTGAGTACCGATAATATTTTAATAATATATTTTATATAAATGGAGATTTCGTTTAATCAATACAAACCCTCTGTCTCCAAATAAATTCAGGAAACTGCGTCTAATAAGACCGCAGCAAATTGAAAAAATAGAACAAATACCTTCAACCAATCCTACCTTCCGACATAGCATTGGGTAGCTGTAGGTAAACGTGTTGAGCGATATGAAAATTCACAGTATGGGATTGCTCATTAATTTCGCAAATGTGAATATAGAGCAATGGAGTGCGACGCCTCTATTTTGTAAAGACCTTGAAAATATTATGCACATATATTGAATGTATTATGTGTTTTTACTTCTACATGACGTTCTGGTTTCATCCCGTTCCGCGATGCGGATCTGACTGTAAGATAATTCGAAACACGTAAACCTAACACACTATTAAGTTGTTGTTGAGACCCAGACCGTCCGACCTACCAGAAAGGTGTAAGGTAACCATTTGGACGGCCGGGAAGTGTCACCCAATTTAGACCGGAACCCAGTGGGGGAGGCATCCACAGGGACCGTACCCTCCTTCCCCTACCACCAACCTCTCGGAAGGACTTACGGACCCACATGTTTAACGTGATCGTACTCCGCGTGAACACGGCGGCAGTTTTGGCAGCGGTTGGAATCGAACCCGGGTCTACCGAGTGCAACTCCAGCGCGCTAACCAATGGGCTACCGCGCCCTAAGACCAGGGGTTGTCGAAATATTAATTAAAAGCGAACAATTAAACTTTCCATAGAGATAGAATTATGCAGACGATATTTTTTCCGCCAATTTATTTAATTAATTATATCTCTGAGTTTGATTGCAGTTTATTGTGCTTATTAGTCACTTTTGAAAATCGCAGGTTTGAAACATGAATTGAAATGGGAAACTTTTTCACTATGGTTTATTTTTCATAGGTTCTTATTCAACAATGAAAATTATTAAGAAATCAAAATGGTTATTTAATTATCAGCATTTTAAGAGGAAGATGCTTTCTTATATCTTGTTGATCACGCAATTAAATCAAATGTGTCTGTTAATTTTTATTACTATTTTTCCTATTTGAATAATAAATAAATGGATATAAAAATATATCGTATAAAGGAACGGTTTGATTTTCCTTTTAATTACATTAATTGCAGACTGAGTACATCACTTTCATTTTTTTTGGCAAAGAGTTTTCAAAATTATATATTGTGTTTAGCTAATAAACTCATATATTGTATTTAGCCAATAAATTCATATACTATTGTGTTTAGCCAATAAACTCATATATTGTATTTAGCCAATAAATTCATACATTATTGTGTTTAGCCAATAAACTCATTTAGTCTATTGTTGAAACAAAAAAAAGAGTAAAACAGGTATATCTTCTAATACAAGTTTAGTGTTTACATGTAGTATATACAAACAGGATCAGGATGTTCCATTCTTCAGATTTGCAAATTCAGATCTACGAATTTCGCGGGATATCACTAACTTGCAACTTTTCTGAAATGTTACCAAATTGACGGAAATGTTGCTAAATTGATATAAATGACACTAAATCAATGAAATTAATTTTGTTTTGTGAGAAGCGAGTACTGAAATGATGTTTTGATGGCATTTGTCTCTCAGTGCAGCCGTCCTACTTAGTAACACATTTATCGAAATTTTAAAATGTTGCCAAATTGGTAAAAATGTTTGTAAAGACATAACAATATCTTGAAATTGATAAAATTGCGCTACATAAATGAAATCAATTGTGTTTTGTTAGAGTATAGTATTGTGATGATGTTTCGTCAATTTGTCGCCAGGTGGGACTATCAGTTCTACAGTCCCACTTGGCGATGAATTTGACTTTTTTTAAATGTCGCTAAATTGACGAAAATGTCGCCAAATTGATAAAATGGCGCTACATTCATTACCGAATCTATGAAAATTCAATATTTTTCATAATTAAGTACGATTTTAGATAATCTCTCGTTTTGTGAGAATTAAAAAAAACAATTTCTAAATTTGTATAATACACACTGGACCAGGATGCTTTATTCTTCAGATCTGCCTGTGAAGATAATTTTATATATCGAGCCCAGAGATTCTTATGCATTTTATAGAAGAATTAAATTATATATTTTAATATAATATTTTGAATAACAAAGTCATCTATATAAATAAAAATGAAAATCTGTCTGTCTGTCTGTTTGTCACACCATCACGGGAGAACGGCTGAACTGAATTTGATGAAATTTTGTGGGTAGCCCAGAAATAGCCCCACTTAAAATTATATCCGTGTTTTGAGTTTCTACGACCAGTGGTTCTCGAGATATTAGTAAAAAACGAAATTTTCGTTTGTCTCATCATCACGGAAAAACGGCTGAACCGAATTTAATGAAATTTGGTGAATAGCCTTGAAATATCCCCCCATAAATTTTGTCCAAGTTTCGAGTTTCTAAGACCTGGGGTTGTCGAGATATTAATGAAAAACGGAACTTTTTCCTAGGAGTTCTACTCCCTAACTCCGTGGTTTATCCAAACGAAAAGCTTGAAAATCGTTTGAAAGTGAATTAAAATTTAATCTCTGAGTTTGATGGGAGATTTTTTGCGTTAATTAGTCACTTTCTGAAAACATGAATTGTTTCAAACATGATTTGAAGGGGAAATCTATCTCCATGGTTCATGGTTTATTTAAAACAAGCTTTTACGGAACAATGAGAAGTATAGAGAAATCAAAATCGTTATTTAATTTCGCAGTTTATGTTATAAGACATGACATATTTAACATGTTATAAGATTCTATCTTATATCATGTTACTCAGAAACGCAATTAAATTAAATCTGTCTGTTAATTTCAATAATTATTTTTTCGATTTGAGTAATAAATAAATGGATATAAAAATATATTTTAGAAAAGAACGATTTGATTTTTCTTATAGCATTTTTGACTGGATAATATCAATTACGGTCTTCAGGTTTAAAAATTATTATTATTTATATTTTCGGGGATTATTGATTCAAGGATTATTGATATTTTCAAGTTATTATGCAATTATTTTATTATGACAAAAATTGTTTAAACTCATATATTGTATGTTGTACGAATCTTCTACAAATACACGTGTATATCTTTTAATCTACGAGAATATAAGTAGTACAGGTATATTGACATATGTTTTGATATATATTGGCATATATTGGAATCAATTACGACCTTCTGGTATAAAGAGTACGGATATTATTGATGTTTTCAATTTATTACGTCATCTCTTTTATTTTGGCAAATATTTTTGAGACGCATATTGTAATACGGGTAATCTTCTACTAACACATTGGCATATTTTCTGATCTGCGACAATATAATTAGTACGGGGTTGCATATATTCATTCAATTCCTATTTTTTCTTCTGTAAATTTGCTTACAAAAGGGGGCAGGATGTTTTATTCTTCAGATCTGATCGTGAAGATAATTTTGCATAGTGAGAACATATATTCTTAAACTTCTCTTTAGGAGCAATAAATTTAATATTTTAACAGAATTTGCACATGATTGCGAACTATAAGTTTCTTTAAATTATACACTCCGTACTGTTATGTGGGTTTTAACCACACGTCCTGTTAGAACGCATAAATCAGTGGTATTGTTTATTAAAACAAACTCCGACATTGGCCGTGTCGCATAAAAAATACATGAAAATCAAATTCTCGGAAAATGAGGACAACGGACATGATATAAAACGTTAACAAAAATATTTATTGGCAAAAGGAAATTAAAATAACAATAAAAGAACATATTTAATTAATTCAATCAACACTCTTACTAAATCATAATTATTCTATACTGACATGTGTTTGATATTTCCTAAATCATAAACATTTAAAATATACATATTTAAATTCCCTTCATTTATGTTCTCTAATAAATTCTTTCTAATTATTTCATTCAAGTGGAAAGTAAAATATAATGTCGAGAGGGTGTGATAATTAACTATCAAATCGTCATCAGAACTGCTAGTATAAGAGACATGCATTCAGTACCTTCAAAATCGGCGTCGCTGGAGGTGGAGTCCTTCGACCGCGGGAAAGCCGGTCATCGTTGCGGACCTATTTTGGGAGAACTTTTTTCTCCGGAGCACAACACCAATTCTCTCCGTCCCTTCTGTCTCAAGTCTTAAACTCAATTCCGTTCTTTTTGAAAATTCTCAAACTCTCTCTCAGATCATCGGAAAAATGTCTCCTCCTACACAATTACGCCCCAGGTTTGTTATTGGTCCCCCCCAATCAAAGCCCCTGGTATCTTCATTGGATATATCCCAAAAATGTCCGGCTATTGGGTGCTGTGCTGACAGGAGGATGGCGACCACCCCAGAATTAATATCTGGCAGGTGGACCGCGGGTTCCCACGACCTTGCGTGCACGTGCACCCGAACCGGACAAGGGTCAGCTCTCCCCAAGAGCGCCCTGCTGCGCCCCTTTGTAACTGGGGAATCGTTGTCCACATTTCCCAGAAACATGGCTTGCTCATCCTTTTGCAGGTGATTTCTTAGGGAAGTGTATATGCATTACCGGAGAAGTACAGGGACCGTCTTTATAGGTTACACTCCGCCATAATTTGCAATGTCCCAAATTTGCCTTGGGACATTCACCCCCCTCTCCGTAGTAGAACCGTGCCACAGGCTAGTATTCCCCTAAAAAAAACTGTAAACGCATTTACACACACACATATATATATATAACAAAATAATGTCACAATGCACACCAATGTCATCAAACTCATGGAACAAGGAAGTATCAAATGTTTTCTGTCCGACATGTTTGAGTTCTATAGAGATTCGAAGTCCAATAAATTGGCTGCCCAAAAGTTGGAAGAATGTTCATGGTAACAATGATAAGTGCAAGGTTCAAAAGTTTGTAAGGAGTGTGAAAAAGTTATTCTACTAAGAATTGTAGCAGAGGGTCTGCGTCTCAATATCACGCCACTGTTTCCTAGTTCAGTGTCCTGGAAAGTGCAAAGAAAATCGCGAACTTGGAGATCTGCAGATGGAGCACATCACTGCATCGTCTATCTCACTGTCATGGAGGTGTGAAAACTGTAGACTTTGAGAGTTTATGTGAAAATCACGCCACTGAATAATCGTATCACTGTGATGGAAGTGCAAAGAAAATTGTAAGTCTGGAACTCTGTATGTGGATGACGTTACTGCATCACTTCTCGCTGTGGAGTAAAACATGTGGGAAAATGAAAGTTTTCTTGTGAGAACAACACATCACTGCCTGCATCATATCACTGAATTTTCATGTATGGACGAATCTTAGTTGAGGCACACACTTTATCGATACACCAATGCATACAAATACATACAGTCTGATGACACAAATTCTCTCTCAGGAATTTACAATACCCATTAAACATTAAGTCCCTGGCTTTTTTTTTTTTTTTTTTTTTTACAAAAACTAATTCCCTACTTAATTCGCCATTATTCAATTTTCAAAATACAGTACTTTCTCCTATCGTTATTATTATTTATCTATTTTTTTTTTATTTCTCTTTCTCACATTCCTTTCAACATTTAAGTTGCCTACAAAATTTTCTCACTGGTTAAACATCCCACCATTTACTAATATTTACAAATACATTATACTATCATATTGAAAATACAAAGAAAAACAAACAAATAAATTTTTGTCAATATTATCACGAATTGCCATGCCATATTACATTTCCTAATAAATTCAAAATCTGTACAAACACAATAAACATATTTTTTTTTTTTCAAATTATCAATTAACTCTCCTTTATATATCCCTTATATACATAATCCCAAATTCTGTATTCCGAATCTCGCCTTAGCGTTTAGAATTTTCATCTAATAGACCATTTCCTAAAAATTTTCATACTTCTCTTACATTTATTCTTATCATAAATTTTTGCAAATTTTCCTTTCAATAAACCATTTACAAATAAAATTCATAATTCTCTTATCCTTTTTTTTTTTTTTATTATTATTATATATATATATTTGTATATAAAATTTGTTGTAGTCGTGTTTCCAAGATTAAACCATATTTCTCTTCAAATTCTTACCTAACCTTATTTTTCTTTATTTACAATTTCAATATCGAGTTTAAAATATAAAAAATTTGTATACCTATTCCTACATTTATTTTAAACTTTTATTCTCTTCTAACCAAGGATGAATCGTCCTCCCGCATTTGTTTTTGATTTGTATTCGAAACCAGTTCTCCCCTGTGAAAATCGTGCGTACCCTACTTCTTTGTAGACTGAACTTCACCCCCTTTGCAATTCACCCCCTTTGTGAGATCCCATTTCCCCTTGTTTCTATCTGAAAAATGACCTTGAGTGGAACCCATCTCCACACTGACCTCGAGTCGCCATGGGGAACTTTGCGCCCCTGAAATTGTCGCCCCCGAAGTGTTTTGCGTGATTGGCAATCTGCCTGCTCTGCCAAGACTTCCTGCAAATCCGTTTTCGTCCCGTTGCACGCGTTCCTGACTGTTTAAGAGGGAAGGGAAAGAAGTCCTTTCGCTAGAGTTTTTGTGTTGACATTTTGCACTGACCGTCTGAGGAGGGAAGGGGGTTCGCTTGTGCTGTGTTGTGCTAACAAATCGTGAATGTCGCGTGTTTTCTTTCTTATCTGTCGCAAGCACGTTAAATAAAAGGCGGGAAGAGATTGCTGCTTTCCATTAACAATTTTGACCTCATATCCAGTTTTCAATTTCATAATTTATTCATTGCCAGATTCAATTTCCAAAGGATTCATTTTGATTTATTTATTATTTTTACCTCTTTCTCATCTTAAAATTTTTCAAATAGCGATCATCAGACAATATTACGTTCCTAAAAATTTTTGGTTTCATGAAAAAATCTGAACCGAGTTTCCTTTCATTCCGCTCTTGAATCTCCTCAATTTCACTAGTGTTTCATTAACTTGTATTTCATTTGCTTCCTGTACATTTTGCCTAACACACTTTTTGTTTTGATTTTCATCTATTCTTGAAAGTTTTTGAATATCATTAACCTCCCTATCATTTTGATTTTTCTCCCTATCGTTATTACAATTTTCATTCTGTGTATTTTTACTGGTATCATTTGAATTTTGCAAATTCTGAAAGTCAACATTTTCATTATCATTGTCCATAACATCCATTATTTTACTCTCATTTGAAATTGGGATTATTTGTACATCGTGATTTTCATTCGTAATTTGAATGTCCTGAAGCTTGTATTTCGCATTTTCTTTTCGACTTTTTTTACAATTAACCTTTCCATTCTCATTTTGGTCCTCTTGGAAAATAACATTTTGATTTCTATTAACTTCCATTATTTTGCTTTCATCTGATTTCCTGATACTTTCATTACTGTGACTTTTATTTGTATTCTGAATATTTTCTAAATCAATCCTTTCTCTAACCAAAACGTCCGTTATTTTGTTTTCATTTGAACTTTTGATATCTTCATTGCCATAGTTTGTACTTGTGTTTTGTGAATTTTTGAAACCAACCCTCTCGCTAATCAAAACATCTGTTACTTTATTTTCCTTTGGAATTTGAATATTTTCATTGTTATAATTTGTACTTGTGTTTTGTGTACTTTTGAAATCCACCTTCTCGCAAATCAAAACATCCGTTGTTTTATTTTCGTTTGGAATTTGGATATCTTCATTGTCATAATTTGTATTTGTATTCTGTGTGTCTTTGAAATCAGCGCTCTCACTAACCAAAACGTCCGTTATTTTGTTTTCATTTAATTTCTGAGTTTCTTCTTTAATTGTTTTGAAAATATCAATAGGCCAAACCGAAAAAGATGTGTCGGAGTCTAAGCGAATTTTTGTTTCCGTGTTTTGAAATTTAATTTCTACCGTGGGTAATTCCGTATTTAATTCATCTCCAACTGACGCGATAAGTTCAACTTTGTCCTTCCTGTCCTTAAAGTCCTCTCTTTCTCTATTATTTTGAGTTCTGTTATTACCAACATTTTCTCTATCAATTTGAGTTTTATATTTTCCAAAATTTTGTCCCTCGTTCTCAATATTTATTTGTGTAACATGCCTTAAATTTCTATCTTCTCTGGACTTGTTCCTATCTATGCACTGGACCTCTCCTGGATTATTTTCTATGAAATTTCTATCACTAACAGGGATTTTATTTTTATTTAAAGGAGACTGAACCCTATTTCTACGCCTTTGTTGACGATCATTCTCAATCTCCCCTTCTAGTTTAAATTTCTGTTAAAATTTGCGTTTCGTCTAAAATCAGTTCTGTTAAAATTTGAATTCCGTGTAAAATCGCTCCTGCCATTGGCGTATCTGTCCGAGTTATCCATATATTTAAATTTACCTTGGTTTTGTCTCTGAAAATCATTTTTGTAACGCGGAACCTCAAAATTCCGTTCGCCATTCCTATGTGTATATTTCTGGCTACCCATTCTTCCTTCATTAACATATTCGTTTCCATAAGTTCGCTTTTCCTCCCTATAGTCTTGAGTACGTGAGGGGTAAAATCTATCTGGGGGTACATTGTATGTCGTATTGGGAAACCTCTCCGCATAATCTTGTTGGTGACGATTGGGGGATATTCTCCGTGCATAATGTTGTGTTGGTCTGCGCGAAGGATTATGCCTGGTCTGTAATGATATGTGCGCTTGATTATTCCTCTCTCTAATATAATGCCAGCAATCCTGCATAAAGTGTCCAAATTTCCCGCAAAAATCGCATGAATATGTGTTCGTTATCTGATAATCATTTTTGTTTTCTCTAATTTTAAGATGATTTATTTCTTCTGTTATTTTTTCCAGTAAATTAGAATTAAACTGTTGTTCCTTTTTAAATGTTTGAATATCACTGTACTGAGATATGTTATTTAATTCAACTGTTGTTGTCAGATTGGCCGCTTCTAAGTTTTGGGCAATTTTTACAGCATCCTTAAAGCTTTTTGGGTCATTTTTCATAATTTCTTTTCGATATTCGGGCTCAACTGCCTCCAAAAATTTACTTAGGCTGAGTTTGTCCATAATTGCGTGTGTATGTTCATTAAGTTGTGTTTCACCCACGTAGTTTAAAGTTAATGTTGTAATTCTATGTGCTAATTCTTTAATATTTTCTCCCTTAGTTTGTTTAGCAGTTGAAAAAAGAATTTGATTTGTAGTGACATTAGGTTCGGATGTGAAAAAATCTAGGAATTTTTGCTTGAAAATGTCGAAAGATGTTTCGCTACGCAGATCCTTTGAGCTGATGTAAAATTTTCTTGCGTTTCCGCGCAGACGGGATTTAACAATTGCTAGCTTCTCTAAATCGTTCCAATTTGTTAGTTCGCTTAAAGATTCCATCTGTTCGAAAAATATGGAGGTCTCATTTTCGTCGCTTCCGCTCAGTTCTCCTAACAAGGAAATAATCCCCGGAATCCTACTTGTAGGCGTCACCGTCATATCACCCCTTTCTGTCATCTTTAAAAAATTGTTAAGTTTTTCCTTAATTTTCTAATCCAAAATTTCTATCCCTACGAACAATGCGCGTTTACATAAATACAACACTTTTCATGCAACATAAAATACAATTATTGATACTCAGAAATCTTAAACCTAAAATCATACTCCTACGCAATTCTTATCTCCCAGAATTTTAGCTCCCAAAAGAATATTACCATCCATTATTAATTTTCTCCAATTTTTCTCCCCTAACTCAATATATTTAAATCCTATAATTCTTTTTCTTAAATATACACAACATTTATTAAATACACATTTCATATACATATGGCATAACACTTGTGACAACATCTATTTTCTTAAATGTCCTCATTTCCTTACGTTAAGTTTACTTTTAAAGTTTAAGTTTTTTTTTTTTTTTTTAAATTTATTTCAAGATAATTTTATTTTATTTCCAGCTAATTTTATTTTAAGTTAATTTTATTTTATTTTAAGTTCATTTTAATTTAGATTTTCCTATCGCGCGCATTAATTTTAATTTATTCACAAAAAAAAAAATTTCCGTTATTTTAACAATTATTTTTATTTCGAATCCTGGTCATCGGAACCATTTTTGTTATGTGGGTTTTAACCACACGTCCTGTTAGAACGCATAAATCAGTGGTATTGTTTATTAAAACAAACTCCGACATTGGCCGTGTCGCATAAAAAATACATGAAAATCAAATTCTCGGAAAATGAGGACAACGGACATGATATAAAACGTTAACAAAAATATTTATTGGCAAAAGGAAATTAAAATAACAATAAAAGAACATATTTAATTAATTCAATCAACACTCTTACTAAATCATAATTATTCTATACTGACATGTGTTTGATATTTCCTAAATCATAAACATTTAAAATATACATATTTAAATTCCCTTCATTTATGTTCTCTAATAAATTCTTTCTAATTATTTCATTCAAGTGGAAAGTAAAATATAATGTCGAGAGGGTGTGATAATTAACTAACAAATCGTCATCAGAACTGCTAGTATAAGAGACATGCATTCAGTACCTTCAAAATCGGCGTCGCTGGAGGTGGAGTCCTTCGACCGCGGGAAAGCCGGTCATCGTTGCGGACCTATTTTGGGAGAACTTTTTTCTCCGGAGCACAACACCAATTCTCTCCGTCCCTTCTGTCTCAAGTCTTAAACTCAATTCCGTTCTTTTTGAAAATTCTCAAACTCTCTCTCAGATCATCGGAAAAATGTCTCCTCCTACACAATTACGCCCCAGGTTTGTTATTGGTCCCCCCAATCAAAGCCCCTGGTATCTTCATTGGATATATCCCAAAAATGTCCGGCTATTGGGTGCTGTGCTGACAGGAGGATGGCGACCACCCCAGAATTAATATCTGGCAGGTGGACCGCGGGTTCCCACGACCTTGCGTGCACGTGCACCCGAACCGGACAAGGGTCAGCTCTCCCCAAGAGCGCCCTGCTGCGCCCCTTTGTAACTGGGGAATCGTTGTCCACATTTCCCAGAAACATGGCTTGCTCATCCTTTTGCAGGTGATTTCTTAGGGAAGTGTATATGCATTACCGGAGAAGTACAGGGACCGTCTTTATAGGTTACACTCCGCCATAATTTGCAATGTCCCAAATTTGCCTTGGGACACGTACGAATAACGGATTAAATTAAATGTGTTTGTTAATGTTTTTATTATTTTTTTTCGATTTAAATAATAAATAAATGGATAAATGGATATAAAAGTATATCTTATGAATGGACGGTTTGATTTTTCTTTTAATTATATTAATTGCTGACTGCGTACATCAATTTCATTTATTTTGGCAAAGAGTTTTCAAGCTTATATCGTATTTAGCTACTAAACTCATATATTGTGTTTAGCCAATAAATTCATATAGCCGATTGTTGAAACAGAAAAAGAGTAGAGCGGGTATATCTTCTAATACAATTGTAGTGTTTTCATTTAGTATATTGAAACGGGATAAGAATGTTTCATTCAGATCTGCAAATTCAAAGCTACGAATTTGGAGGGATATCGCTAAATTGACAACTTTTCTTAAACTTTGCCAAATTGACGGAAATGTCGCCAAATTGATATAAACGACACACAAACAGCTGCCATAAACCTTCGGGTAGGTCGTGTGGCTTGGGTCTTCTACATATCAATGAAATTTTTTTTTGTTTTGTTAGAAGAGAGCACTGAAATGATGTTTGGTTAGCATTTATCTGTCAGACCAACCATCCTACTTAGTAATACATTTAGCGAATTTTTAAAATGTCACCACATTGATAAAAATGTTTTCAAATCTATAAAAATATCTTGAAATTGATAAAATGGCGCTACATAAATGATATTAATTGTTTTTTGTTAGGGGATAGTATTGTGATGATATTTCGTCAATTTGTCGCAAAGTGGAACTGTCAGTTCTACAGTCCCACTTGGCGATAAATTTGGCGATTTTTTAAAATGTCGCTAATTTGACGAAACTGTCGCCAAATGTTCCATAGAAATATAACTATTTAGACGATATTTTTTCTACCAATTTATTTGAAGCAAATGATATCATGTCGCTTGGCAACGGATTTAAATCCAATGTGTTTATGCGGCAGACGATTTTTATTAAATCCTTTCCGATTTGAATAATGAAGATATGTATATAAAATAAATTTCATTGCCATTTCATTTTGGACTGGATAATATCAATTATACTCTTCAGGTTTAAACATTATTATTATTGATATTTTCCGGAATTATTGATTCAGTGATTATTGATATTTTTAAGTTATTACGCCATTGTTTTATTGCGGCAAAAATTGCTGACACACGCATATTGTACGTTGTACGAGTAATCTTCTAGGAATGCACGGGTATATCTTCTAACCTACGAGAATATAAGTAGTACAGGTATATTGGCATATATTTTGACATATATTGGCTATATATTGGAATCAAGTACAGTCTTCTGGTATGAAGATTAAGGGGATTAATTATATATTCAATTTGTTACGTCGTCTGTTGTATTTTACCAAAAAACATTTGAGACTCATATTGCAAAACGGGTAATCTTCTACTAATAATCGGACATTATAAGTAGTACGTGTATATCTCCCCATATAATTTTAGCACTTTAATTTTGACATATATTGGAATAAATGACGGTAAAAAATTAAAGATTACGGGTTTATTGGTATTTTCAATTTATAGATGTAATCTACTAATACAGGTTATATTTTCTAATATTCGCGTATATAATTAGTACGGGTCCCATACAATTTTAACGCTTTTATTTTGCATATATTGATTCAATTCCATATTTTTTTTTTATATTTGCTTACATAAGGGGTCCAAGATGTTTTATTCTTCAGATATGTCCATGAAGATAATTTTATATAGCGAGAACAGAGATTCTTAAACTTCTTTTTAGGAGCATTATATTAAATATTTTAACAGAATATTTTGATTAAACATGTCATTTAGTATACTATAAGAATTTGCGCATGATTATGAATTTCAAGTTTCTTTATATTATATACTTCGTACGAAGAACGGGTATGCTGCTAGTCTATATAAATAAAATTGAAAATCTGTCTGTCTGTCTGTCTGTCTGTCTGTTTGTCCCATCATCACGGGAGAACGGCTGAACCGAATTTGATTAAATTTTGTGGGTAGCCTAGAAATAGCCCCACTTAAAATTTAGTCTATGGTTGGAATTTCTACGACCAGTGGTTCTCGAGATATTAGTAAAAAACGAAACTTTCGTTTGTCTCATCATCGCGAGAGAATGGCTAAACCGAATTTAATGAAATTTTGTGGGTGGCCTTGAAATAGCCCCCCATAAGTTTTGCCCAAGTTTCGAGTTTCTAAGACCAGGGGTTGTCGAGATATTAATGAAAAACGGAACTTTTTTTTATATGAGTTCTACTCTCCAACTCCGTGGTTTATCCAAAAGGAAAGGATAAAAATCGTTTGTTTAAAGCGTCAAAGGGAATTAAAACTTTATTTTTGAGTTTGATGCAGGATTTTGGCATTAAATAGTCACTATCTGAAAGCATGAATTGTTTGAAACATGAATTTAAATGGAAAAATCTACCTCCATGTTTTATATTTCACAAGCTTTTACTCAACGATTAGAAGTATAAAGAAATTAAAATGGTTATTTAATTTCGCATTTTATGAGGAAGATTCTATCTTATATCATGTTGCTCGGCAAAGGAATGGAATTAAATGTGTTTGTTAATGATTATTATTATTTTTTCGATTTGAATAATAAATAAATGGATATTAAAATATATCTTATAAATGAACGGTTTGATTTTTTTTAATTATATTAATTGCGAATTGCATACATCACTTTCATGTATTTTAGCAAAGAGGTTTTAAGCTTATATATTGTGTGTAGCTAATAAACTCATATTCTGTTTACCCAATAAATTCATTTATCCAATTGTTTAAACAGAAAAAGAGTAGAATGGGTATATCTTCTAATAATATTTTAGTGTTTTCATTTAGTATATACAAACTGGATCGCGATATTTTATTCAGATCTGCGAATTTAGAGCTACGAATTTGGTTGCATATCGCTAACTTGGCAAATTTCTTAAAAGTTGCCAAATTGATTGAAATGTCCCCAAATTGATAAAAATGACGTAAATCAATGAATTTTATTTTGTTTTGTTAAAAGAAAGTACTGAAATGGTGTTTCGTTAGCATTTGTCTGTCAGTCCAACCGCCCTACTTAGTAACCCATTTAGCGAATTTTTAAAATGTCACCAAATTGATAAAAATATTTATAAATCCATAAAAATATTTTGAAATTGATAAATTGCCCTAAATAAACGAAATTGTGTTTTTTTTAGGGAATAATATTTTGATGATGGTTCGTCAATTTATCGCCAAGTGAGACTGTCAGTTCTACAGTCCTACTTGGCGATAAATTTGGCGATTTTTTAAAATGTCGCCAAACCTTCATTAGAGATATTCTGACGATATTTTGACCACCAATTTATCTGAAGCAAATCATTACATGTCGCTTAACAACGGATTTAAATTTAATGTGTTTATGAAGAAGAATATTTTTATTAAATATTTTCCGATTTTAATGATGAAGATATGTATATAAAATAAATGTCATTGCCATCGTATTTTTGACTGGATGATATCAATTACGATCTTCATGTTTAAACATTATTATTATTGATGTTTTCGGGGATTATTGATTCAGAGATTATTGATATTTTCAATTTCTTATGGCATTGTTTTATTGCGGCAAAAATTGTTGAAACTCATATATTGTACGTTGTACGAGTAATCTTTTACAAATGCACGGGTATATCTTCTAATGTAAAAGAATATAAGTAGTACATGTATATTGGCATATATTGGAATCAAGCCTTCCGGTATGAAGATTACGGGGATTATTGATATTTTTAATTTATTAAGTAATCTGTTATATATTGGCAAAAAATTTTCAAACTAAATATTATAATACGGGTAATCTTTTACTAACACTAGGACATATCTTCTAATCTATGACATTATAAGTAGTACGGGTTTATCTTCCCATATAATCTTAGCACTTTCATTTGGGCACATATTGGAATTAATTACTGCCTACTGGTTTAAAGATTACGGATTTATTGATATTTTCAATTTATATATGTAATCTACTAATACAGGTTATATCTTCCAATATTCGCGTATATAAGTGGTACGGGTCCCATACAATACGCTATTATTTTGCATATATTGATTCAATTCGATACTTTTTATAAATTTGCTTACAAAAAAGGCGAGGATATTTTATTCTTCAGATCTACCCGTGAAGATAATTTTGAATAACGAGAACAGCCATTCCTTAACTTCTTTTTAGGAGCATTATGTTAAATATTTTAACAGAATATTTTGATTAAGAATGCCATTAAGTATACTATAGGAATTTGCACATGATTGTGAATTTTAAGTTTATTTATATTATATAATCCGTACGAAGAACGGGTATGCTGCTAGTTTAGAATATTATAGGACACATAATTGTGAATGTTAAGTATATTTATGTTTGTCTCCTCATCACTGAAGAATGGCTGCACCTTATTGGTTAAAATTTTCAGGGTAGACTTGAAATAGCCCCACTTAAAATTTAGTCCGTGTTTCGAGTTTCTAGGATCAGGGGTTGTCCAGATATTAATTTAAAATGCACAATTAAAAATTCCATAGAGATAGTATTATTCAGACGATATTTTTCTTACAAATTTATTTGAAGAAAATTATATCATGTCGCTTAGCAACGGCTTTAAAACCAATGTGTTTATGCAGCAGACGATTTTTATTAAATCTTTTCAGATGTAAATAATAAAGATGTGTATATAAAATAAATTTCATTGATATTGCATTTTTGACTGGATAATATCAGCTACCGTCTTCAGGTGTAAATATTTTTAATATTAATATTTTTAAGTTATTACGCCATTATTTTATTTTGGCAAAAATTGTTAAAACTCATATATTGTATGCAGTACGGGTAATATTTTACAAATGCACGGGTATATCTTCTAATCTATGAGAATATAAGTATTACACGTATATTGACATATATTTTGATATATATTGGCATATAATGAAATCAATTACGGTCTTCTTTTATAAAGATTATGGGGATTATTGATATTTCCAATTTATTACGTCATCCGTTTTATTTTGGCAAAGATTATTGAGGCTCCTATTGTTATACGGGTAATTTTCTACAAACCCACAGGCATATCTTCTAATCTATATAAGTAGTACGGGTATATAGAATTGACTTTCCATACAATTTTAGCGCTTTCATTTTGGCATATATTGGAATCAATTACTGCCATCAGGTTCAAAGATTACGAGTATTCTAATATTTGCGAATATAAGTAGTACGGTTCCCATACAATTTTAACGCTTTTATTTTGCATATATTGATTCAATTTCATATTTTTGTAAATTTGCTTACAAACGGGACCAGGATATTTTATTCTTCAGATCTGCCCGTGAAGATAATTTTGTATAGGGAGAACAGAGATTCTTAAACTTCGTTTTCGGGGCATTAAATTAAATATTTTAACAGAATAATTTGATTAACAATGTCATTTAGTATAATATAGCACACATGATTGTAAATTTTAAGTTTCTTTATATTATATACTCCGTACAAAGAACGGGCATGCTGCTAGTCTATATGAATAAAATTGAAAATCTTGTCTGTCTGTATGTGTGTTTGTCTCATCATCACAGTAGAACGGCTGCACCGAATTTCATGAAATTTTATGGGAAGCCGTAAAATAGTCCCACTTTAAATTTAGTCTATGTTTCGAGCTTCTGTTGTTGTTGTTGTTGTTGTTACTAATCCCCCGGGGTGAAGGAGCGCCTATGTATCACGTCCACTAGACCCCTGGTCCCATGGCGAAGGGGAGAATATGGAGCTTCACTTTATTGAGGCTCCCCAAGGGCAGAAGTCTGTCTTCGTCTCAACAACACAACATCCATGACCGCTGGCGGGATTCGAACCCATAATAAGGCAATCCAGCGATCAGACGGAAACGCATGTCCCTGACCGTTCGACCACCAGTTCGGATCGAGTTTCTAGGACCAGGGGTTGTCGATAAATTAATTAAAAACATCCCACAATTAAAGTTTCATACAGATAGCATTATGCAGACGATAATTTTTCCACCAATTTATTTGAAGAAAATTCATGCCGATTAGCAACGGATTTAAATCCAATGTGTTTATGCCACAGATGATTTTTATTTAATCTTTTCCGATTTAAATAGTAAAAAAAAATATATATGTATATATATAACATAAATTTGAACGGAATTGCATTTTTAACAAGAATTTATCCATTACGGCTTTCAGGTTTAAATATTACGAGTATTATTAAGATTTTCAATTTATTACGTCATCTGTTTTATTTTGGTGAAGATGTTTGAAACTCATATATTGTAGTACGTGTAATCTTCTACTAAAACACGGGTAATCTTCTAAGACACGAGTATATCTTTTAATCTACGAAAATATATTTAGAACGGGTATATATTCCCATATAATTTTAGCGCTTTCATTTCGGATTACATTGAGTAAATTTCATATTTCTTTTGTAAATTTGATTACAACCGGAACTAGGATGTTTTATTCTTCAGATCTGCCTGTGAAGGTAATTTTGTATGATGAGAATAGATTTTCTTAAACATCCTTTTAGCAGCATTAATTTAAATATATTAATAGAATGTTTTAAATAACAATGTCATTTAGAATACTATAGGCATTTATGATTGTGGATTTTAAGTAACGCATATTCCTTACGAAGGACGGGTTTATTGCTAGTTTAACAAATTAGATGAAATAGTATGAAATTAGAAGTATAGAAAATGAATTTCAGTATTTAAGAATTCTAATATAAAAGAGCATATAAGTTTTTAGAATTTGATTATTATATTAAACAAATTCGAATTCAAAGAAACAATGGAATCAAAATAATACATCATTTAAATCGCAAAAACGTATTTAATATACAGGATCACGTTTAAATCAGAATTCATGCAAGTGTACACGCTTTGATTAGCTGCTTAAAGTGGTTGTTTACTCGTTATATGTACGAAGTGTAGTGAACATGCGCGGTTTAAAATTGGACTTTTTTCACCTTGCTACTACAGATCGTTTCAATTAATGAAATTGTTATCATGCACATCTGTGTACAAATTTACGTATGTGCGTACAAATTTACCTATTGCAGTTTTGGAGTAAAATGGATCATAGTATTCTGGCAAATGTTAATTTGGTTTCGTTAGGAATAGTTTGGTTTGAACTAATAATTTACCAAAAGTACCGAATAACCATTTACGTGGTATTAATTCAATACCAAAAGCATTATGCTGTGGATCGCACATCATGATTTCGCGGTTACAGAAATAAAGCATTATGTAGAGAATTGCATTATGTAGGTAAAGTCCTATGCTGCCAACATTTTTACATTCTATGTAAATAAAGTATTGTTTTCGCGAATATTTTCGAGTTCAAGATTTTTATGCCAATGTATATTTTAGGACCTCCTGAACACGTTTTGACTATTTTTGGATTGATGTCCGTCTGTCTGTATATCTGTGGTCGATATCTTACGTACACCTTAGCTGCTACAAATATTAATGGATTTTCGCATAACTTCATAATACAATATCTTTATTATCGAAATATCCGGTTATAAAATACGTGTAAAATATATTTTGTAACTGAGTAATATATGTGTGTTACAAAATATCCAGCTTTGTCTTGAAATATCCGGTTATAAAATATGTGTAAAATATATTTTGTAACCGGGTAATATATGTGTGTTATAAAATATCCGGCTTTGTTGTCGAAATATCCGGTTATAAAATATGTGTAAAATATATTTTGTAACCGGGTAATATATGTGTGTTATAAAATATCCGGCTTTGTTGTCGAAATATTCGGTTATAAAATATGTCTAAAATATATTTTGTAACTGGGTAATATATGTGTGTTATAAAATATCCGGCTTTGTTGTCGAAATATTCGGTTATAAAATATGTGTAAAATATATTTTGTAACCGGGTAATATATGTGTGTTATAAAATATCCGGCTTTGTTGTCGAAATATTCGGTTATAAAATATGTCTAAAATATATTTTGTAACTGGGTAATATATGTGTGTTATAAAATATCCGGCTTTGTTGTCGAAATATCTGGTTATAAAATATGTGTAAAACATATTTTGTAACCGGGTAATATATGTGTGTTATAAAATATCCGGCTTTGTTGTCGAAATATCCGGTTATAAAATATGTCTAAAATATATTTTGTAACTGGGTAATATATGTGTGTTATAAAATATCCGGCTTTGTTGTCGAAATATCCGGTTATAAAATATGTGTAAAATATATTTTGTAACCGGGTAATATATGTGTATTATAAAATATCCGGCTTTGTTGTCGAAATATCCGGCTATAAAATATATGTAAAATAAATTTTTAACCGGGTAATATATATGTGTTATAAAATATCCGGCTTTGTTGTCGAAATATCTGGTTATAAAATATGTGTAAAATATATTTTGTAACCGGGTAGTATATGTGTGTTATAAAATATCCGGCTTTGTGACCGAAATATCCGGTTATAAAATATGTGTAGAATATATTTTATAACCTGGTAATGTATGTGTGTTATAAAATATCCGGCTTTGTTATCGAAAAATCTAGATCTAAATAGAATTTTTTTATGTTTGAGCGAAGACTTTATTGAGCGAAACTTTAATCATTGTTGTGAAAAATAGCCTCGATACAATGCTTATGTTCATGACGTCATTAGCCCCCCCCCCCCTTCGAAAGGGGGCGAGTTAGCACCCCGTGGGGTACATTTTCAAGTATAGTATCAATCGAAAAAAAAAAATCCAGGTCTTTAAAGGGTACCACGCAAAGAGCTAGAATCACTAGAGGTAGCCTTTCCATTGTTCGGTGATTTGAAAAGCATGGCCAGTATGTCCCCCTTCGCTACTACAAATGAGAGCCAGATTTGGCATGTTCGCGCTAGAACGGCGTATTGTAGCAGTTCCAAAAAATTGTAAAAGTGTACCATAGTGGTAGTTTATTCATTGTTATACACAACTTTATTTTTTAAGAATCTTAACCTACGTATTTTTAAATCTTTAAAATATACAGTTTCAAAATGCGTGGATTAAGATTCTGCAACACTTTCTTTTCTTATACATTTATTACTGTTTTAGCTTCCTTTTTCAAATTGTCATTGCAAATTATTTTTAACACTTTACAACAAAGTTGAAAAGTGTTTATGACTTTGTTCATTCTGTCTGTCTGTCTGTCTGTCCGTTAGCACGATAACTGCCGTAAAAATGACTTAATCAAAATTAAATTTTAGTATGTTGTTCAGACGGTCTGTGGGACCTATGGGAATATAAATAAATAATATCACCCAATTAGTTTTGGATTGAACCTGAATTTGGTTGAAAAAATGAAATACATTGAACCCAATGGGACCAAATTTTTCAAACATTTTTTAAGCGGATTTAAATTTCACAAATTGCTTCGAAAATTTTAGGTAATATTCAAATTATTCCATAAAATATATAAAAAAAAATTCAGCGAAATATATTCAGTAGTTTTTTAAATAAAAATTAAAATAATAATTACACCTCTTACATGAAGCGATCACGTGACCATAATATGAAACGATCACGTGACCAACTTCAAACTATAATACGGCATCCATCTTGTCTCAAAATCGTCATTTTTAAAGTTCTTTTTAATTCATATTGAGTGTTGTATTCGTCGTAAAACCTCTTTATTTTCGATTAAATTCTGTGCATCTACATACTGAAACAACGCAATGACAATATATTTGAGTTTAAATGAGCATCCAACTTTGATTATTTCTCTAACGAAGCCTATTTTTCACTTATGTGAAATGTAAACAGCAAAATATGTAGGATGAGTTGTATAGGAATTGCTGTATTTTTTTTAATGCAAAAGAATTTAGCTCATGGAGTCTGCATAGCTGATATGAAAGAAATATTCATTGACTTTACCGAGAGAAGGACGATTTTTTTGCGATGAAGTTTTAAGCATAGAGTTAAATTACTTATAGATCCATGGTCTTAATTTTTAAATAAAATAAATTATTATAGTATTGGGATGAATGACATGAATGGGAAATTATTTATGAATGAAATGCTGCTTTTTTAGAGAGAGCCAGACGTGTTATTTTTTCTATGACGTCATTTGAATGAATTTCAGTTGTTTTCGATGAAGTTTTTAAATATAATAAATTATCGTGGTATTATGATAATTCTAAAATTGTTACCGAGTAATATATCACATTTTAGAGATGTTTAATCCAGGCAATTTATATTTCAATGCCGTCATTTGAATGAAGTTCATTTTTTTGGATGAATGTTTCAGTTTTCAACTATAATAAATCAATGTATTATTGTGAGAAGTTTTAAAATATTACCGAGGAATACAGTACATTTTAGACATGTTTAAATAAAATTGCATTGAAGTTGGAAAGTGCTTCTTAATCAATGCTTTAAGCATGATTGATCTTTCTTGTTGATTAATATTCCAGTATTTTTTTTATCCAAAAACATAAATTATATTTATAGATAGATATATATATAATATATATAGTATATATATATATAATATAACTATATATATATATATATATATATATATATATATAATAGCGCGCGGTCCCGCAGTTTTCGCTTTTTCAAAACCGCCAAATATCACCAATATATAGTAAAACGTAGTTTAAGATGTTTTAATGAATATTTTTTAACACTTTACAACAAAGTTTAAAAGTGTTTATGACTTTGTTCATTCTGTCTGTCTGTCTGTCTGCCTATTAGCACGATAACTGCCGTAAAAATGACTTAATCAAAATGAAATTTTAGTATGTTGTTTAGACGGTCTGTAGGACCTCTGGGAATATAAATGAATAATATCACCCAATTAGTTTTGGATTGAACCCGGGTTGAAGAAATGAAATACATTGAGCCCCATGGGACCTAATTTTTCAAACATATTTTAAGCGGATTTAAAATTCACAAATTGCTTCGAAAATTTTAGGTAATATTCAAATTGTTCCATAAAATATATAAAAAAAAATTCAGTGAAATATATTCAGTAGTTTTTTAAATAAAAATTAAAATAATAATAACACCTCTTATATGAAGAGATTACGTGACCATTATACGAAAAGATCACGTGACCCACTTCAAAGTGATATATGGCATCCATCTTGTCTCAAAATCGTGATTTTTAAAGTTCTTTTTAATTCATATTGAGTGTTGTATCCGTCCTAAAACCACTTTATATTTGCTGAAATTCTGTGCATCTACATACTGAAACAACGCAATTACAATATATTTGAGTTTAAATGCTCATCTAAATTTGATTATTTCTACTACGAAGCCTATTTTTCACCTATGTAAAATGTAAACAGCAAAATATGTAGAATGAGTTGTATTAGAATTGCTGTATCTCTTTAACACAAAATCATTTAGTTCATGGAGTCTGCATAGCTGATATGAATGAAATATTCATTGATTTTACAAAGAGAAGGACGATTTTTTTGATGAAGTTTTACGCATAGAGTTTAATTACTTGTAGCTCCATGGTCTTAATTTTTAAATAAAATAAATTATTATAGTATTGTGATGAATGACATGAATGGGAAATTATTAATGAATGAAATGCTGCTTTTATAGAGAGAGCCAGGCGTGTTATTTTTTCTATGACGTCATTTGAATGAATTTCAGCTGTTTTCGATGAAGTTTTCAAATATAATAAATTATCGTAGTATTATGATAATTTTAAAATTATTACCGAGGAATGTATCACATTTTAGAGATGTTTATACCAAGCAAATTTATATTTCAATGCCGTCATTTGTTCATTTTTTTCGATGAAGGTTTAAGTTTTCAAATATAATAAATTAATCTAATATTGTGATAAGTTTTAAAATATTACAGAGGAATGTATTGCATTTTAGACATGTTTAAATAAAATTGCATTGAAGTTGGAAAGTGTTTCATAATGAATGCTTTAAGCATGTTTGATCTTTCTTGTTTATAAATACATTGATGGAATAATTTCTTCACGAGGCTCAGCAATATCTTCTACAATTTGTTTTATCCTCCAAAGCTTAGGGGTAGCAGAAATAATTAAAAACATGTATTTTTTCTTTCAAGGACGCTTTGCCATTCACCTTCTCCCATTGAACTACAGGGGAAACGGAACGCTCTGGGCGGAAAGATTCCCCGTAGTCACATGACATCGATTTCGGTCTTGCGTTAGGGTTGCCGAGGCTTTCTCTACTTGATTTCTTCTCGAAGGTAACACGCTATAATTGTAATCATTTGGATCAACGAAACCGATTTTTTAAAACGTTTCTTATAAAATTTGGAAAAAGAAAAAGAAACCCACAAAAGCTACTTAAAGACGGATTATGGTATGAGAAAATGGAGTTAAGCCAGATTCCAGTTAATTTTTATATTGCTATTGTTTTTTATACTTTCTTTTATTTTTAGTTTAATCAATTTGTTAATGGCTTTACCTTCAAAATATCCCCCCCCCCCCCCACACACACACATAACTTTCTCCATGTCAGCGAATTTTGAAGTTACTAAGATCCTTAGTAAAGTTTCGAGACAAATTCAAACCGAAATACAGACTGGGCTTATAGTCTTGGCCCGCTTCCAATTCGCGAACAATGTGCTCGTTTTCTGCCATCTATCAAGTCTTTTTGTGCTGCAAATCATTTTATGTCGGTCTGGGGCGGTGAATATAATCAATATTGCAATGTTAACATATCAGTATTGTAAAACTCCCTCCCCATATATTTTCCGGAGGATTTTGAAAGATTTTATAAGAACGTTTTCTCTTGCGTTGATTTAAAAAAATATTTTTCGAGATGCTCCTTTTTTGTATCAAAATGTTTTTTTTTTTCAGGATGTGAAATAAATGAATTTATGTGTGTGCAATTTTCATTATGAATTTTCACGTGTCAAACTTTTTATTTAAATCTCTATGACCAGACAGAAGTTTACCGAAATTTTGCACATTATTTTTTATTAGGCTTGTCTTGCATCTTTGTAAAGCTTTGGGGCCTCATGTTGGCAGCGGGCCTCAAAATTTTGTACATTATCTTTCATTAGGCTTATCTTGCTTTTTTTTTTTAAAGTCTTGGGGCCTTATGTTTGGAGAAGGTCTCAAAATTTTGTACATTATTCTTTCTTAAGCTTGTCTTGCATATTTTAAATGCTTGGGGCCTCATGTTTTCAAAGGGCCTCAAAATTTTGTTCATTATATTTTATTTGGCTTGTCTTGCATCTTTTAAAGCTTTGGGGTCTCATGTTTGCAGAGGGATTCAAAATTTTGTACATTATTTTTTATTAGGCTTGTCTTTCATTTTTTTTAAGGCTTGGGGCCTTATGTTTTCAAAGGGCCTCAAAATTTTGTACATTATTCTTTATTCGACTTGTCTTGCATATTTTAAAGGCTTGGAGTCGCATGCTTGCAGAGGGCCTCAAAATTTTTTACATCATGCTTTCAAGCTTGTCTTGCATATTTTAAAGGCTTGGGGCCTCATGTTTGGAGAGGGCCTCAAAATTTTGTATGTTATTTTTTATTAGGTTTGTCTTGAATTTTTTTAAAGACTCATTAGTGCATTACACATTATACCTAATCCAACATTTTCTTGGTATTTAATATAATTCTACATTTTTTTATTAATCATTCATCTGTGCATAAGTTTATAGTGTTATTTACAACGATTTAGCTAAAGTCTGTTTATCGAATTGTAGTTCAGCATATTGAGATAATTATACTATAATTATCATGGTTGTTTTGTTATATAGCCTGGCTTGGAGTATCCATTGGGACAAGGCAGTATCAAACCCAGAAATGTTTTATATCATACAAAGACCTCCGAAATATTGTTGATTCGGGGGCCCAAAATTCTATTCCAGAACTCAAAGTGAAAAGACTAACGTATATATTAGCCTTTTGATGAATCCTTATTATTTTACTTGTAAAAACAGCATAAATTGTCGGATAATCGATTTCTCGGATTATCAAAATTCGGATCTGTGACATTATACTGTATTTATTGTTCAGGTGAAGCCTTTTTTATGCAAGTTCGCTTATGGCCTCAGAAATTCTCGGCACGCTACTGTAACCAGGAGCGTAGCTATTGTGAATGGCGCCCGGTCAAGGTGCAAAATTGGTGCCGCCTCCATACTTATGAATGTAGAAAGTTCAATTCAGAAAAAAAATATTATAGAAAAAGTTGTGTAACTTATGAAGTTTATATATACACATTTTCTTCTTATTAGTTGTGACAATTTAACACCTCGCCCGCAAGCGGGAAAAAACTGAAACAAATAATGACGCAAATAAATAGTGACACAAACTAATAGTGACGCTTCTGTGACCAGAAGCATAGCTATAGTGAATGGCGCCCTGTCAAGGGGCAAAATTGGTCCCCCCCCCTCTACTCATGAATGCAGAAAGTCGAATTCAGAAAAAAATGATAGAAAAAAGTTGTGCAATTTATGAAATTTATATATACACATTTTTTTCTTATTGGTTGGGACAATTTAGCACCTCGCCCGCAAGCGGGGAAAAACTCAAACAAAAAGTGACGCTACTATGACCAGAGGCGTAGCTATATAGTGAATGGCGCCCTGTTAAGGTGCAAAGTTGGTGCCAAGTTGGTTAAACAAAATAAAACTTATCAAAAATTTACAACTGACTTTTTGGGAATGTTAATGTCATTGGCAGGCTTAAATACTAGTAAAACTACTAAAATTTTTTCAAAACTGAAATTAATAAATTTTCTAATCGAAATCACGTGAAGAACGCATCACTTTGCAACATAGTTGTAAAATGTTTATGACTTTGTTCATTCTGTTTGTCTGTCTGTCCGTTCGCACGACAACTGTCGTCAAAATGACTATCAAAATGAATTTTTAGTATGTTGTTGAGGAGGTCTGTGTAATATATGGGAATGAAAATTAATAATATCATCCAATTAGTTTCAAATTTAACCAAAGTTGAAAACATGAAATACATTGAACACTATGGGGCATAATTTTTCAATCATCTTTTAAGCGAAGTTAAAATTACAAATTGCTTCGAAAATTTTTGGAAATATTTAAATTATCATGTAAAATGAGTAAAAAAAAATATCAGCAAAATATGTTAGGCAATTTTCAAAATAAGAATTGAAATAATAATTACATCTATGTTATATAAAGAGATCAGATTCATTTGAAAATAAAATATAGCATCCATTTTTCCCCCCAGTGTAAAAATTTTGAAGTTTAAAGTTCGTTAAAATTTATATTTAGTGTAGCCTCCGTCCTAAAACCGCTTTATTTTTGCACATTATCTGTATATCTAAATTCCGTGTCAACGCAATTATAATATTTTTTATTTTAAATGATCACTAAATTTTGATTATTCCTACAACGAAGCCTAATTTCAATAGCATGCAGAATGTAAACACATCCAATTATAAGAATTGTTGAATTTTTTTCACGCAAAATTGTTTAGCTCTGGAGTCTGGAATATAAGTGATATGAATTAAATATTTCTTGATTTTTCATAGAGAAGCAGACGATTACAGCATTGCCTTTTTTGGTTAAGTTTTAAGTTTCCGTGTATAATAAATTATGGTAGTACTGTGATAATTTGAAAAATATCAGTGCTGAATACATCGCATTTTAGATATGTTTAAATAAAATTGCATTTCAATTGGAAAGTGTTTCATAATCAATGCTTTATACATGGTTGATCTTTCTTGTTATTTTTTAAAATGCGAAACTCAACATGAAAAGCCTTTTCTTATTTGCGGAATAAAATTGAATTGTATCTTGACATTTGGTTCAATAATTTCTCGGCGGATACAAACATAATAAATGCTGCATGTGGAGAAGGGTCCCTAAGAAAGATGTCCCTCCTTTAAATAAAGCGGAATTTTGTTTGAAATAACTTCGAAACCTCAGGAGAAATTATGCTCCAAGAAACTTAAGTTGTTTCGGCGTGTAGCGGACAAACAATGCTGTAAGGCCCGCTCCACGAAATGAAATTCTGTGCACATTTTATTGACAGACAGATTTTTCACAAACTTGGAAAGCTTCCAAAAACATTTTTATTGTGTTAGCGTTAAAATTTAAGCCGAACACGATGAAGTTCTGTTTTAGATATATCTCAAATGATATTGGAGAAGTACTTAAAATCGTTCAAACGATCTCTCATAAAATGCTGCAAAATAATACAATAAAGAAATAAAACCTCCAGAGAGGTCATAAAGGCAATAAATAAACACGCTTAAATTGCAGGTGTGGTTGGGTCGGATAAACTAATGGAAGTCAAAGCTGAAAGCATGCCTATTGGTTACAGAATTAACCAATGAAGAAGTGTTGCCGCATCACAATGAGGGCAACCAATAAGATACCGTGGGCGTATCTGAACCTCAAGCGAAACGATGTGGTAACAGGCAAGAAGTGCAATAGATAAGAGTCCTTATTTACATAGCGAGGATGCATTGAGATACACATTCCTTCAAGAGATGGTGTAAGAAGTCAATATTAAGAAATGGTGTGAATATGTCCACTTTAAGAATTGAGAGGCTATGCGGGACAAGAGGGTGTTTTACAGTCAGTATGCAGAGAAAGGCATGTTGTTGCGATATTCAGTCATATAGTACTAAATATTGAAAGGTGATGCAACAATGAATGACCCACAAACGTTTAAAGACAACAGAGGAGGCATGTACCTATCAGCTGTTATGAAAGGTAATAATGATTTTAGGCAAATAAATCACACACTCAGTCTCCTCCTTAAATATATACGAGGTAGGATTCAAAAGTTCCCGGACTGAGTCTATAACTTGAAAAATATTTATAGTAGAGCGACTACGATAACGTTAATGTATAACTACGTTCTCCCCCTCTTCTAAAAGTGGTTTGACCAAAATCACGTGGTCGGTGGCTCGCCGCGGTATCGTATATTGAAGACTAGTGAATTTAGTAACCGGCGATTGAAAGAAATAGCGTTTGTTGACCAGAGAATTCATACCAAATTTTGTGTTCGCTTGGGAAAGAGTGCTACAGAGGTTTACGAAATGTTGAAGCATGTGTACGGCAGTGATATGTTATCGCGAACGCAAGCTTTTGAGTGGTATCGAAGTTTCAGAGGAAAGCAGGGAAAGTGCAGATGACGACGAACGCGTTAGCCGACCGCAGACTTCCCGCACCGCTGAAAACAGGTTTCTGCGACGGTTACGTGGGAACAGTCAGCAAACATTAGCTGAAATAGCAGAATCAGTTGGGACATCCGAGGCCACATGTCAACGGATCTTAACATGCATAGGGCGTGTCGACACATCGTTCCCACATGTTAACCGAAGGCCAAAAGGGGTCAGATCATGGGTGCTTTTGCATGACAACGCTCCTGCTCACCGATCCCTCCTCGTCGCTGACTTTCTTGCGAAAACGCAAACAACTGTTTTGCCACATCCTCCTTACTCCCCTGATCTCGCCTCCTGCGGCTTCAACCTATTTCCTGAACTGGCAAGTGGCGTGCAGAGTCGTCGATTTCAATCCGCACATGAAGTTAAAGGTGCATCGCAGGCTGAATTAAAGGACAAGGCTAAAAGTGGATTCCAGAAGTGTTTCGATAACCTTTACAAGCGATGGCAAAAGTGTGTTGTTGCACAGGGATCTTATTTCGAGGGAGGATATGTTTCAGCATTTCAATTGATAATATTTTTTAAGTTATAGAATCAGTCCGGGAACTTTTGAATCCTACTCCGTATTTAACGTAAGGGAATCTTAAATGTGTATGTTTAATACATAATGTTGATTTTAAAGTTTGAAATGGGTGAAGTTAACTGTGTATATTATGTTAATATACTTATATTATAGGAATTCGTGCAAATAATTTATGGTGGGTTATAATGTGGCAACGATGTACGGCTATGCGGATTTACGGGCAATTTAAGAATGGTAATTATGTCAACTCAAAGGTTAAATTATTATTTATAAAGGAGTAAACTCCAACTAACTTCCTTTCACCACAAAATGGTTTCTGAAATACAGCATATATATATACATATATATATATATATATGTATATATATATATATATATATATATATATATATATATATATATATATATATATATATATACTATATATTTATATATAATTGTGATCCATTAGTTTCACGGCAAATAACAGTCTTCTTGAGGACCGACAAGAAGTCTGACATGACTTACATAAGTCAAGTTGGCAATTGCGGTATTCAACAAGTATTTAAGTGTGTCAGAGACAGAGAAATTTACACTCTTACAAAATTAAGTAACAACATTCTTTATTGTTTATTTAACAATGGCGTTCAGTGTCGAAAATAATCGCCGTAATTAAAAATTGATTCAGTTAGGTTCAGTTCCGTGGTTGGTTAAAATAATGATAGCAATAACAATAATTATAATAATAATATATATATAAAATACTGCAGGCTTTTTTGGGAATTTGTGTTTCTAGAGTCGATTGGAAATATATCTGTATTTTGTTGAAAAGGAAAAAAATCTTGATCCAAACTTTATTTTTGAAGGAGAAGATAGATTTTTCCATATGGGAATCAAAGCTCTTTTTAAGACGTTTTATACATCGATCCGGATATAAAAAATTCTGTTACAAGGATACTATCGAGGTTTTTTTATTTCTGATACTTGATCAACAAAAAGGAGATTTTAATTTCTGGTTGAAAATAAAAAAAAAAACATGGAAATCGTAGCACTAAAATTGAGGCAAGAGTTGGCATTTGAAATGGTTCTGTCAGTCCCCTTATTGTTGTCCTTTATTACCAAGATTTTTGGAATTTGTCCGCCTTTAAGAATCTGTAAAACTATCGATTTTTCCGAAATTCAGATTTTTCAGCTCCCTACGAAAGATGCTTCGGCTCCAATAAAAAAAAAATAAAAAATCGAAATCGCAGTTGAAAATAGAGGAAGACGATGCATTTTTAGACGGGGTAAAATGTACCATCTTTATCAGCGGTTTTTCGAAAATATTTAAAAAAATCTGCTAATTTTTGATATCTCGACTTCAAATGCGGCTTAGCCATGGAAGCTACATTCTACATAAAACAGCAATGATCTGGGCTAATTTTCGGAATTTTGAGGAGACATATATACACATAAGCTCTAGCATGTTTTAGCAGTGTTACCATGTATCCTCTGGAATCGTGGATGTGCTCTCAGGATGCAATAATGAGTCCGCATTTCTGGATAAATAACACGTTTATTCACAAGCACAGCGTAAACAGGAACAATATACAGTAAAAAAGCTTACTTAAATGCTGCACTAATTTCACAAAATAACTGATACTTTTCCCCAAATATTAAAGCAACTCATTTCACAAAACAGCACCTACTATTCCCAAAACATTGTCACACTTCAATATAAGGAGGGTACGGTCCCTGTGGATGCCTCCCCCACTGGGTTCCGGTCTAAATTGGGTGGCACTTCCCGACCGTCCAAACAGTTACCTTACACCTTTCTGGTAGGTCGGACGGTCTGGGTTTCAACAACAACACTTCAGTATAGCTCTCGTATCTAATCAACTGTTCTCCAACTGAGTGACGACTCCTTATATAGAAACTTCTGGAATTCTCTCATATATCTTAGAATACTGTTTATTTCAAGGTGTTTCGCGAACCTTCAAAATGTTTCTAAATGTCGGCAAATTAGCGATAAATCGCTAAATCTGGCAACCTTCCTCCGAAATTCGGCATCCGGAAACCCTAGATTCATGCCATAGGAAATGTTGTCTGTACTTGTGTTTCCTCCGTCTGATCTTCGAAAGATACGAAAGTAGGGAGGAAAGAGACTCCAGGCCATTTTACAAGTTCGTAACAATAGTAAGATTTGCGCTCTTTTATTAAAGACATCATGAAAAACTATTTCGAAGCACCACCTTAACTTATATTTTGCACAATTTAATAATATAGCAATTTACATCTATAAAAAAAATTGCTACCGTCATCTAACCAATATACTTCATATATGGCTTATAGAGGACTCTAATTATCCTTATTATTATAATAATAATTGTAAAACCATGTTTGAGACCAATTATCAGATTCCCACAATTCAAAATCTTAATTCTAATTATGTTTTTTATACGTCAATACTTAAATACATCGTTACTTAATTTGGAAATTCGAATCTTGTTACTATGACAACCTAATAATCGCACTTAAAGTCGCCAAACGCGCGATAAAGCCATACCACAATAAAAAAAAAAAAAAGAAACTGAGCATATTTAAGCACAGAAAATACAAACTGCAGCATACAGATCTTTCGAGGACACGCTGGATCCCCTTCGTCACTGCAAGAGAACACAACAAACCCTAAGTCAGAAAGACGAAATGGGCGCAAATGTACTTGTATGGGTTTCGTCCAGAAAAGAGCACCAGGCGCGAAGCGCCTTTAATCTCCAATCTCTAGGTGTGGTTCTTATCTTCATACTGTGACATTATTTCATTTGCCCATAGTTGGAGGTTCGAGGTTTTTGATTTACTGTTTTTATTATTTGACTTAGCTCCTAGTGTGGCAGTTTGTTGCACATTTAGAGTTTGAGTAATTTTGGGGAGTTGATGCAGTTCTAAGGATTTCCTATCAATTTGGCAGTTTAAGGTTTAAGAACATTTTTTAGAAAACATTGATCGAGTTCTAATTTAATATCAACTATTTAAGTTGGGACTTACCTAATTCCGATTTTCAATATTAAGTACCGCGCGTGGTCTCTTACGTGATTTGGCTTTGCGATGATCATAATCATGCAGATTGAATAGTAGTTCATTTGGAACAGATGGCAGATTTTTATAGAATTTAAGCGCTAGTTTTTTAATTTGGGCTCTAACAGTTTTTATTTTGAAGTCTTTCCTAATTACCGAGTTTCTTAAGTATCCAGGGGCTTTCCTTATAATCCTTAGGGTTTTGTTTTGTTTTGTCTCTAAGAGGTCTATTGTAGTTTTACAGGCATATCCCCATACGGGTGCTGCATACAGCATTCCCGGGCGGATGACCGATTTATAAATTAGGAGTTTATTTTGATAACTTAGATTTCCGTTTCCTATCATTGGGTATAAGGCTCCTGTGGCCATATACGCTTTTTTGATTAAGTTCGTTACGTGCTGTTTCCAGGTTAGGTGGGAATCTATCGTTACACCTAGGTATTTAGTAGATTTTTCCGCTGTTAGGGCATGGTTGTTTATGTACAGAGGCGGCGGAGATTTACGTTTTCTAGAGAAATAAATCCAATGACATTTATTGGGGTTTAATTTTATTCGCCATTTTTCCAGCCATGTTTGGAGTATGTCTAAATGTTGTTGTTGCTGTCTGTGCATTACTGAGACGTAAGGGTGTTTTGCAAGTATCGCACTGTCGTCTGCATAGAGTGCCAGCTCCGTGTCTGGGGTCCTGGGGATGTCATTTAGATATATGTTAAAGAGTGTCGGGCCCAGGATGGATCCTTGCGGTACACTACTTTTAATGAGCTTGGGTGTAGACAAGTTATCTTTTACTCTAACTTGGAAGTTTCTGTTATTTAGGTATGAGATTAAAAGTTTGACAAGTGCGTGGGCGCAAATAGAAGAAACAGAGGAGTTTATATACCCAAGACCTGGATTAAGACCTCACTTGAGAGAGCCAATCAGGAAGCAGAATGAAGAGCAATCGAACCAATCCGAAACGGGAAGTAATATACAAGATTGGAGTGCGCCAAAACACAACAGGAATATCCCGACAAGACAAGTCAAGTCCGAAAAAGAATAAAGAGGCCCAGCAAAACGAAAAATAAATTGAAACGACACAAAAGAGCCCTAAAGTTTAAGAAATAAAAAAAGAAAGTGGAAAAGTGGGAAAAGTAAAATTTAAGAAATAAAAATAGAAAGTGAGAACAGGGCACGCCACACCACAATGTTATTGGCATGGAATTAATATCACGTAAGCTGAAATTCGAGGATTTGGCAACTTTTCAGGTCAAACTTATTTATACTCTCACTCTGTAAAATCCCCATAAAAATGTATTAATATCCGGTGAAATAAATGGCAATTTGCGAACAATGAATATTTGGTGTCGAAAATCACAACTATTGAAAAATTTGTCTTTTTTCGTGAATGGAACGAACTATATCTAAGAAATTGTTGTTAATAGATTTGCCACCTATTGCATATCGAAAGTGAACAAATTTGACTCTGCAAACTACTTTTTTACATTTCACTTTATTTTTCTTTGTGAATTTGTTTCAGAAACGGGCAATATTTCGCGACTGATTCATGCCAGCATTATAAAATTTATGTTAATTGTTTTGTAATGAAAAATTACGTATAGAATGATTATTTATGTAACACTAGTGAATTTCCCGAATTTTTTTCAATCAAACATTTGAAACTTTGGAGGCTTTTGAACGTCTGATCGTATTTAAAACCAATCAAAATAGCGAATTCGAGCATTTTCGAGAATAAAATACTTTTCTATACAATTATATGAGAAAATAATAATAAAAAAAGCTTTTAAACTATATAATAACAAGTGTGTAAACATATATATGAAACTGCGTACTTTTCTTGCCCCCCCCCCCACTTTAATCCCTACATTTTCGCAAAAAACTAATAAAAAAGCAAAGTTCCCAATTTTTTTAATTACGACTTTTGGGCCAGTTTAATTAAATTGCCCAGAAAAAGTTCTCAAAAGAAATATATTTTTGAGAAAAAAGAAAAAAAAGTGGCATCGTTATTAGCTTCTGCGTAATGAAGATAAATCGAGGCCATTCTTGAGCTCGAGAAATTGCTGCAAAAGTTTCGAAGTTGGCACTTAAAGTTAAAGAATTTAATAAGTATCGATTCGACACATTCTGAAGTTTACCAGAATGCGATAGTTACTCCAGCAGTTCCTCATCCCTCCCCCATTGGTGTATCTCAAGCGCAAGTTCTGTATTAAGCAAAATGCTGGAAGTTTCTTCTCTCCGTTTTCTGAAGTGGAAATTTATTCAAGCGGTAAATTAATTCGACCTTTCTGGTAGTTATCTTAGAATTTTTTCATTATTTTTGCTTTTGCTACTGTATAATAGATAATATACTGTACAGCTGGTAGAAAAAAAAAATTCCGAACACCGTGTGTTATTCTGGCTCCATACATAAATAAGTAACTAATGCATAAGGGGTCGGTTTCATATTAAACTTCGCAACAATTTGATTTTTTCAAAGGGCAGAACAACCTTTTGATAACAGATTCTAATTCGTTAGGGCAAAGTACCCGGACGTCATATAACTTTCATGTATACTGTGTTGTATAAAAGTTATATACACTCCCATTGGCACACGGCCATCACATGTGATGCGACAATTTGGTGAGCATATCGTGGGGCAGCGGAACTCCCCGAGTTGTCAGTAATCAATTTGACTGTTCACTTGGACATCGACGATATATTGCAGCTGATTATTCTGCCTATGTTGTCAAGCTCATGTTCCATTTATCAACAAGACAACGCTCGACCACACACTGTGCGACTTTTTCAACAATGTCTTCGAGTATTTAATACCCTCCCAAGGCTATCCAGATCCCCAGGCCTATCACCAATAGAACAACACGTCTGGGATATGCTGGGACGGTAATTGCAGCCTTCTCAGAATACTACTGAATTAGCTAACAAGTTGCAACATTTGTGGTAGAATCTTCCGCAGAGACATAAGCAACTAAATTGACCTTATGTCGCACTGAATATTGGCTTGTCTGCCAGGGGAGGATTTACTAAGTAAAATGTCATCGCGTTGCCACCATTTCTTAATAAAACGTTTTTTTTTTGCTATTAAATTCTAATCATTTGTATATCTCCTTAAACGATGCATGCATGATGAGTTTTGCAGCTGTAGCTCAATTTCTTATGGGTGCATATATATATATTTTTTTTTGCAGCACAGTGTATTTTACTAAAGCTGTTAAGGAGTTATGACGGCTTGAAATTCTGAGCTCTTACTGTTAAATCGATACTACAGTTTCCCCTTTATATTTTCTAAAATAATTAGGGTATCAAACTAATTCTTATTTTGTATTGTGATGCTAAATATCCCGAACAAATGTATAACATTTTTCAGCTTCAAACAAATTTATAATATTAATTATTAATTATGAAAGTCATATTCGAAAAAAAAAAATTGAACGGTCGATAAATTTGGACGTTAATTATAAGTACTTGTTATAATTCAGTACTGCCGGAAACCATGGTGTGCAACACCTGCCGGAAACCTTGGTGTGCAACATCTTAGTTCATTCCTTTCAGTACTGATTGCCATACTGACCTAAATTCAAAACTTCAGCATTTTGAAGTTTTTAGAGAACTATCCATCAATTTCCTACGGAAAGTACTCAGAAGAAACATTTTAAAATTGCAGTGCAATGTAAAGTCTGGATTCTTGTCATTTGGGCAACGATTGATCAGACATTGTTATTGCATATGTGTCATTGTTATTGCATTGCTATTGCATTGTTATTGCATATGTGTCAGGAAAAAGTCCATAATTTAAAGTAAAATGACAACTTTGAAAGTCGATTTATCGGCCCTCAAAAATTAGCAAAATCTGGAACTAATTAGGCTTATATGTATTAATTAAATGCTTGTTTTATACGTAATTTTTTACGATAAAAATAATGACACCAACCACATTACATTTATGGGGATTTTTGTAATTTTGAGGAGCTGATGGCAATTTAAACTGCGCTAAGTTAACAAATGTAAAAGTAGATGTATCAAAATTAAAACTATAAATCGGGTGTGATTTCAAATACGCGCCCGTGTCATTTTGAGCAATTAAATTCAATTTAATGGATTTATGAAAGAGGACATGAATTTGAATCTGCTGCGAAAATCATGTGCTGTCCACATCAGATTTTGCTAATTACGACTTTTAGGCCTGTTTAATTAAATGTCCCACAACAAGTTTTTAAAAGAAATATATAGTTTTTGAAGGGAGAAAAAATAGTGGCGTCGTTATTAGCTGCTGCGTAATGAAAATAAATCGAGGCCATTCTTGAGCTCAAGAAATTGATGCAAAAGTTTTGAAGTTAGCACTTAAGTTAAAGAATTTAATATGCATCGATTGGCAACATTCTGTAGTTTATCAGAATGTGATAGTTAGTCGAGCGGTTTCACCCCCCCCCCCCCACCCTCGGTTTATCTCAAGTTTTATATTAAGCAATATGTTCGAAGTTTGTTCTTTTTTTCTTCTGAAGTGGAAATTTATTCTAGCGGCAAATTAATTTGACTTTTTTTTATTACTTCTTTTAATTTTTTTACAACAGATAATATATGTACATATGTAAGGAAAGTCATCAAAAGACCCACAAGCACAAATTTTATATCCTCGCACTTCGTAAACTGCAATTCTTCTTATAAGAGCTGTATCGAAAAAAAATCGGCGGTGGTTCCAATCGGATGGAGCGCGGTTTTGCGCGAATAACGGTTTTCTTTGTAAGTCGTTTTTCATTCTGGGATGCTTTTAAACAATTCAAAATAGCGAAATTAAAACCACTTTTAAGAAATAGTTCAAATATTAGAATAGAGTAATTATAACCACTATATTTCGAAAACTAAGAACTCGGACTAAAATCCAATTCCTTATTATAGAGCTGTCAAAGGGATACAAATTACCTTCTTAGTCTTCATAGTTAGAAATTTTTTTTAGTTTTCGACATGTATTACAAACTTCAGAAATTAAAAAATAAAATAATAATCTTATTCAATTTGACAAGACATTTTTCAAAAAACGACCTGCTAGTTCTTTGTTAAAACAAATAATAATCTAGACACTGGATTTCCTATTGAACATTTTTTTCACAACCTATTTATATCTATATTTTATAGTTTAGAAGATATTTCGATTGAAAAGAAACAAAGTGATAAGAAAAGTCGTTCGAGTAAAATATTTTTATTTTTCTCAAAAAAAAATGTTTAAAATATAAGAAGATTGAAATTATTCTAATGTATTAATAAATAGTACCCTATTTCTGAGAAAACAGGTCTGATTTGCTTGCAGTTTTATCTATGAAGTTCGAAGATATGTTCAAATTGTTTACATTTCTATTTTACAGGGGTAGAGGTTATCTCCCCCCCCCTATTATGTGCAGGTTTAGGGGTTTTCTCCCTACCCCTTTTATGTGTAGATTTAGGAGTTTCTCCCCCCCCCCTTTTATGTGCAGGTTTCTTTATCTTTCTTTATTTGCTTAAACATTTGATTGCTATAAAAAGTGGTTGATATATTTAGTGACTGCCAGTTGCGGGCACTGCGGCTAGTGTCTTTGAAACTCCAATATGAAGAATATAAGAAATATTTATTTATACACTTACAGAATCCTCTTATAGGGATAGCCCTCACCCTATAATATTCCTATAGGCGAGTTTTACGTAATGATTAAATTAAATTAAAGACGAAACATTTGATTCTAAAAAGTCATTTAATATACATCCTATTAACGTACACATAGTTTTAAAAAAGGCCAGAGCGTTTTTGGGCGTCAACAAACCCTTAAATATCATCCACATTGGTAGGCAAAGTTTGCATACTACAAAATAACATCATTATAACAAACATGATAAGGCATCAACCATGAGCAAGAAAAATAAATTAAAGGCAATTATACTGCAACATTAAAAAGGTTAAAATTCTATATCAAGTATGGCATCTATACATACAATAATTTCAAAATGTAAAAGTTTTATTAGAGGTAGGATTTTAAAGGCTTAACTCGCATGGAATCAAGAACGAGTCGCCAAGCATAACTCAAAACCTGAACAGGATCAAAATTGCAAATCTCAGCACGGTATAAATAAATAAACATCAAAATTACATATCTCAGCAGGGTATAAATAAATAAACATGTATGTGAGTTTCACGTACTTATATGAATTTAGCCGTTGCAACCTGAACTTAATTTTTATGAAATGCGATGTCAGGTGAGTGCGGTAGGACAATATTTTGTCTGTCTCCAGAGGAACACAAAATTGTTGCACATAACAAGTTTTCTTCTGCCATCGCCAGGTATCAGCTATTCCATTTTGACGAGCACATAAAAGTGTGAAATCGGTCATGTCGGTCCATGGATGTTGTATACGTAATGCGAGTACGACCTTAATTATATATTTCGTATTTTACAACAAAATATAGAATATATAATACTACCATGAGATATTTCAAAGTTTTCGTATATTACTGCCGTGACAACTTAGATTGTCAATCAAAACTTAATTAATTTTAATTAGGTTTTCTTAAATTTACCAAAGTTAAACTTTATCTTAGTTTGAGCAGAATTCCCCTTCACGAAAAGCAGTAGCTTTTTTTTTTCGAATCCCAAAACTTTTCCATAAGAATAAAAATCAGCAGGTATTTTGAAAGCACGTGCAAAAGCATGTTCACAAGCAATTATCTTCAGCTGCATTTGTTATCAACGTTACACTTTAATCTTACTTTGAGCAGAATTCACCTTCACGAAAATCAGTAGCTTTTTTTTTCGTATCCCAAAACTTTTCCATAAGAATCAAAATTAGCAAGTATTTTGAAAACACGTGCAAAAGCTATCAGGATGTCCCCAACCAATTATCTTCAGCTGCATTTGTTTTCAACTTTACAAAGTTGACGGCTTAATGTCCCGAATTGTCGTGTTCCTCAAAATAAGAATCTCTCAATGGGATGGATGGTAGGCCGTACTGAATCTTCTCTTATTGCTTTACGGTCTTTTGTGTGTACATTAAAAATATGTCCAGCAAAGCAATAAAAAGACATTAACAACGACCTCCCATTCTATTGAAATACTCCTATTTTAAAGAACACGACAATTTTGTACATTAAGACGTCAAATTTGTGAAGTTACATAAAATAGGTACAGTACGACTTCCCATTCCATTAAGAGACTCCTATTTTATGAAAAACCACAGTTTTGGACATTTAGACCTCAACTTTGTAAAGTTGAAAATAAATGCAGCTGAAGATAATTAGTTAGAAACATTTCGATAGCTTTTGCACTCGTTTTCAAAGTATTCTTAGATGTTCGATTCTTCTGGGAATGTTTAGGGATTCGAAAAAAACTAGTTACCGCTCTATGTGAAGGTGAATTTTGCTGAAACTGAGATTAAAGGCTAATTTCCGTAAATGCGAGAAAATTTAATTTATTTAAAATGTGCCTATATATATCTAACAATCTATGTTGTCACTACAATTACTACCTTACTACTTACCCTATAGTACCTAGTAATAATGTTTTAAATTAATTTCATTTTTGATAATAGTCTTAAAGTCATTTATGTCTAACAACTTGAATAGCATCCTCACAAGTCGCTGCATGTAGTTAGAAGCTATCTGTTGATTAGTTTCCAAAGTTTAATAGTGTCTTGTGAATAAAAGCGAAAAGTGTTAGAAGGACTTCAGAAGTTCTTGTAGAAGTTGAAATTCAATTCAATATCTCGCTTATTCGGATATCTCTTACTAATTACTATATAAATATCTTAATAATTACTACGAGTACTCTTTCTAAGAACAGTACACATTCAAGAGCACTGTGGTGTTCAGAGCACAAGGTTGCGTGTATGACGTGGAGCACGTTATCCTACTCCTTACGAAGCTCTTAAGAGTCCCCCCCCCCCTCAAATGTAGGGCTCCATTCCTGTCCTGTGGGAACAAAGTTTACGTGCCAACAGTACCTGGAACAGAAGTTCGTTGCCAACAGAAGGAAGTGAACGATTTTCTCGCTTGCCCGTCATCTGATAATCAATGGGGGGGGGGGGGGGGGGGGCAGGCAAAAAGAATCGAACAGAAAAATTTATTGTACAGTGTTGAAATTACGTAATTGCGTGAGGAATTATTGCGTGATACGATAATTTATAAATTGATCATGAATGTCGATTATGCCATTCGATGAATTCGGATATACATTGCAACTTACAGATGGCAGTTTTATGGCACTGACATCCGTATATTGACATACTCATGCTCGTCAAGAATGCGATATGTATTAGTGCAAATAACTGCATGCTAACTACAGTGCACTGTTTAAAAGGCTTTGAGGCGCATCTACAGTAACGTCTTTCCTCTATTATTATATTCTAGTATTAGGTTAAAAGCATTTTCATTTTGCTGATGACAGTGAATGAATGTGTACCACGAATAGCACGTTTTAAGAATCCCTGAACTCGCTCGAATCGAACGCTTTTGAAGGGATCTCTGTGTGCGTATGTGTGTACGAGTATGTTAGTGTATGTGTCCGTGAGTCTGTGAACGTGATATCTCACGAACGAATGAAGCGTTTCGAAAATAATTTAGCACGATTGCTACAATCGGTAAAGATTGGAATCCTACTGATTTTCCATAAAATCTTTCTTATAACTAATTATAATAATCCATGTAATATACTGCATTTTAAATATTTATTTATTTATATTTATTGTGCCTCCATCTGTAATTATGACCCTATACAAAATCTCAGTTTCGCTTGGCGTCTCATTCTTGATTCCTTGAAGGTTAAATCATTATCTGCATTTTTAAGCATCTAAATGTATGAATTGTGTATTTTATTTCTGCTGCGTTGATTTTAATGTGATTTGTTTTTTATTCCCATGTTTTCTCTAGTGTAATTTGGCCATTAACGATTTGTAGATTTTGTTGGCGGTTTTACTGGGTATAAAAATCACAATTCATATTTTCCTTATCTCATACCTTTGATGAAGGACGCTTTACGTCCAAAAACGTCAGACTTGTAATATGTTTCTAATGTCCTTTAGTGATATCACATAAATACTTTTATTCTAAAGTGTTTTATATTTATATTTATATTTTAAATTTTAAACATGCTACCTTACTGTAATTATATAGTTTTAGCGAGTATTTTTTATTACTTCCCTTGTACTAAGTTAGAGGAATGTTTGTGAATAGTCATTGCGACTTATATCACTTTTACTTTGACATAAGTAGTATTTTTACTTTGGCCAATGTAGCTGAAAAGTGTGGTGATCTTGATTTAATAACAAGTCAAGTTTCCCCTCTAAATACAGCGGTGTGATTGGTACCTTAGATACAAAAATGTATTTTGTCGCTTTGTGTGTGGATATGTGTGTATGTCAAATCGTTAGCTCTTCGTAATCTTGTAAACTACTGAAGCGATTTGGATTAAACTTGGTTGGTATACTGCGTATATCGTGTAGATGTGCATGCATAAAATAAATTTTTAAAATTGCATATAGTTTGGCTAAGAGGTAGGTCTAATGCCCACATGTTACAGGAGGAAATTCTCCGAATTATCCCGAACCTCTAATTTTTTTATTCATGTTCAGGTTGCTGTAGAATGCATATTAAAAAAAATAACCTTATCATCGCTTTTGGGGTACCAGTATTGAAAGTGTTAGTGGAGTTAGATTTTTTGGGGGAGGATTGAATTTGTATCCCCTGTACCCAGCGTCATAACTAGGGATTTTAGTCCTCCAAATATGTAAAAGGGTACCTCAACATTTCAGTTTTCCCAAACGAAAAGTTTATGGATCAACATATTAATTTTAACCCCCCCCCCCCCCCCCGAAGAAAAACCATTTAAGAAAATGCTTTTATTTTGATTGTTTATTTTTATGCAAACGACATCTATCTTTTGGGGTATGTGAGGCAAAAATCGGAGCATTGCGTAAATGATAAACACTTTGGACGCTTATAGTTCTGAACCTAATGGATAAAAATGTGAAAATATTTTTCGTGTTTTGTCGGAAATATGGTTAAATTTATGTACATATAAAAATAGTCTCAATGTTTTAATATTTTGAACTTCTTTTCCGAAAAAACTCAAAAAGTATCTTTTAAAAGTAAGCTGCTTAGCCCACACTGGACTCCCTGATGCATTACCCTAATCCATATAGTAAATGCTTGTCCTGAATATAGAAAGAACACCGCATTTCAACATCCAAGTGGTCAAGATACTTGCAAGCGAATCATAAACGCTCCCCTAATTACTATACCATTACCCATCAATGCCGAAATCGTGGGAACACCCCGTGTATGCCGTTCATTCTATTATTGCTAGAACTCGTAGAACGGGAGAAAACAAATGACAATTTAATCGCTGGTCGGGCAGGTCACCAGGGAATAAATAGATGGCAAGCGATAATGAAAGATGAAAATATAATACAAAAAATACAATACATAATCGAGCGATGCATTGCGATTATGCATGTGTAATGGGTTAAATGATGGAAGGATTACAAAGGTGTAGATTATCTTCTTATGGAATAAAAAATCTGATGTGGGCAACACATGACTTTCCTTATATAATGTAAGGAATTTACTACTTTTACAGTAAAAAAAATAGGTTTTTCTTATAGTAGATACTAATATTCTTTCCAAGATATTGAATTTTCGACAATTAGTGGTCATTTTCATTGATTTAGCGTCATTTTTATCCATTTGGCGAGATTTTCGTTAATTTGGCAACATTTCAAAAAGTCGCCAAGTTGGCGACATTCCGCCAATTTTGTCACCAAAATCTCGCCAAGCGTTATGGACGAAGAAATTAGTTATTCTTACAGCAGATAAATGATTATTGGCGTTCAAATACAAAAGCATTACTCTATCTTTTTTCATGAATGGAACGAGCTAGATCCACGAGAATGATGTCACCCAATTTATCGCATGATATTACATATGAAAAGTGAACATGTTTCTCAATAGGATTTTTTTTCTATTTTATATGACTTTTTGATATTTTTTTTGAAAAATGTGCAATATCTCGAGAACGGTTCGTGTTAGCGTTCTAAAATTTATGTCAATCGTTTTCTAATGAAAAATTACATAAGAAATGTCTATTTGCGTAACTTTATTAGTGGTTTTGATTTTTTGACGATTTTTTCAAAATTTCATTCGAAAATTTAGGGGGTTTCTGAACATTCGATTGCGTATAAAAACAATAGGCTTCCAGTGTTTACGGATTGTGATTTTTGTACCAAATTTGGTTCGAATCGGTCCATTCGTTCGTCAGTTATCGTCTCCAAAGACCCACTGACACAGACACACACACACACATACTTTCACACACACACACACACACACAGACATCACTTCAAAAATGTTTGATTCCTGATCAGGGATGCTTGAAACGTGTTCTCCCGTCGAAAACTCGAATTCGAATTTTCGACCCCGTCACAATACTTTCCTTATACATTATGTATATAAGGAAAGTAAAAAAGTATGTCTGTACATGTGTGCGTGTGTGTGTCTTCTATAGTGGAATATCAAAGCTTTAGACGATTTGGATTCTGTACGAATGCGAGCACTTTCTTTTCCATGTGTTGTTCTACGGACGATGCCTCATACTTTTGGCTTGACATTTGACTCTTATATATTATGGGATTTTTTTTAATATCGTGGACTTTAAAGATAATTTTTCAATTTTTATTAAATATAATTATTTTAATATTATAAGTGTGTACGGAAAATTTTAATTAAATTGAACGCAAACTTTTGAAAATAGCATATAAACTTGTATTTTTACTTTCGGCTTCACAAAATAAATTTATTCCAGCAGACGATAGGAACTTTTTTACTTTCCTTATATACATAATGTATAAGGAAAGTATTGTGACGGGGTCGAAAATTCGAATTCGAGTTTTCGACGGGAGAGCACGTTTCAAGCATCCCTGATCACGAATCAAACATTTTTGAAGTGATGTCTGTGTGTGTGTGTGTGTCAGTGGGTCTGTGGGGACAATAACTGACTAACGAATGGACCGATTCGAACGAAATTTGGTACAAAAATCACAATCCGTAAACACTGGAAGCCTATTGTTTTTAAACGTAATCGAATGCTCAGAACCCCCCTAAATTTTGGAGTGAAATTTTGAAAAAATTGTCAAAAAATCAAAACCGCTAATAAAGTTACGCAAATAGACATTTCTTATGTAATTTTTCATTAGAAAACGATTGACATAAAATTTAGAACGCTAACATGAACCCTTCTTGAGATATTTCACATTTTTCAAAAAAAATTATCAAAAAGTCATATAAAATTAAAATATATATTTCCTATTGAGAAACATGTTCACTTTTCATATGTAATACCATGCGATAAATTGGGTGACATTATTCTAGTGGATCTAGCTCGTTCCATTCATGGGAAAAGATACTTCGAGTAATACTTTTGTATTTGAACGCCAATCGCCATTTATCTGTTATAAGAATAACTTATTTCTTCGTCAGTAAAGCTTGGCGAGATTTTGGCGACAAATTTGGCGGAATGTCGCCAACTTGGCGACTTTTTGAAATGTTGTCAAATTAATGAAAATCTCGCCAAATGGATTAAAATGACGCTAAATCAATGAAAATGACGACTAATTGTCGAAAATTCAATATCTTGGAAAGAATATAAGTATTTACTATAAGAAAAACCTATTTTTTTTACTGTAAAAGTAGTAAATTCATTGCATTATATAAGGAAAGTCATGTATTGCCCACATCAGATTTTTTTTATTACCACCTTTAAGCGATAACTAAAGTAAAACATGAACGTTTAACTTCTCCAACTAAGAGAGTTTTCTTGTTTGCAATTTTAAGTATTTTCAGCTTCTTTAGGGCACATCAAGGATATTATTTATGGTTTATTGCGTAACATTGTAGAGTTGGCATGATTGAGCAAAGGTACAATTTCCGCTCAGACAGACGATTTGGATAGTGAGTGCGATGTTATCTGTATCTGTATTATTCATGTCACTTATTTAAGACTCAGTAAATGCTGTGTTTCTGCTCTGGTAATATATGATTGATTTATTTCTTTGATATGCTTGGAAAGTATTTTATTATGCATGGAGTTGAACAAAACCTCGCAAAATAGGATCTTTAGAACAAAAAACAAATGTAAAAAAATTATATCAAGGCGAGCATTGCATGTTCAGAGTTAAGATCGATCTCATCTGTTATTTGTACTCTACTTGGCATTTAATAATGGCCATTTTGACATAAATACAGGTTCTCACGAATTCTGCTGAGATTGTGTTTTAGACCTTGTATTAAAGTCTGCAACAGACAGGGAAACGGACACTTTAAAAAAATTAAGCTGCAACTTTGTTTAACAATTTTCAGTTTATTTAACAATGTATGGTCAAAAATAGTTGTCTCAATTGAAAACTGGCCCAGCTAGGCTTTGCCCCTTGATCGAGTTTCAGCCGTTGGTATCTCTGTCCCCGGTGGGGACAGAGATATCAACGACTTCACCCCCCCCCCTTTGAAGAACGATGATTTTTTGATTAACCCTTCCGGAAGAAAATCTGAAATTCGGGGTTTAGGTCCTGGTCTATACTGTTAAGTGTCGTTGAGACCCAGACCGTCCGACCTACCAGAAACGTGTAAGGTAATCGTTTGGACGGCCGGGATACTGTTAAGTGTGAAAAGATTCAATCTTTTAGGTCAATGGAGGAGGTCTCTGATGGTACTGGAAATAATTTTTGAACCCCCCCCCTTTAATCTGCGAAAGGGAGGGGGGTAAATTCACAATCCGGCTCCGTTACATTCTGCACCATGCTTGATATTATATGTGTATAAAGATTCTATCTTCTAGTTCAGAGGAGCGTCTCGGAGGGTGTTGTTGTTGTTGTTGAGACCCAGACCGTCCGACCTACCAGAAAGGTGTAAGGTAACTGTTTGGACGGCCTGGAAGTACCACCAAATTTAGACCGGAACCCAGTGGGGGAGGCATCCACAGGGACCGTACCCTCCTTCCCCTACCACCAACGTCTCGGAAGGACTTACGGACCCACATGTTTAACGTGATCGTACTCCGCATGAACACGGCGGCAGTTGTGGCAGCGTGCAAATCCAGTGCGCAAACCACCGAGCTACCGCGCTCGAAATGTGCCAACAGCACGCGGTGTTTCCAGGTGGTCACCCACCCAAGTACTAACCGCGCTCGATGCTGCTTGACTTCGGTGATCGCGTCTGGAAGGTGTGAAAACCCCAGGCCGTCCGACTCGTCCAGAGGACTTAGAGTAACTATTTGGACGACCGGGAAGGGCGTCTGGAGGGTGTGGAAAAACTTTTTCGGACCCCCCCCCCCCTAATTTCATGCGCCTCTCGGCGAGGGTGAGGGTAAATCCAAAATCCATCTACAACCGTGGTCTATACTACAAGTGTGCAAAGATTCCGCTTTTTAGGTCAGCAGGGGATCTTTTAGAGCAGTGCCTCTCAATCTTTTTGAGACCGCGGCTGAGTAAATAGTTTTTATACTTTTTACGAGGGCCCGGCCCTAACAAATTAACTCGTAAATACCTTTCTATTTTCCTTTTATTTCATACATTAAAGTAACATAAGTATTACTCATTAATCGTGGCATAATCATAAACGGCATTAGTACATTTTTCTATACGGTGTGGCATGTTGAGAAATATAAAATTACATGTAAATAATTTATCAATCACTGAACTCATGTAGCATATTGTAATTTCTTCAGGGCAACATCATTAAATTAATTTGTGCTAATTTTCATTGAAAAATATCATTCTGATCGCCCAAAATTAATAATATTATTCAGTGTAAATTTGATCATTGTATTATTATTAAATTGATTTTACTGATGTTGGTCTAAAATAAAAATCGGTATTGAGAAAAGTATTAATCTATTGTAATTCACCATAGAAGTCAGCTGAGCGGTCTTTCATTCATATTAAGATTTAAATGCGGCTTGGCCACTGACATATGCTGCACAAATATTATTAAGCGTTCTGGTTCTGAGCTCTTCCACACATTCACGAATATTATTCTCTTTAGAATGTTTCCACTATAAAAGTATGTATTCATAAAATATACTTAGAAATCTCAAATGACTAATTCCAGAGTGTCTGCCAGTACAAAACTACGTTAAGCTCTTATAGATACATTATTATATCCACAAGCTTTGAACATATATTTTGCTTCTTTCGTAGGACATGCAATATTTATGTTTTCAGAGGGGGAATCGTTTAAAAGAAACTCCCGTGATTAACCTTTTGCTTATGGGTGGGAGGGACAACGGCAATCCCAGACAAAGAACCTCTAAAAAAGACAGGTATTTGACATACCCTATCCCAAACAGTTTGATCTCCCTTTGCAGACATTGGCGTCCATGGACGCCAATGTGTAAATCAAAATGTGTAAATCAAACAAAAATGTGTCAATCAAATGTAAATCAATCAAAAATGTGTAAATCTAACAAAACTCGATTTTAAATATTTGACTCATTTACAATACTTTTTTACACATAGCTAATTATATATCATAGAGAATATAAATACAAGTAGGCTCAGCTCTAATTGGGCCGCAGTCAATCTGGAGCGCAGGACCATAGCTTGTAGAAATGAGATAGTCGAGTAAGGTTTCAAAGAATTTATTTAATTTGCTATAGCCAACACGGGTTTACCGAAATCATATCTATTCATATCACGGGTCGGGTCTATCAAAAGTAAATTTTACAAATAATGCTGGATGCATTGTGAGCACAAATCAGATCGATACAGGAAGTACCCAACGTGGTGCTTGTTCACGAATTACCCAACGAAATACCGAACGGCAAGCGCTGGCTGATCAATATCTCGAGGATGACGTTGAGCTGTGGCAAGTATTTCGGCTTAGCAAGATACTTGAATCCGTTGTATCTTGCCAATGGTGGTGCTGTTTTGTTACTCATGCCGAACGACATGTTGAGCAGGCTTGGAATGACGAAACATCTTCATCGGTTAAGGCGCCATGTAAAGTGTCGATATATTTCTGACCGACTATGTGCAAACCGTTCCAAGACAGTCGCATACATTACAAGCCAAGCCGTTAGTCCAAAGTAGATCGACGTAGTATCTTTTTAAAGCTCCCGACTACATTTATACAAATATATAAAGAACATATCACAGTGATTTAAACTAAATTTTTAGCAGTTGTTTTCGGGTGAACGGGTTAACATTATTGACAATTCGCGGAATGAAAGCAATCATAATTGGAGAAAATCAAACCGATAGTCAAGAACAAGTGACAACGAAGGTAAGAAGACCATGAAGGCTGCAGCCATACGAAGTAGAGAGTATCGATGTTGCCTTAAAAGCAGCCTAAAAGCATAAACTGGCCGAAAACGTTAGATTTAGAGCAGTCAACGGCAAATGAACAAAATACACCAATCGAACCTGTACCCAGTCCAACGGCGGAAGCATAGCCATTAACTTCTGATACATCGAGTACAACGAAATACCGGATTGCCATAAAATAACTTGAGGTGTTCAGAAGTTTCTAACGAGTAATGAATTGGATGAAACGAACAAAATTCGGTGTGCGTACACAGTGAAACACGTGGTTTCGATTTCTAAAGAAAAAAAAAATAGTTCCAAAAGTCGCCTCCAGGGGAAATTTTAGCGCTGTTTACCGAGTGAAACGTACTAATTTGCATAACCGCGTTCCGTGTAGCAATGATGTGGATAAAAAGAAAGGCTAGGAGAATCCTCATCATTCGGAGGCGAACTACCTAGTACCTTTCGATGGCTTTTACCATACTTGATTTGTTACTCAAGCTGTATTATCAGCTGAACGAGTGTGCCAATGCGGTCCTTCGTAAATTTCGGCTGCTGAAGAAGTTACGACGAGGACCGATGAGCTTAACAAACTTACGAAACACGATTCAACGATTTAAAACTATCGGTGGAAAATGTCGTGCAACGCATGCAGTTCTTGGAACATCACAATGGTGGTTATATTGAACCTCATTTATAATTAACAATAAACGTTGTCATGCAATGTTCCACTGTGTACGCCCACCGAATTTTGTTACGTTTCGTCTAATACATTACGCGCTAGAGGGCTCTGAACATCTCACGTTATTTTATTACCACCCGGTATGTCGACTCGTCCCCTCCTGCAAATAGAGAGCTCAAATGATCTTCGTCTATCGGTTTTGCTTGTAATGTGTGCAACTGTCTTTGGCTTAAGAACCCGTACCCAGTCCAATTTGCACATCGTCGGCCAGAAGCATATTGACTCGTTACGCGACGCCTCACACGATGAAGATGTTCGTCTTTCCAAGTCTGCTCGAAGTGTCATTTGGCATTAGCAACAAAGGAAATAGCAAGATACAACGGATTCAAGTGTTCTGCTAAGCCGAATGCCTCGCCACCGCTCAACTCCATCACAGAGATTGATCAGCCCGTGTTTGTCGATCACACACAGAGCCAGCACCACGTTGGGTAATTCGTGTATCGATCTGCCTTGTGTTCAGAATGTATCCAGAATTGTTTGTAAAAATCATGTAAGCTACTTTCCATATCATAGAGCTGTTTTGGCTTTAAAAAAAATTAAATAAACGTTTTGAAACCTTGATAAGCTTATTTCAACTGTTCAATCTGAAAACGTAGTCTTTCGGCCTAAACTGGCGGCTCAATCAAAATTGAGGCTACCTGTTTTTGGATGTTTAGTTCAAACCTTTTCTAAATGTTTCTCGTATATTTAAATAATATATTTCGCCGAGAGCTGCAAAATGATAAAATCCAAAGTCTTGTTGCGCTCACGGTTGTCGAGATAGATTGAATCAAACGCGAAGGTGCACCCATAAATATTAAATCATCTCCACCCCGCGCGGGTTGCGTCACAAGCACGATATATCGCGCAGTACACGAATGATGGTTACGAAAATGCTAACACGATTACTGTTCGACACGTATTTTTACTTTCCTTATACTAATGTATAAGGAAACTATTATGAAGGGGCGAAAATTCGAATTCGACGGGAGAGCACGTTTCAAGCATCCCTGATCACGAATCAAACATTTTCGAAGTGATGTCTGTCTGTGTGTGTGTGTGTGTGTCAGTCAGTCTGTGGAGACGATAACTGACGAACGAATGGACCGATTCGAACGATATTTGGTACATAAATCACAATCCGTAAACACTGGAAGCCTATTGTTTTTATACGCAATCGAATGTTCAGAACCTCCTAAATTTTCGAGCGAAATTTTGAAAAAATCGTCAAAATATCAAAACCGCTAATAAAGTTGCGCAAATAGACATTTCTTATGCAATTTTTCATTAGAAAACGATTGACATAAATTTTAGAACGCTAACATAAACCGTTCTCGAGATATTGCCCATTTTTCAAAAAAATTATCAAAAAGTCATATAAAATAAAAAAAAAATTTCCTATTGAGAAACATGCTCATTTTTCACATGTAATACCATGAGATAAATTTGGTGACATCATTCTCGTGGATCTAGCTCGTTCCATTCATGAAAAAAGATACTTTGCGTAATACTTTTGTATTTGAACGCCAATAGTGATTTATCTGCTGTAAGAATAACTTATTTCTCCGTCCATAACGCTTGGCGGAATTTTGGCGACGAATTTGGTGGAATGTCGGCAACTTGGCGACTTTTTTAAATGTTGCTAAATTAACGAAAAACTCGCCAAATGGATATAAATGACGCTAAATGAATGACGTCTCATTGATGATGACGACATGGAAAATGACTCATCGACGAAAATTTAATATCTTGGAAAGAATATAAATAACTACTATAAAAATAATCTATTTTTTTTATTGTAAAAGTAGTAAATTCATTGCGTTATATAAGGAAAGTCATGCGCTGCCCACATCAGTTTTTAACAATATAACGATTTTAATTGGGACCTATTTTCTTCACAAGAGGTCGGCCGTAAGGCCGTTCATATTTGTCTCAAGCTGCATGAGTTTTCAGATCCAAAAGTGTTGTTAGGAAAATAAAATATTTTTCTAAAAATTATATGAAATGTGGATGAGGACAACGAATAAGCCCCTTAAATTGGTGCCTACTTTTGTCTTTGGTAACAATGGTCCTATTGAGAATGGGATTTTCCTTTGTATGAATTAGTGGGGAATTTAACGTCCTTCGATATCTTGCGCAACTGTCGTATCTATCATTAGCTGTGGCTGCTAAAAATCACTCCTAAAAAGTGACAGCTAAAATTTAAGTCCTAGCTGAAGTCACCTCAGCTGGTAACTATTAATTATGTTATAAATATAGGTTGGATGGAAAATAAAAAATAAATAAAATTTGAATCAATTTTAAGGATATTTTAGTAATATGAATTTCATATAAAGCATACCAACACGCCCTTATGAAGACACTCTTAAATGCTGCTAATTTATGTTAGAACTTTATTTAGAAACTTTAAGAGATTCAAATAATTAAAGTTGTTTAAAATTTTTTATTTAATAGCGTGCTGGGTTAATGTGTTTCAAATTATCTTAAACTTAGATCCGGACCGTAGGTAGGGGCGAAACCCGACCGCAAGGTAGAGGTACAGACATATAATGTATATATAGTTTATAAGTATCATATTTAAAGGTATTAACCAAATAGAGGACAAGCACTCTATTGCTCTAAATTCACAATTGCAATACTGATAATAAATCCTACACAATGGAATTTCATATCGTCCAGCACTTCTACCTACCCATAGATACCCAATGTTAACTTGGGAGGATCTCAGGTGCTTGTTTTACACTTTCAATTCGCAGCAACCTTATATGAGCAGCTTTTTAAACGTTTAACTACTGCTTTATAACAAAAATTAATGGAAATCATAATTTATATTAAATATACTTTTAAAATATTATTGGTGCATACGTTGTCCAAAAATATTTAATTTTTCGTAATCCTATACTCTGTGGGGAGATAAATTAACATTATCCGTCACCGAATAAGTAAGGGCTTTCCAAATAGCTCTATCATTCTAACAATATTACCTACCATGCTATAAATAAAGTAAAATGAAATATAGACTTGTAATTGCAGAATTAGTGCCAATATGAAATCCATACTGAAAATTAATTTCAGTTTCCGTATTTTCTATTTTTATTTACGCACCTGCGGACACAAGTTATTTAAAACGAGATCATCTGCTTAATTTACCTCCATTTTTTTATATCTATTGTAAATAAACACTATTAAAGTGTCTTGAGAAAATTCAACTGATGAAAAGGGGCGTGGCATGCGTAGGCGTGGCCATATACATGATTTGTCTCCAGACTATTCATAACTAAGATGTATAGCTAATTTCTGAATAATATTAATTTTCTATAAATGAACATAATTGTTAGGATTTTCAATTTGTTAAATTTCTTATAGGAGGCAGTGTTGCCGTAACCCTAGCTTGATCTTCTATACAAAAGTAAAGTACAGTGTTTTTAATTATTAGAAGGGATACACAGATGTTTCCGCTTAGTTGACCTCGTTTTTTGAGGAATTGGTTATAAATACATACTTCCAAACTGAAAGTTTGTCAGAACTCATTGCGGAAATCTTTCATATAATTGTTCTTTATCGGTAGGTTGTATTCTCCTAAATAAAAATACCGTATAAAAGCATGGTCTCTTGAACAAAATAATTTATTTTTTTCTTGTTGCGCTGTATAAAAACTAATCTAAATAAAAAGAGAAAGTTGTGTGTTTACGTGCGTTTATACAGGGTGTCCAAAAAAGATTGAAACGCTCTTTAATTCTTTACCTGTTGGAGATAGGTGGGCAATGTAAATTGAAAAAAATGTTGAAAGTAAGGTAGGAAATAAGACTACGTTAATGAAATAGTTCTCCCATTAATTTTAAAAATGTTACACTTTTTTAATTTTTATACGACCCCCTTAAACAAATTTGGTCAATCATAAAATTTTTATTTTTAATGCAACAAGATCATTAAAAAACCGCGTATCTGTATCTTTAAAATTGAGTGAGTTATATTCAATTGAAAATTGAACATTGTTAATGGGGACCATATATCAAATTAGAAATGTAAATTTGTGACATATCACAAATAATATGAAACTGGATGATAATACGTAGGAGACATAGTGGGTACCACTGCTTCATATGATCTCTGTCTGTGCAATGCTTTATTTAGATGCATTTGTGATAAAAAATTTTGACACATATTAACGTATTTTTGATCAAAACAATTTCCGTCAATTTGTTTATGATCCCTATTTTCACTGATGAAACAGCCTTTCACATTGTACGGAAAAGCGGCATAAGTCAGATTTTTTTCCTTTATTTTCCTTATTCAGTTGATTTCAAAGGTACAGATATGCATTTTTTTAATGATCTTGTTGCATTCAAAATAAAAAAATTCTGATTGACCAAATTTGTCTAAGGGGGTCGTATAAAAATTTAAAAAGTGTAACTTTTTGAAAATTAATGGGAGGATTATTTCATTAACGCAGTCTTATTTCCTGCCTCATTTTCAACATTTTTGCAATTTACAATGTCCACTTCTCTCGAACAAGTAAAGAATTAAAGCGCGTGAGCGTTTCAATCTTTTTGGGACACGTAGTTGTGTGGTTTACTTGCATGGATATATTTCGACTTTCTGAAATTTCTTGTGATATCTTCTCTTTGTATTTTGAGTCCATTCCTTCTGCGTCAATGTTGTTCTGCATTCCTTCTGCGTCGATGTAGGAGACTGACCATTGTATTGTATTGGTACCGTGAGCGTTGCCCGGGCCGTAAAAGCTGCTTTAAACGGGAAGGGGAGTCGCAATCCTCCCCTGCCATTATATACAACGCATTTGGTTCTCCCCTTTCAACGTTTCTTCCTTTTCACTCGGATATTTTCTACTCTAGAGATGTGAGCAGCTTCGCTCCTGTTCCTGAGTGGTGTATTGATTTTTGTCGTCGATTTGCGTAAGTGATAATTTCAAACTTGAATCTCACTTTTTGTTCTTACTGTTATATATATATATATATATAAGGATCAAGGATTTCGTCACGATATCTTTAGCTAATCACAGTACCGTTAAGGAAGAAATGGGGATTAGTACGTCCGAAGGAAATCTCAGCCCATGTATAAGGATAGAACCGCAAGAAAATGAGTGGAGCTGGATGATGTTAATCGCTTGATACTGTGTATAGACTCTCTCCATATAAAGGTCCGTCGATTGCCCGACAGCCAAGCGAATCTGGACTCATCGGTGAATATGGCATTGTTCCAATCGTCTATGGTCTTACTGACGTGTTCCTGACAACATTGGAGACAGGCTGCTTGCTCTGCGCCTCGCAAACAATGGGACACAAATGGTTGGACTCCGCGCATAAAGGCCATGTGCATGCAATCTCTTTCTCACAGTTGTAACATATACAAACCTACATGTAGATGCAGCAATGCTAGAACGTAAAGCAGATGCTGTAGCTTGCCTGTTGCGTCTGACCAATAACGCTAAGTAGCGGTCATCGGTTGTTGTCAGATGGTCAGATGTTGTAACTCGAGGGCGACCCGAGCCTGGCCTTCTGCTTCTTGTTCCTCTGTTGTGGAATTGGGACCATAATCATGAAATAACAAAATGGTGGGTTCTAATGAATTCAGCAACTCCTCTAATAGATTGGCCGGATTATAACCTGCCCACAAATTGCCATCGCTGACTATCATCTATACGCCTTTCTTGGGACATATAGAATGAAATGGCGAATTCAGATTTTCAACCTAACGTCAGTAATAGAATTAAGGGCGGGCAGAATGAAACACCTGCTTTTACCAAGACACTCATTTACGTATTTGGCACGATGCCAATTGCTATTATGCACATGTTGCTATATTTGCATATGGTACTTTAAGTATACAGTAAGCTTCATCCAATAAAATTCATTTGTTAGCTCGCGATATGAGAATTTGCATTTCCTGCTTTTTTTGGAGGGGAATGTATATATATATATATATATATATATATATATATATATATAGTAATAATAGTAGTTTGAAAATCCAATGAACGAAAAGTAAGAAGATGTAACACGATAAACCTAACTTTTTAAAACACCCACAGAATAAAATATAATACAGCAAATCATCAATCAAATGGATAAAAAATGCAAAACACAAGCTATCAAGTTACAGAAAATCAACAAAATTCAAAGGTATGGAAACAAAAAAAGAAAAACTTAAACTAAATTCAACTATCTAACTGGCTTACAAAACAAAAGTAAAAATCCACTAATCCTCAAGCAAATGGAAAAAAATAAATAAATAAAATAAATATCGAATCAACAAGTCAAAGAAAAATATCATAATACAAAGGTATGGAATCGAAAAAAGTATAACAAACGAAATCAAGCACAAACGCTATACACGTGGACGAGGTTCTAAGCCTAAATCATGAATTGTTAACCTCTACAAATATCTAATCATGTCCAAGTTTTTTGTAGAAGCAAACACAAAAATGTATGTTTCTGAAGAAATAGATAGATTATATCTATAAACTATTTCTACTTGGACGACATACATAAAGAAGGAATAAAAACGAAAAAATTAATACATGGAAAAAGCACAGCGTATGTACAGTCGAGTCGATACCGGGAACACTGATAGAAGAGACCAGTGGTGCCATTCGTAAAGGAAAAATAAAAAACCATTTACTGTTGCCATTCATAAGAATTGAAAAACAGTTAAGCGAAAAGTTAACAAAAAGTATTAATATACAAAAACAGCTACTAAAAGGAGGAGCATATAATAGTAATGCTGAAGTGGAAGAGAATGTAAAATAAAAAAAAGATACTATGAATAGAATTATATGATACTATGAAAAGAATTATAAAAATCCAGCTATTTTAAATTTTTTAACAATACTATTTACTAAATAAGAGGGATATTTATATAAATTGCTAGTAATTTTGAGATTATTGATATACATAGCATGAAATTTTTTATCAGATAATCTATAAATTCTAAAAAGCTGATTGAGTATAATATTTCTAAACAATTGAATCGAGTTACAGGAATTAAATGATAAGATTTTATTAATATTAAAACTATAAAAGTCTTTTTTAGCATATAAATTTGTAATAATTCTATTAGAAGGATCAATAAAAATATTTAAATCCAAAAAATTAACATTTTTACTAATAGTAGCTTCATTAGGAATTAATTCCAAATTGTCTGGATAGTAATCTATATCTATGAGATAATTTTCTGTACGTACTAAGTAAATCAGATCATCAACATATCTGTAAAAAGTTTAATCTATTGAAGTAAATGACTTTTCATAAAGGTAAAGGTATAAATTAGCTAGCATACTGCTACTGCAGCCACCCTGTGGAACTCCTGAGACTTGTAAGTATAATTTATTTCCTTGAAAAATATAATTATTGAAAATAACAAAGTGAAGAAGTTTAGGAAAATTTATAAATTTAATTTGATTTGAAGGATGTGTAATATAAGCATTATATAGAGCTAAAATTACTTCATATAGATCAGATATCTTAATATGATTAAAAAGATCTTTAAAATCAAAAGTTTGAAATCCTATTATTTTTCTAAGAGATGTTAATTTATTCTTTAATTCTTTACTATTATTTAGAATATGGTAATTATATATTGCTAGTCTGGCTTAAACTATTATTTATTAGATTTAAAGAATTTAGTAATAATTTACTCGCAGTAGTAGAGTAAGTATTATGGCCACTAGTAACTGTTCTAAATTTAATAGGATTTTTATGAAATAATATACATATATATATATATATATATATATATATATATATATATATATATATATATATATATATATATATATATATATATATATATATATATATATATATATATATATACATAGTATAATATATATAGTAATAAAAATTGGAAGATTTTAATCAAAAACTATGCATAAACTAGGGTAAATACAAAAAAACCCATCTCTATCATATCTGTTACAAATAAGTAAATTATAGACCAAGACTAAGGATAAAAATAGAAGGTAACTTATCACTATAATGGAAAGGGGATGAGGAGAATATTAGTATAGAAAAATCACAATTAAAAAGGTATATATATAAATATATAAATATATATATATAATGAAAAAGTAAACACTGCAAAAATGAGAAAAGGCAACAATAATTAGCTCAAGATTAAAGATCAAGATAGAGAACAATCAATTGTAGTTACAGAAAAAATGGCGGTGAGTTCGAAATTGCATTCTCGTCAGGACAGCCATACAATTCGAATTAAAATCATAGAATAGCCAGTTTCTGACAATGGCGATATTATTTAAATAGACTCTATTGGAACTGTCTACTGGAAGGAGAAATAATATAAACCAAATGAATTATAAATGAGAAATATAGAAACAGAAATATTTACTCACAGTCACATCTACCAAGTGGAAGTCGAATATGCTCGCAGAGGAACAGTCGATAGAGCATTTTACCTCTCTTTGTCAATGCGAGTGGGCACCGGAATGAATACACTTGAGCGAAACATAATTTGTATGAGGACTTCCAAAAATAGTAATCAGTATAGGACTCAGGACAAGTGGAAAGTAGTCTTTCGAAAATAGTAAGGAGTATCAGACTGGGGCCTAGTGGTTAGTTAGGTGATAAGAATGGGTGAAATTCACAGAAATGAGTTATCCAATCAAGGATAAATAATGCATTTGTAAAATTATTACGTGGTATATATGAAACTATTGATACTATTATTTGCAAATACTTCCGGATTGTAGAAATTTTGACAAATGTGTTTAAGATTATTGATGTGGATATAGTGAAACTGAGGATCAGAAAATGGATGTATTCGAAATAGCTGATTTAAAATAATGTTTCTAAACAATTGAATATAATTACAAGACCGAAATGATAGCAGCTTAATGATATATATGTATATATATATATATATATATATATATATATATATATATACATACTATATATATACACTTTCCCATCTTATACTTTTGACTTTCTTATATATATATATATATATATATATATATATGCATAAACTACGGTAAGTACAAGAAAACCCATCTCTAGCATATCTGTTACAAATAAGTAACTATAAACCAAGACTACGGATAAAAATAGAAGGTAATTTATCACTATAATGGAAAGGGGATGACTGGAATATTAGTATACATAAATCACAATTAAAAAGTTATACATATAAATATATATGAAATGGAAAAGCAAACACGGCAAAAATGAGAAGAGGCAATAATAATTAGCTAAAGATTAAAGATCAAGCCATGGAGAACAATTAATTGAAACTACACAAGAAATGGCGGTTAGTTCGAAATTGCATTCTCGTTAGGACAGCCATACAATTCGAATTAAAACCGATAGAATAGCCAGTTTATGGCAATGACGATAGTATTTGTCTATTGAAACCATTGGAATTGTCTAGTGGCTAGTGGAAGGAGAAATAATAAAAGTCAAATGAATTAAAAACCAGAAATATAAAAAACAGAAATATAAACTCACTGGTACAGCCACCATGCTCGAGTCGAACTGGTTGCAGGGGAACATGACAGCGCATTTTACATCTCTTCGATTTTTCTTCTCAGCGAATGGATACCGGAATGAATTGAATATACTATTGAATGTGAACGAAAAAAATTTTTTGAATGAAGACTTTCAAAATTAGTAACCAGTATAGGACTCAGGACAAGTAGAAAGTAGTTTTTCAAAAATAGTAAATAGTATCAGATCAGGTCTAGTGGAAAGTTGGGTTAAGAATGGATGAAATTCACAAAAATGAGTTATTCAATTAAGGATAAATAATGCAATTGTAAAATTACTACGCGGTATATTTGAAATTATTAATAAAATTATTTACAAATACTTCCGGGTAGTAGCAATTTTGACAAATGCGTTTAAGATTATTGATGTGGAGAAAGTGGAACTGAGGATCAGAAAGTCGATGTATTCGAAAGAGCTGGCTTAAAATAATGTTTCTAAACAATTGAATAGAATTACAAGATCGATATTATAGAAGCTTTATGATAGTGAAGTTGTAAGAATTTTTTTTATCATATAGAGTGGTGATAACATGATTATTGAGGGTATCTAAATTTTGGTCTAAATAACTTACAGTTTGACTAACACTATGCTCATTAGGGATTAATTCTAGGTTAGATGGGTAAAAATCAATATTAATTGGATAGGAATTATTAATGATACTACAAAATAAGTCCTCAACATATCTCTATATAATATATAAATTAGAGTTGAAACAACATCCATAATAATAAAGATATAAGTTAGCCAGAATACTACTACTACAGCCCCCTTGTGGTACAACAGATGTTTGTAAATAAATGTTTTCACCTTGGATAATATATACGCAATAATACTTATACTTAGTAATATATACTTGGATGTTGTATAACACAAAGTGCAAGAGCATATGAAAGTTTTTGACATCAAATGCAACATTATTGGAAGACAGATAATAATGATAAAGAGAGATAATAACTTTATATAAATCTTTAATATCAATATTATTAAATAGGTCTTTAATATCAAAGGTATGGAAACCAAGAATTTGTGGAAGATTGCTAAGGTGATTAACTAAATCAAAACTATAGTTCAAAATAGAATATCCCGAATTCTTAAATTTAAGAGATTCATTAATTCTGTTTAAACAGTTTAGCAAGTACTTACTAACTGTCGTGGTAATGGTATTATGTCAACAAGTGACCGTTCTAAAACTGAGAGGTGATTTGTGGAATTTAGGAACCAAAGTAACATATGGAAATTTATAATACTTAAATTAATATTTAATTGTGTATGTAATTTTAGCATTTTAGTTTTGATTTGGATTGACTGATTATTAATGATTTTAAAAATATGATTATTTTTAAATAATTCTGTAGCAGAGAAACATAATATTTTTTACAAATAATGGCATAATTATTAGAAGCTTTATCTACATAAGTTATGACAAATATATTATATATATATGTATATAAAAAATATATATTATATATGTTATATATATATATATATATATATATATATAAATATATATATATATATATATATATCATATATATGTATATTATATATATATATATGGAGATATATATATGCATATATATATCTCCAGTAACTGTACTGTTTTACGCCGACTGCACGCTCGTCTGATGGAGTGACTCTAAATATTCCGTCCAAACTTTTCATCATAGATCGATAATTTCGCTGTTTTTGATCCAGTTTCGCCTAAATAATCTGCGTTCTATTTCACTATCGAAATTGTGTAATTTTCTTAAAAAATTATGCTAAATAAACAAATAAATATAAAAAAAACACAAATTATTGAAATCTTTCTCTAAGTACCTTTTGTTCGGAACATTACAAGTACCCTAATATTCTGTGTCCAATATTCAAGATGTGAATTTTGTTCCAAAGGAATCATTAAAAGTACACTAATTACAATCGTATTACTCATTGGAAACGCCCTTTGTAGGCCATTTTCCTTCTGTTATGTTCAATGCACAGGAGTGAACGAGAGGGCAGCAAATGGTATTTTAATCACTGTTCGGACAGGTCATCATGGAACAGATGGCAAGTGATAATGCAAGATGAAAAATTGGAATACGAAACATATTTATTATATGAAATGAAACACTACATTTCGAAGATGTTGGTATCATATAATGATGAGAATGATGCAAGTATGTGTGTCAGTGGAGTCGATATCTCAGGAACGAATGAAGTTTTTCGAACGAAGTTTTGGACAAAAATTACAATCAGTGAATACTGGAAGTCTATTGTTTTTAAACGCAATTGAGTATTCTTAATATCGCCAAATTTTCAAATGAAATTCTGAAAAAAATCATCAAAAAATCAAAATCTTCAATTAAGTTAAATAAATAATCTTTCATTATGTAATAAGTCTTTAGAAAACGATTGACATAAACTGTTTCTGAGATATTGCGCATTTTGCAAATAAATTTATCAAAAAATTACATAATAGGAAAAAAAAAGTATTAACTATTGTGAAATATGTTCACTTTTCATATGTAATATTATGCGATATTTTTGTTAATATCATTCTCGTGGATTTAGTTAGTTCCATTCAAGAAAGAAGCTACTTTAGATACAGTTTCGTATCTAGACGATTAACATTTCGCCAATAGTCATTTATCTACTGTAAGAATAACATATTTCTTCATCCGTAACTCTTAGCGGCATTTTAGAGAGTTATTTTGTGGGAAAATCGCTAACTTGGCGGTTTTTATTGTTGCCAAATTAACGAAAATGTCGCCAATTTGATAAAAAATGGCACTAACTCAATGAAAATGACGACTGTTTGATGACCATACAATATCTTCGCAAGAATATAAGAATCTATAAAAATATCATCCGATTTCTCCGTCTGTAACAATTGATGATATTTTGGAGACGAGTTTAGCGGAATATCGTCAACTTGCCAGTTTTGTAAATAAAGTGAAATTGACGAAAATGTCGCCAATTGATAAAAATGACGATAAATCAATAAATATGACGATATCTTTCCAAGAATATAATAATCTACTCTAAGAATAACCGAGTTCTTGTCTTGTCTGCCCGTGATGCTTGGAGAAAATTTTGGCGACGAGTTTGCGGAAAGTCGCCAATTTAGCGACTTTTTAAATGTTGCCAAACTGACGAAAATGTCACAAAAGGGATAAAAATGTCGCCAAATTGATAAAAATGACATTAATGGCAGGTAATGATTTGCCGATCCGGTGGTCGAGCGGTCAGGGCACGCGTTTCCGTCTGATCGCTGGATTTCCGGGTTGTGGGTTCGAATCCCGCCAGCGAGCATGGATGTTGTGTTGTCGATGCAAAGTCACACTTCCGCCCTTGAGGAGCCTCAATAAAGGTGAAGCTGCAAATTTCTCCCCTTCGTCATGTTACCAGGGGTCTAGTGGACGTGGTGCATAGGTGCTCCTTCACCACGGGGGAATAAGTAACAACAATAACAACAACAATGTTCTGCACATTTTGAATTCCTTCATACAACGTACCTACCATTTAGTATATAAGAAATTCTCTTCCCTCTGTTTGTCTGTAACGCTTGGCGATACATTTGGCAACTTGGTGAATAATTTGGCGAAATTTCGCCAATTTGATAATATTTCGCCCCAGATTGACGGAAATGTTGTCAAAATTGCAAATAGACGCCAAAATCGATGAATTAATTATTAAAACATTTTGATATATGTTCTAAATTACTTGTTCAGGATGCTATCAATATTGATTATTGTCAATTTGGAGTTGCGTGAAATATAAAGTTAATTGGGTTAAACTTAATTGGGTTAAAGTTAATTGGGAAGTTAATAAAGTTAAATTGTTTTTCATGTTGTCATCCGGAAAAGCTCTAAATGTACAACTCAACATGGAAAAGACTGTGTCGTGAATCTTATACATTATTCTTTCAACGTAAAAGAAGAAAATGAATTTCATTATATAACGAAAGTCATGTGCTGCCCCCATCAGATTTTTACTTTCCTTTTATACGATAATGTATAAGGAAAGTAATTTGACGGGGTCGAAAATTCGAATTCGAGCTTTCGACGGGAGAGTAGGTTTCAAGCATCCCTAATCACGAATCAAACATTTTTGAAGTGATGTGTGTGTGTGTGTGTGTGAGTGAAAGTATGTGTGTGTGTGTGTGTCAGTGAGGCTGTGGAGACGATAACTGACGAACGAATGGCCATATTTGAACGAAATTTTGTACAAAAATCACAATCCGTAAACACTGGAAGCTTATTGTTTTTATACGCAATCGAATGTTCAGAACTCCCCTAAATTTTCGAGTGAAATTTTGAAAAAATCATCAAAAAATCAAAACCTCTAATAAAGTTACGCAAATAGACATTTCTTATGTAATTTTTCATTAGACAACGATTGACATAAATTTTTAGAATGCTAACATGAACCGTTCTCGAGATATTGCACATTTTTAAAAAAAATTATCAAAAAGTCATGTAAAATAAAAAAAATTGCCTATTGAGAAACATGTTCACTTTTCATATGTAATACCATGCGATAAATTTGGTGACATCATTCTTGTGAATCTAGCTCGTTCCATTCATGAAAAAAGATACTCTGTGTAGTACTTTTGTATTTGAAAGCCAATAGTCATTTATCTACAGTAAGAATAACTTATTTCTCCGTCCATAACGCTTGGCGAGATTTTGGTGACGAATTTGGTGGAATGTCGCCAACTTGGCGACTTTTTAAATGCTGCTAAATTAACAAAAACTCGCCACATCGATAAAAATAACGCTAAATCAATGACGACTCATTGATGATGACGACATGGAAAATGTCGACTCATTGACGAAAATTCAATATCTTGGAAATAATATAAATAACTACTATAAAAATAATCTATTTTTTTTTACTGTAAAAGTAGTAAATTCATTGCATTATATAAGAAAATTCATGTGCTGCCTACATCATATTTTTTTACAAGTGATCGGCTATAAGGTTCCCCATATTGCGTAATGATGCATATATCAGTTTTCTGATTTAAAAGTGCTGTTAGGAAAATATAAAAGATTTTTTTAAAGATTGTTCGAAATGAGAATCAGGTAAAGGAATAGGCCCCTAATAATTGGTGCCTACTTTCCACTAATAAAACATGTTATAAGTATAGGTTAGAAGATAAATAAAACAAGAAAGATCAACCATGCATAAAGCATTGATTATGAAACACTTTCCAATTGAAATGCAATTTTATTTAAACATCTCTAAAATACTATACATTCAGAGCAGGCGTATTTTAAATTATCACAGTACTACAGTAATAGATTATATTTGAAAACTCAAAACTTCCTTTTCTTACAATAATACTCCCCGTACAGGAATGTTTATTCCCCTCACAAAGCAAAACCATTTACACACTGCAGTATCGATTTCACATGTCTCAGTTTTTCTAAACTTTACAGTCTTGGAATTTTCATTTGAATTTGTAATCCATAATTTTTTTATTTCTTCTTTCTACTTTAACACATTACTTACTTGCTTTTTATGTATTCCAAATTTCTGTCCCAAATCTCTCAAACTAAGCTTTTCATTTTCTGCTACATGAATCACCTCCAGTTTTTCTTTTAATGTTAATCTTTGAAGTCATGGCTGGGTAATGTAAAAATAAGACACAAATAAATACAACTACTTTTTTTTTGCGCACAGCAATATAACTACAGTACTAAAGACTACACTACATTTTCTAAAGAACAACTGGAATATGAATCCTATGCACCATACTTTCCTATTGGTCACTGTCTTGATTGTGTGCACCACTTCCTGCTTCTTCCTTATTTTGTTCTTCCCCCGCATAAGGTCCCCCTACCCTACTAAACACATGTCGGCAAAAAGGAGGGATTAATTTTTTACCTCATTGTTCCCTTATCACAAAGTTGCTCTTCACTTCTTATCTTCAAACTTGCCTTTGCAGCCTCAAAAGGTTACTAACAAAGAATTGGACACTGCACACAGTGTCTCTTAAATAGAGTGTGTCTTACTCAGAGGTAAATAGATAAAGATCCCTATTCAAAGGGACTGGGACCAGAGAAATCGTCCCGTAAATAGAGGAGTACCTTTATCGCAGGTGTCCCTTACGGGATGTTTCACTGCATTATGAATTGAATATAAAAGCATGCCAACACGCCCCTATAAAAAGTCACGCTTAAATGTTGTTAATTTATGTTAGAACTTCATTTAGAAATTTTAGGAAATTCAAACAATTAAATATGTTTGAATTGATTTACTTAATAGTGTGTTAGGTTTACGTGTTTCGAATTATCTTACAGTCAGATCCGCATCGCGGAACGGGATGAAACCAGAACGTCATGTAGAAGTAAAAACACATAATACATTCAATATATGTGCATAATATTTTCAAGGTCTTTACAAAATAGAGGCGTCGCACTCCATTGCTCTATATTCACATTTGCGAAATTAATGAGCAATCCCATACTGTGAATTTTCATATCGCTCAACACGTTTACCTACAGCTACCCAATGCTATGTCGGAAGGTAGGATTGGTTGAAGGTATTTGTTCTATTTTTTCAATTCGCTGCGGTCTTATTAGACGCAGTTTCCTGAATTTGTTATACGTCGGGCACTAATTATTGATTAAACGAAATCTCCGTTTATATAAAATATATTATTAAAATATTATCGGTACTCACAGTACCCAAAAATGTTTCATTTTTCGTAATGTCATACTCGGTGGAGAGGTAGACTAATGTTATCCGTTTCTGACTAAATTATGTAAGAACTGTCCAAATAGCTATCATTGTAAAAAAATACCAATGACCTGTCAGGATATAAATAACACAAAATGAAATTTGGACTTGAAATGGTAGAATTAGTGTCAATCCATAGCGAAAATTAATTTGTTTCTGTATTTTTCCCGGTTATTTTCGCACCTGCGGAAACCGTTATTTAAAATGAGACTATCTGCTCAAAAATGTATTCTCAATTTTTATATCTATTGCAAATAAACACTATTCCAATGGCCTGAGAAAACACCGAATGCAGAAAAGGGGCGTGAACATATGTGGGCGTGGTTATATACACAATGGATACATCTCCAGGCATATTCACAACTAAACAATAAAGTTTAGGTATTTTCTGAATAATACTGATTTTCTATAATGAATATAATTATCGGAATTTTCATTTTGTGTAACTTCTTATAGACTGCAATGTTTCCGTAACATTGGTTTGTGTTGCTATACAGAAGTAGAGTACAATGATTTTTAATTATTAGACGGCATATACAGTTGACCTCGTTTTTCGAGCAATTGGTTTTAAATGCATAGTTACTTCTGAACTAGAAGTTTGTTAAAATTCAATGCAATATTGTTTCATATAACTTTTTTACTGTGAGTTGTATTTTCATAAATGAAAATACAACTCACAGCTTCAACAACTTTTCATAAATGAAAATACCTTATGCAAAATATAGTTCTTGAGCAAATAGTTTGGTTAGAAAAGCTGCGATGCACAAAAACTAATTTAAAACAAGAAAGATCAATCTTGCATAAAGCATTGATTATGGAACATGCCCCAACTGGAATGCAATCCGTTGAATGTATCGCTTATCTAAAATGAGATACTTTCAGAGGCGATATTTATTTAATTATGACAGAACTACAATAATTTATTTTACTTGAAAACTTTAAACTTCATTGAAAAAAAAGCGAACTTTATTCAAATAACGCCATCGAAATATAAATAGTCTGGTTCTCTATGTAAAAGGTGCGAATATTTCATTCATACACTTTTATTCCAGACTCCAGAGTTAAATAATTTTGCGTGATAAAAATTCAGCAACTCTTACACAGCTCAACTTTATAATCATTTGTTTACATTTTGCATCCATTAAAATTAGGCTTCGTTGTAGAAATAATCAAAGTTTGATGATCATTTAAACTCAAAAATATTGTAATTGCTTTGGCGCAGAATATAGATCCAAAGAAAGTACTAAAAAATAAAGCGGTTTTAGGACGGATGCATTACTAAATATAAATTTAAAAGAACTTTAAAAATCACGATTTTTACTCTGGGAAAAAAGATGGATGCCATATTATATTTTGAAGTGGGTCATGTGATCTCTTCACATTATATGGGTATAATTATTATTTAAATTTTATGTAAAAACCACCAAACATATTTTGCTGAATTATTTTCATGTATTTTATGGGATAATTTGAATATTTCCTAAAATTTTCGAAGCAATTTGTGAATTTTAACTTTGCTTAAAAAATGTTTGAGAAATTAGGTTCCATAGGGTTCAATGTATTTCACTTTTTCAACCCAGGTTCAATCCAAAACTAATTGGGTGGTATTATTCATTTACATTCCCATATGTCCCACAGACCGTCTCAACAATATACTAAAATTTCATTTTGATAGTCATTTTACAACAGCTATCGTGTTAACGGACAGACAGACAGACAAAATGAACAAAGTGATAAACACTTTTCAACTATGTTGTAAAGTGTTAAAAAAGAAACTTGTCCTTTTATGTTCGTTTATAAACAGATATAAGTCATCCGAATTTTAAGTATGCGTATATATATATATATATCTATGCATATAAGCATATATATATATATATTCGTATATATATTATATATTAGAATGTATATTATACATACATACTCACACAATCATACACACACACATATATATATATATATATATATGTATGTGTGTGTGTGTGTGTATGTATAATTTAAGTGGTATCACGTCTACTTCAATATTTAAGTATAAATTAAAAACACAAATCATAGATAAAAAGGTCATGTAATCAAATAAAACCATCCTATAAGACGTACAAATATTAAAAGGCCAGAGCGCTTTCGGGCATCACCATACCCTTCATCAGTAGCCACATGAAAAATTACCATGGAAACAAGCCTATATATAGACCAAATCGGCAAACAAAACTTACATAAATCAGCTGTGGACTAAAGACAATTAAATGGTATTATAAACAAGCTATTAAGGATTAAACAATTACAAAATTGCAATAAAAATTGTTTAAAAGATATATTTAAAATTTAAACGAGTATTAAATATAAACTAAAAGAAAATGCAATGAAACATGCCCGATTTCAGCCAAGCATAGATTACATTAAAAAGAAAAGTCCCAGATATCTGTGTAGAGGTTTAATACACATAGAGGAATTTTATTTGATTAAATGACCTTTTATCTATGATTTGTATCTTTACTTTGTGAGTATGTGTGTATTAAATATTATTTATCCAGTGTTCTCTAGAAAATTTGGAATTATGTGAATCTTCGCCGGTGATAAAGGTTACAGGAACAAGTTTATGGTATTACCATGCTTCTTGTAGTCCCAGGATGCGGTTTCTCTCAAATTCGTGCAATTCAGCGTAGTGTTTTCGAATGCATTATAGAGGCATTTTTGTAGCGATTGCACTTAATGCAACGACAGCAGCAACCATAATGTTTACAGCGAGCGTCTGACAGCTAGGACGTACTGTGAACACTTCTAATACGCCATGGACAGACATTCATTGCATGCCGAACTTCAATCGAATTTCATGCCGAACATCATAATGTTTACATCGAGCGTCTGACAGCTAGGACGTACTGTGAACACTTCTAATACGCCATGGACAGACATTTATTGCATGCCGAACTTCAATCAAATGCATTCCCGGTCGAGGAGTTACTTATATACCAACATTCATCGTTCTCAAAAAATTTCATCAGGCTGTTTCAATTTTTCTGACGAAGAGTATATCGTATAAAAGGGACCAAAACAAAGAAGTAGAAAATTAGAAGTGGTCAAGTCATGCTCGGAGAAATATGGTGTCATTGATTAGATTCCTAGGGTATTTATTAATATGGAAAATTCAAAGGAATCCAAATCGAAAATTAAAAAGCACTTTTGAATAACAGAGAATGAAGAAAAATGAAACCGTGACTAGTCAACCAACAATGATTAGCTATAGAAGATTTATTAATTTCTTGGCTTCTTTATTCTAATTTGAGCTGCAATTTTACTTTGGAAATTGTTTATCCTTAATTATGCTCATTGTCACGTGCTTTATTTATCTAGTTGAACAGGTATTAGTAGGCAAACTTTCAAGAATATTTCATATGAAAAATTACAGATCTTGGCTCATAAATTTAATAACCAAATCATCGTCAAAAATTGTTATAATCACCAAAAGGAGGAAAAATAAATTTACTACATGAAAATTATGAATATGAACCTTTGTAGTTTCATTTTTTAGTTGAACAGTGCTGTTCACGTGAGTGGTCGCGTGCATTCATGTATCACATTCACAATTTTGATATGAGATATCTTAGGGCACTGACTGAGAAGTTAATCATGAAAACAATATGACGAAGAAAAAAAGGAAATGTGCAACGGAAGAGGCAATATATTGTAATGAATACGTAACAGAAAATCAGTGTTTAAATTTGAAGAGCTAGGGCGGTTGAGCTTGACTACAAATTAATAACTTTTTTTACATATTTGACGAAATTGTTCCAACTTGTCGATTTTTTTTTAGTTTTATAAGCTTCTCGAATTTTGTAGATTAGCTAAGAACTTCACGAATTACGCGCTGTTTCCCCACCTTTCCACAGAGGGTATACATGTTTAACATTATTCAGTTGGGTTATTGATGGGATACATGTAAATGTATCAGCCGAACTCAATACAGAATCTAATATGTAATTTTTGTTCTGATTATATATAACCTTTACGTTACATTATAAAATATTTCTTGTAGAAGAGTGTAAAATCTTTAAATTTTAGATCTGCAACATGTGTGTATCGAGATGTGAGCAATATTTCAGTATCTGCTACTGGCATCGTGCCGACCGTAAGGTCGTCTGATGGAGTGACTCTAAATATTCCGTTCAAACTTTTCATCGTCGATGACTTCGCTGTTTTTGATCTAGTTTCACCCAAAAAAACTGCATTCTATTTATCTATCGAAACTGTATAATTTTCCTAAAAAATAATACTAAATAAATAAATAAGTAAAAATCCCCCCCCCCCCCCCAAAAAAAAAAAAAAAAAAAAAAACTATTGAAAATTTTCTCTAGGTACATTTTTATTCTGAACAGTAAAAGTACCCTAATATTCTGTGTCCGATATTCAAGATGTGACGTTTGTTCCAAAAGAACCATCAAAAGTTCTCTAATTACAATGACATTACTCATTGGAAACTCCTTTTGCAGGCCATTTTTTGTCTATTATGCTTAGTGCATAGGAATGAACGAAAGGGCAGTAAATGGCATTTTAATCACTGGTCGGACAAATCATCATGTAATAGATGGCAAGTGATAATGCAAGATGAAATATTGAAATGCAAAATATATTTATAATGTGTAATGAAACACTACAATTTGAAGATGTTGGTATCATATAATGAGAATAATGCAAGTACACGCGTGTGTGTGTGTATCAGTGGAGACGATATATCATTAACGAATGGAGTTACTCGAACGAAATTTTGGACAAAAATTACAATCTGTGAATACTGGAAACTTATTGTTTTTAAATGCTATCGAATGTTCGGAATACCCCCAAACTTTATGTGAAATTTTGAAAAAATCACCAAAAAATCGAAACCTTCCATAAAGTTACGTAAATAATATTTTATTATGTAATATTTTTTTAGGAAACGATTGATATAAACGGTTTCTGAGATATTACACATTTTTCAAATAAATTTTATCAAAAATCACATAAAAGGAAAAAAAAAGTAATAATTATTGTGAAATATGTTCACTTTTCTTATGTAATATTATGCGATAATTTTTTTAATATCATTCTCTGGAATCCAGCTCGTTCCATTTAAGAAATAATCTGCTTTGGGTAAAAGTTTCGTATCTTGACGCTTTAACACTTCGCCAATAGTAATTTATCTACTGTAGGAATAATCTATTTCTCCATTCATAAAGCTTAGCCAAATTTTAGCGAGTAGTTTGGCGGGATATCACAAACTTTGCGGCTTTTCATTTTCGCCAAATTGACGAAAATGAAAAGCCGCAAAATGAAAAAACGTCGTCGTCGTTCGCCAAATTGATAAAAACGTCTCTAAATCAATGAAAACGAAGACTGATTGATGTAAATACATTATTTTGGCGAAAATATAAGAATCAACTAAAAGAATATCATTTCATTTGCCCGTCCGTAACGTTTGACGACATATTGGTGACGAGTTTAGCTGAATATCGTCAACTGGGTGAGTTTTTTAAGTGTTGTTGTTGAAACCCAGGCCGTCCGACCTACCAGAAAGGTGTAAGGTAACTGTAGTTTTTTAAGTGTGGCGAAATTGACGAAAGTGTCACCAAATTAATACAAATGTTGATTTCATTGGAAGAATATAGTAATCTACTGTAAAAATAACCCAGTTTTTCTGTCCGCCTGTAACACTTGTTGTTGATGTTGAGACCCAGACCGTCCGACCTACCAGAAAGGTGTAAGGTAACGCCCGTAACACTTGTGAAAAATTTGGCGACGAATTGGCGGAATGTTGCTAATTTGGCGACTTCATTTAATGTTGTCAAACTGACGAAAATGTCACAAAAGTGATAAAAATGTCGCCAAATTGATAAAAATAACATTAATTCGATTCATGGTTTAGCAATTTTTGAATTCCTTAATACAACGGGTATACCTTTTAGTATATAAAAAATTCTTTCTTATCTGTTTATCTGTAAAGCTTGGGAATACATTTTGAAACTTGATGAAATAAATCAACGAAATTTCCCCAATTTGATAATATTTTTGAATTAATGAAAATTTTATCAAAATTGAAATTATGACACCAAAATTGATAAATTAATTTTTAAAACATTTTGATATATGTACTATATTACTTGTTTAGGATGCTATCAATATTGATAATTGTAAATTTAGAGTTGTGAATATAAAATGTTGCGTAAAATATGAAGTTTAAAGAATACTTCGAAATAGTTGTGCATGTTGTCGTCCGGAAAAGCTCCAAATGTAAAATTCAACATTAAAAACACTGTGCCGTGAATCTTATACATAATTCTTTCACTGTGAAAGAAGAAAATAAATTTCATTATATAAGGAAAGTCATGTGCTGCCCACATTAAATTTTTTCACAGGTGAACGGTCGTAAAATGCCCTATATTGCGTAAAGCTGCATATATGAGTTCACAGATTTAAAAGTGCTGTTAGGAAAAGATAAAATATATTTTTAAAAAATTGTACGAAATGTGGATTAGATAAGGGAATAGGGCCCTTAGGTGCTTACTTTCCACTTTAATAGTGGAACATGTTAGAAATATAGGTTATAATTAAATAAAAAAAGTTGAAGTTTGAATCAATTTGAGGATATTTTAGTAATATAAATTGAATATAAAAACGTGCCAACACGCTCCTATAAAATGTCAGAATTAAATGATTTTAATTTATGTTAGAACTTCAGTTACAATTAGAAGAACAGTTACAATTTTTAGAAAATTCAAGCACTTAAATTTGTTTAAATTGTTTTATTTATTAGCGTGCTAGGTTTACGTGCTTTAAATTGGACGGGACGAAAATCGACCGCCATATAGATGTAAAAATATATAATACATTCAATATAGGTGTATAATTTTTAAAGGTCTTTACAAAATAAAGGAGTCGTACTCCATTGTTCTAAATTCACATTTTGGAAATTAATGAGCCCATACTGTGAATTTTCATATCAATCTACACGTTTATACAGAGCTGCCTAATGCTATGTCTGGAGGTAGGATTGAGTTGCAGGTAATTGTTCTTTAATTTCAATTCGCTGCGGCCTTATTCGGCGCAGTTACCTGGATTTTACTTCAGATGACTTTGCAGTTGAAATAAACGAAATCTTCATTTATATAGAATATATTATTAAAATAATATCGGTACTCAAAAATGTTTCATTATTTTGTAATATCATACTCGGTTGGGAGGTAGATTAATGTTATCCGTTTCTCACTAAATTAAATAAGAACTGTTCAACTAGCTATCATCGTAAAGAAAAACCTGTGGCTGTCAGGCTATAAATAACACAAGATGAAATTTAGACTTGAAATGGTAGAATTAGTGCCAAAATAGAATCCATACCGAAAATTAATTTAAGTTTCGGTATTTTTTACGTTTATTTTTGTACTTGCGGAAACAGTTATTTGAAATGAGACCATATGCTCAAAAATTTATCCTCATTTTTTTATATTTATTGCAAATAAATACTATTCCAAAATCTTGAGAAGACTCTGAATTTTGAAATGGGCATCGGCATACGTGGGCGTGGGCATACGTGGGCGTGGCTCTATACGCAATTGATACATCTTCAGGAATATTCACAACTAAACCATAAAGTTTAGGAATTTTACTGAATAATACTGATTTTCTATAATGAACATAATTGTCTGGAATTTCAATTTATTTCATTTCTTATAGCTATCAAGATTTTCGTAACACTTGTTTGAGTTGCTACACAGAAGTAAAGTACAATGATTTTTAATTATTAGACGGGATATACAGTTGACCATGTTTTTCGAGCAATTGGTTTTAAATGCATAGTTACTTCTGAACTGGAAGTTTGTTAAAATTCAATGCAAGATTGTTTTATATAAGATTGTTACATCAAGAGATTGTTTCATATATTATGAAGAAAGAAGGAAATAAGCCAACTGGATAATATAAAAAACCGAGGGGGATTGTGACCCCTCGTTCCAGGTTATAACTCTCAGGCAACACTCCCAGAACCATTACTATGCAACGGCTTATCTTCCGTAAATGTGACAAGCATAATACACAGCGGGTAAAGGGATATCCTAAGAAGCGACGAAGGAAGAAAATGAAAAACAGAAATGACGATACGAAGGTGGAATGCCTACTAGATATAGCGTCAGTCATCTATACACCAGGGTGCTCTGTCAGCAAGTTGCGCAGAGCAAATCCTCATGGTTAAGTTAAAAAAAAACAGTTATATTAATTGTGTATACATTTAATATCAGTTAAATATGCGTTATCTACGTCGTTGTAGATAGAATTGTAATAGTATTTTAAGAATTTTTCAGGATAATGGTCCTTGATTGCTTCTTTCAGTATGTTTCTGTTATTAATAATACAATCCACTTTGAATGTATTAATTAGTTGGTTTCTGTTCAAATGATTTATTGTAACATTACGTAGTATATTTTTACTCAAGTTGGAATTCCAGTCTATTATATGGTTGATGCTTATTTTGAAAGCATTTCTTTTATCATATAAGATTGTATATAATCCATGATTGATATCGTATTTGATTGTGATGTCCAGAAAATCTACTTCGTCTTTGTTTTTCACTTGTGTTTCGATCAGATCCAGTCTTTTAGGGTAAAAACCAAAATTAAATCCCGGCATTTTTTCTTATTGTCCTATGAGGATATCGTCCACGAATCGAAAGTATGGGATTTCTTACAAAATGTGTGTGCCTTCTTCGTATTTCTTTAAATAAAGGTCTGCAAGGAGAGAATAACATCCTTCTCTCATAAGAATGCCCCTGACTTGTTGATAATAGTTAGAAATATTAAAAAAAATATTTTCAAATAAAACAATTCGTAAAAAACTCTTATATTTATTTATAGTAATGATTGCATGTAAATCATGTGTCTCGTATATTTCCAGCAATATAGCAAACAGATCTTCGAGATTTATACTGTTGAACAAGTCCTTAAAATCGTAACTTCTAAATCTCATGTCTCTGTTATAAAATTGTAGTCTGTTGATCACTTCATAGCTGTTATCGATCATAACTGTGCCTTTACGTTTGAGCTTCGACATGACCGCGTTTAGAATTGCTAATAGCTTAGAATTATCTATGGTCAAATATGTTTTAAAACAAGTATGTTTTATGTCACAGGACGAAATTTAACCCTGGTTTTATGAAGCTTCTTAATCTGTACGAAGTATGGAAATGCGACTTTTTTTAGATCGTGATCAATGCGTTTATAAAAGGCCTTGATTTTATTAACACTTTACAGTAAAGTTGTAAAGTGTTTATAACTTTGTTCATTCGGTCTGTCTATCTGTCTGTCTGTCCGTTAGCACGATAACTACCGTAGAAATAACTTAATCAAACTAAAATTTTAGTATGTTGTTCAGACGGTCTGTAGGACCTATGGGAATATAAATGAATAATATCACCCAATTAGTTTTGGATTGAATCCGGGTTGAAAAAATGAAATACATTGAGCCCTATGAGACCTAATTTTTCAAACATTTTTTAAGCGGATTTAAATTTCTCAAATTGCTTCGAAAATTTTAGGTAATATTCAAATTATTCCATAACATATATAAAAAAAAATTCAGCGAAATACATTCAGTAGTTTTTAAAATAAAAATTAAAATAATAATTACACCTCTTATATGAAGCGATCACGTGACCACGATATGAAAAGATCACATGACCCACTTCAAAATGATATATGGCATCCATCTTGTCTCAAAATCGTGATTTTTTAAGTTCTTTTTAATTCATATTGAGTGTTGTATCCGTCCTAAAACCACTTTATTTTTGCTTAAATTCTGTGCATCTACATACTGAAACAGCTCAATTACAATATATTTGAGTTTAAATGATCATCCAAATTTGATTATTTCTACAACGAAGCCTATTTTTCACTTATGTAAAATATATGCAGCAAAATATGTGGAATGAGTTGTATTAGAATTGCTGTATTTCTTTAACACAAAATTATTTAGCTCATGGAGTCTGCATAGCTGATATGAATGAAATATTCATTGATTTTATAAAGAGAAGGATGATTTTTTTGATGAAGTTTTATGTATAGAGTTTAATAACTTGTAGCTCCATGGTCTTAATTTTTAAATAAAATTAATTATTATAGTATTGTGATGAATGAAATGAATGGGAAAAAGTTATGAATGAAATGCTGTTTTTATAGAGAGATCCAGGTGTGTTATTTTTTCTAAGACGTCATTTGAATGAATTTCAGTTGTTTTCGATGAAGTTTTCAATTATAATAAATTATCGTAGTATTATCATAGTTTTTAAACTATTACGGAGGAATGTATCGCATTTTAGAGATGTTTAAACCAGACAATTTATATTTCAATGCCGTCATTTGAATGAAGTTCATTTTTTTCAATGAAGATTTAAGTTTTCAAATATAATAAATTAATGTAGTATTGTGATAAGTTTAAAAATATTACCGAGGAATGTATTGCATTTTAGACTTGTTTAAATAAAATTGCATTGAAGTTGGAAAGTGTTTCATAATCAATGCTTTAAGCATGATTGATCTTTCTTGTTTTCTATAGTTCTTCCCGTATGTTGTAACGGGGTATACATTTGTGCATCTTGATAACAATTATTCAAGGTGTCCACATAATATTTTATACAAGTATAATTGGATACCACTTTATCTGTATATGCTATTGCATAGGTAGGGCAATATTTTGTGAGTTCAGTCTTAATTGAAGGATAACACTTTTTGTTACGTACTTTGTTATAATGATAATGAAACATTTTTGACATATTATACTTCCATTCTGTAAATGCGTTACTAGGAATGCTGTATTTCACAGCGAGTTTGTATATACATTTATTGAGATCTTGCATAAAGCAATTTTCGATTTGTTCCAATTCCTGTAAACGGAATTTAGTTCCGAGTTGAAGTATGGTCTTTACTTTATAATTCTCGATGATATTGAGATCTCCGGTATTGATGTGTCCATGTTGTGGATTGATATTCTGGCTTTTCTTCTATTCGCAATCACTGCACATAAATTTGTTGATGTTTTTGGCAATTTCATTGTAATTGAAAATTTTTTTTCCATTAGTTTTTACAAACTTATAAGGCATTTTTATTTCGAGATTAGTTAACGGCATTAGGTAGTCTAATTTTTTTAGGTACGTTTTAATTGGCAAAAGATCATAGCATTTCTTCATGAAGGTAGTAATAAAATATTCCTGTATAGCTTGCCTTTTTACTGGTGCGGCCAAATTCACGTGCAGTAATTTAGCCCTTAGTTTTATCGTATACAACATGATTGCAAAGTGAGTAGTCGCAATATCGTTGTTCACATGTTGTGCTGTATCAAATTGATATTCTTGCATTCTATTCCATATTCGTTAAATATAACGTTTCTTGATTCCAAATTTTTGAATCAGATTTTTGATCCTGCTAGATCTATTGTCCGTGTAAGTGCTAATTTTCGTGATAAAAAGCTCTACTTTTTTTAGAGTATAGTTTTAAGTCAGATGTTTCCTGCCCTTACCTCTTTTCCAAAGCTTTATCTTCGTATTAGGTATATTTTGTAACACAGATAGACGCTGCACATTGTTACAAGCTTCGTAGTTGTGGGTATCATGAACAATTATCGAATTAAGCCCATATGGGTATGCATTTCCGTACTGTTGAATATGGGTGTTTTCCCACCATATTTTTTCTTTCAGCTCAGGTACAATATCGATAATATGAACAGTAATATGAGCGAAGTCGTGATACATGTCGTGAAAGCCATACTGAAAATTAATTTAAGTTTTCTTATATTTTACGCTTATTTTTATACTTGTGGGAACAGTTATTTGAAATGAGACCATATGCTCAAAAATTTGCTCTCATCTTTACTTTCCTTATATGCATTATGTATAAGGAAAGTATTGTGACGGGTCGAAATTTCGAATTCGAGTTTTCGACGGGAGAGCACGTTTCAAGCATCCCTGATCACGAATCAAGCATTTTTGAAGTGATGTCTGTGTGTGTGTGAAAGTATGTGTGTGTGTCAGTGAGTCTGTGGAGACGAATGGACCGATTCGAACAAAATTTGGTACAAAAATCACAATCCGTAAACACTGGAAGCCTATTGTTTTTATACGTAATCGAATGTTCAGAACCCCCCTAAATTTTCGAGTGAAATTTTGAAAAAATCTTCAAAAAATCAAAACCGCTAATAAAGTTACGCAAATAGACATTTCTTATGTAATTTTTCATTAGAAAACGATTGACATAAATTTTAGAACGCTAACATGAACCGTTCTCGAGATATTGCACATCTTTCAAAAAATTATCATAAAGTTATATAAATAAAAAAAAAATATTTCCTATTGAGAAGCATGTTCACTTTTCATATGTAATACCATGCGATAAATTTTGTGACATCATTCTCGTGGATCTAGCTCGTTCCATTCATGAAAAAATATACTTTGAGTAATACTTTTGTATTTGAACGCCAATAGTCATTTATCTGCTGTAAGAATAAATTATTTCTCTGTCCATAACGCTTGGCGAGATTTTGGCGACGAATTTGACGGAATGTCGCCAACTTGCCGACATTTTTAATTTTTGCCAAATTAACAAAAATCTCGCCAAATTGATAAAAATGACGTGAAATCAATGAAAATGACGACTAATTGTCGAAAATTCAATATCTTGGAAAGAATATTAATATCTACTATGAGAAAAACCTATGTTTTTTACTGTAAAAGTAGTAAATTCATTACATTATATAAGGAAAGTCATGTGTTGCCCACATCAGATTTTTTTAAATAAGTAGTCATGGCATGTACTACACTGTGCCGCTAAATCAATGAAAATGATGACTAATTGAAGAAAATTCAATATCTTGGAAAGTATATGAGCATCTACTATAAGAATAACATTTTTTTAACTGTAAAAGTAGTAAATTCATTGCATTATATAAGGAAAGCCACACATCAGTTGCCCACATCAGTTTTTATATATTTATTGCAAATAAAAATTATTCCAAAATCCGGAGAAGACTCCGAATTTTGAAAATGGCATGGGCATACGTGGGCATAGGTATACGTGAGCATGGCTCTATACGCAATTGATACATCTTCAGAAATATTCACAACTAAACCATAAAGTTTAGATATTTTCTGAATAATACTGATTTTCTATAATGAACATAATTGTCAGGAATTTCAATTTATTTCATTTCTTATAGCTATCAAGGCTTCCGTAACACTTGTTTGAGTTGCTATACCGAAGTAAAGTAAAATGATTTTTAATTATTAGATGGGATATACATTTGACCATGTTTTTCGAGCAATTGGTTTTAAATGTATAGTTACTTCTGTACTGGAAGTTTGTTAAAATTCAATGCAAGAGTGTTTTATATAAGATTGTTACATCAAGAGATTGTTTCATATTTTTTGCGGATATGCATCTATCCATTCTTCAAGCATATATATATATATATATATATATATGCTCTCTAGAAAATTGTGAAGTTTATGAATGTTCGTTGGTGATAAAGTTTGCAGAACCAAGTTTACGGTTCTTGTCCTGCTTCTTGTAGTCCAACGATGCGGTTTCTCTCAAAGTCACGGAATTCAGCGTAGTGTCTTCGGATGCATCGTAGAGGCAGTTTTTGTTGCGATTGCAGTTAATGCAACGACAGCACCGACCATAATGTTCACAGTGAGCGTCTGACAGCTAGGACGTAGGGTGGATCCTCTAATACGCTATATTCATTGCATGCCGAACTTCAATCTTATGTATTCCTGGTTGAAGAGTTATTTATATACCAGAATTCTTCGTTTTTAAAACATTTCATCGGGGTGTTTCAATTTTTTTTTATAAAGAGTATATTTTATAAACGGGTCCAATTTTTCACCATATTTGAGTTCTTTTTAGTTTTAGATTGGATAGCGAACTCCAGTGCCGCTATTATTTTCCCATTCAAACTTTTTTTGGCTGTAATAAACTTGTTTACCATGTAAAATGCAGCACAAATGAGAATAAATAAACTTACGTGCGTTTCGGAAATCAACAGGATTTCCTTCATCAGTGTAAAAGGTCTGAACCTATAAACACCCAAAAAAACCCATGGCAATATTGACCACTCTGAGATGACCAAGCGAGTTCACAATATTGTAGCGTCATCCAGTGGCAGGAAAGAAAAATATAACTAGTCACTATTATCTATTATATTATTAACTGTAACCTAGTTCTTTACATGGAATATGAAACATAAAGATACTTAATTCCCAATTTACGGTAAACTTTTAATATTTAAAGTCTTTATTATTTTCTTTATATACATCATGTATAAGAAAAGTATTGTGACGGGGTCGATAATTCGAATTCGAGTTTTCGACGGGAGAGCACGTTTCAAGCATCCCTGATCATGAATCGAAAATTTTTGAGATGATGTCTGTGTGTGTGTGTGTGTGTGTGTGTGTGTGTGTGTGTGTCAGTGAGTCTGTGGAGACGATAACTGACGAATGAATGGACAGATTCGAAGGAAATTTAGTACAAAAATCACAATCCGTGAATACTGGAAGCCTATTGGTTTTATACGCAATCGAATGTTCAGAACTCCTCTAAATTTTCGAGTGAAATTATGAAAAATCATTAAAAAATAAAAGCCTTCAATAAAGTTACGCTAATAGACATTTCTTATGTACTGTTTCATTAGAAAACGATTGACACAAATTTTAGAATGCTAGCATGAACCGTTCTCGAGATATTGCACATTTAAAAAAAAAATTATCAAAAATCATGTAAAATAAAAAATAAATAAAAAAAAATATTTCCTATTGAGAAACATGTTCACTTTTCATACGTAATACCTTGCGATAAATTTGGTGACATCATTCTCGTGGATCTAGCTCGATCCATTCATGAAATAATATTCTTTGAGTAATACTTTTGTATTTGAACGCCAATATTCATTTATCTACTGTAAAATAAACTTATTTATCTATACATAACGTTTGGCGAGATTTTGGCGACGAATTTGGTGGAATGTCGCCTACTTGGCGACTTGTTTAGATGTTGCTAAATTAACGAAAAACTCGCGAAATGTATGAAAATGAGGATAAATCAACGAAAATGACGACTAATTGACGAAAATTCTATCTTGAAAAGAATATATCTACTATAAGAATAACCTATAGTTTTTACTGTTAAAGTAGTAAATTCATTGCATTATATAAGGAAAGTCATGTGTGGCCCACATCAGATTTTTTAACATTCTTTTGCGTTATTTTACATTCTAGGATAAAGGCGGCTCAGAGGTCATAACAAGCTTATTTAATTCAGACGTATTTTGCTTCAATTCAAAACATATTTTGTTTCAATTCATAACATATTTTTCTTCAATTCATAACGCATTTTGCTTCAATTTATAATGTATTTTGCTTCAATTCATAACATATTTTGCTTCGATTTATAACATATCTTGTTTCAATTAAATAAGCTTGTTCCCCGGAGATCATAGTAATGTCATTTAATTTAGAAGTATTTCTCTTCAATTTTTGTAGATAAGTTAGTCAGGTCCTCTTATGATATTAACTTAATTCATTTATGATATTTTTGATTGTACGATCAAGGTGGCTAGGAGGTCATAACGAACTTATTTAATTAAGACATATTTTGTTCCAATTCTTGTAGATATATGTCAGTCAAATCTTTCTAATGATATTTCATAACGTATTTTGCTTCAAATCATAATGTATTTTGCTTCAATTCATAACATATTTTGCTTCGATTTAGAACATATCTTGTTTCAATTAAATAAGCTTGTTCCCCGGAGATCATAGTAATGTCATTTAATTTAGAAGTATTTTTCTTCAATTTTTGTAGATATGTTAGTCAGGTCCTCTTATGATATTAGCTTAATTCATTTATGATATTTTTGATTGTACGATCAAGGTGGCTAGGAGGTCATAACGAACTTATTTAATTAAGACATATTTTGTTCCAATTCTTGTATATATATGTCAGTCAAATCTTTCTTATATTTTTCATTCTGTTACAGAAGCAGAAGCAGATAGTGGAAAGAAAGAATTGAAAATGGTGTAAAGAGCTTAGACAGCAAATAGATGATCATAAAGCAACAAAGAAAATGGCGGTAATTTTTATATTGTTTTCTTTTTCAGTTTCTTTGTTTAGATTGAATTGCAGTCTGAGTTCATAATATACAGGGGGGTGTCCCAAAAAGATTGAAACGCGCTTCATTTCTTTACCTGTTGGAGATAAGTGGGCAATGTAAATTGCAAAATAGTTGAAAGTAAGGTAGGAATTAAAACTACGTTAATAAAATAGTCCACCTATTAATTTTCAAAAAGTTACACTTTTTAAATTTTTATACGACTCCCCTTAGACAAATTTGGTCAATCAGAAAAATTTTATTTTTAATGCAGCAAGATCATTAAAAAAACCCTGCATATCTGTATCTTTAAAATCAACTGAATTGCGATAAAGGTAAAAATCTGACTTATGCAACTTTTCCCTACCATGTGAAAGGCTGTTTCATCTGTGAAAATAAGGATCATAAACAAATTGACAATGAAAATTGTTTAGATCAAAAATACATTAATATGTGTAAATTTTTTTTTATCACAAATGCATCTAAATAAATCGTTACACAGGCTGAGATCATATAAAGCAGTGGTACTCACTACGAGGTTGGGTATCCTATGTATTATCATCCAATTTTATCTTTTTGTGATATTTCACAAGTTTACATTTCTAATTTGATATATGATCCCCATTCACAATGTTCAATTTTCAATTAAATATAACTCGCTCAATTTTAAAGATACAGATAGGCATTTTTTAATGATCTTGTTGCATTATAAATAAGAAAATTCTGATTGACCAAATTTGTCTTAGGCGGTCGTATAAAAATTTAAAAAGTGTAACTTTTTGAAAATGAATGGGAGGACTATTTCATTAACGTAGTCTTATTTCTTACCTTATTTTCAACATTTTTGCAATTTACATTGCCCACTTATCTCCAACAGGTAAAGAATTAAATCGCGTTTCAATCGTTTTGTGACACCCTGTATATTAGACTTCATATCATAATCATTTAATTTCTTAATTGACATTCATATTACATTGATGATATACGCAAAGAACCAGCTTGTGTATTTATACTCTTAACTCAGACTTCAATATGCAATAAAAATGTGTTGTATATATTATATCTATATAAAGAATAAACTATATTTTCTCATTTTTTCTTTGTCATACTAAATCAGAACGAAATATGTCGACTTATATATTTTGATGAAAAAGCGCGTTTTACGACACTTTCAGTGTATTTTTAACACTTTCGAAGAGGTAATCATCTTTGTATGCATGTGTAAGTGTTTTCGCATTCGGGTAATCTAAATATATATGTGAAATCTAGCAGTATACCCTGATCTAGGAATTGGATTTCCTACTGAACATTTTTACTCATTGCTATTTATTTCTAACTTTTATAGTTTATGTATATTTATATAGTTTATATAGATATTTTGAGCCAAAGTAGGAAAACTGAAGTAAAATTCGCTTGTACAATTTTTTTTCGAAAGAAATAGATTAAAATATTAAAATAATAAAAATATTCTTAAATATTCATAAGTGGTTTCCTATTTTCAACAAAACAAGTACAAATTGTTCAGATTTTTATCTGTAAAGTTCGGAGATATACCAGCTTCCAACGTGTTTATATTTTTCGTATCTCTCCACTTTCAGTGCTCCATCCATTGATGTTATTCACGTTAAAATATGTTATTAGTTTTATTTTAACATTAATCATAAAATTATGAGTGGAAGCAATTTTCTACTGAACATTTTTGTTTATTACTATTTATATCTAACTTTTATAATTTAGAAGATATTTTGAGTGAAAGTAAGCAAAATAAGTACAAACTCGCTTGTACAAGTTTTTTTTAAAGAAATAAATTAAAATATTAAATCGTTAACATGATTAGTGAATATTCATAAATGGTTTCGTATTTTCTACAAAACAAGTACAAATTGTTCAGATTTTCATCTGTTAGGTTCGGAGATACCAACTTCCAAAGTGTTTACATTTTCCGTATCTCTCCGCTGCCAGCCCTCCAACCATAGAGAGTTATTCATATCAAAATATGCTATTAGTTTGATTTTTACAATAACCGTAAAATTATGAATAGAAGTAAGAATTTTAGACTTTCTACTGGTCTTTCAGACAACAGTAAAGTTTTAGTTCCAACGTGGAGGAAAATCTCGAATTGGATAAACGTAAAGATGATATTCTTCATTCTGCATGTCTTCGAATCGGTCATAGCACTCGTCCAGCTGGAAAGCTTTGCTGAACGACCACTAAACGTTTAAAGATTTAATATTTTTGTGTAGTTAAATAAGTCATAAAGTTTTTGTGCATATATTATCAATTATGCGCCGAAAACAATAAATATTAAAATGAAACATATTATGTATCTTATTAGAAAATGTTGCCTGGAAGTTAAAATAGGGCAATTATATAAAATAACAAATAAATCTTATTCGCGTAAATAAGACTGAAAATTGAAAGTAATTCATTCGTTTACATCGGCATAATGGGCGTGATACTCCCCCCCTTCGTTAACATTATGCATAGCTTTTCCATTTCGATAGGTGGCCCGGCACGCCTGATGAATGTCAACCGTACTACCCAGACCATACGACGTACCCTTACCCGAAGATGTAATGCATCTCTTTAGGGACATACCTTCGCAGGGACCATACCTTCCTTCTCTTAACCCAGCATTTCGAGAGGACGTTTGTACGTGCACATACTTCGTACGTGCCATACTTCGCGTAAGCAACGGGACTACCACATGCGTTCTTCGCGCTATAGCAACTGCTCTATTTCGGCTAAGATGTAACTCAGCTATCTCAGCATTCGTGAAATGCTCTATTTTACAGATGCGAAGTTTGCGTTATGACTGCCGACTGTGAAAAATAATCAATCACCGAACCACGCAACAGCGCCCTCTAGCACCAAAGAGTAACGTTTACGGACATACATTTATTAACGAAAAATGTTTGCTCTACTGTTTTTAGTCTTTTGGTGTTTTTAGTCTTTTCGTGGTTTAAGTCTTTTAGTGTTTTTAGTCTTTTAATGTTTTTAATGTTTTAGTATTTTTAGGCTTAGTAATTTTGGTCTTTTCGATGGTGTCAAAATATGAACTATGAAATGATACTACTAAGTAACTGATTTCTGAGAAAATCGCTTAAAATTGCACTTTAATATTAAATAACTATCATACGTACTTTAATTAAAAAAAATATCGAAACGGTGTTTTTCCCAGGAGCTGAGTTATTCCTCTATCAAATTTCATGACTTTATGTCATTTAGATTTTTTGCTACAGACGACACAAATAGACATATTATTTTAGTATTATGGATTTGTATTTTATTGGCATATATTCTAACATATTTACAACATTAACAAAATCATTTTACAGTGTTTCGGCATACCTTTATTTTGTACAACCGAACCTATCTGCATATTATTTTTAGCCGTAATTATAACACACATTCTTTTAAAGTTTGACCTTTTATTCATAGGTCATCATTTCAATATGTCTTCATGAGCATTATATCTATTAAATGCATTTCTTAAAATTTACCCTTTTTTTTTCAAATCTCGTTTAATGATGATAAATTACTTTCATTTTAAATTATTGCAGCATTTAAATTTGAAATTTCCATCTCCTTACCAATCGATCTGGTGGTTATAAATCTAACTATAGCGTAACTATTATTTGTCCTGTTTACGAGCAATAGTTAGCACCTCTTCAGGGCTATTAAATGCTATTTCATGTTTTCATAAAATTCCTTATAACCATAATTTGTCTGCAAAAGAACTAGCAAATTCATTTGCAAGTTAAACCCGAATCTGCTATCGTAAATGTTTACGACTAAAGATTCTGTTTTCATGCAGGCAACTGGGTCAAAAGATGGAGTGGTTTAAAGACGAGTATATTTATGTGTTGCGAAGATATTGGAAGAAGTCGAGAATTTACAGATGAAGAAAGCGTGTTTATGCCCTGAAATATTTATCTACGACTGGAAGAACGTGATAAAATTTATCATAGTTTTCACATCAAACTTTTATCGTACGAAACTGACGTCGAACTCAGGTCTGCTGACCTCATTTCGGTTTGGTCTGCCAGTCCAAATTGAGGATGCCCTACAAATATTTTTCACGCCGCACTTCATATATAATCCCCCTCCCCCTCGTGAGATTTCATTTCTCCCCCCCCCCCCCCCCCACAAAAATCGGAGATGCTATCCCCCTTCCTCAGGCGCTCCCTCACTCGAATGGCATTCGCCCCTCTATGGGAGTCGGAGTCGGATATAACTATTATCAAGTTAAGTACTATCTGTCAATCACCTTCTTCTCCTTCGGATGGAGATCATCTTCAAGACAGATGGTCCATGGCTCTGTAGCCATTGATCCTCCTCTCCTAAGGGGTACATATATTTGATGAGTGAGCCCAGGTAGATTCCTCGATCTATCTGGGCGGATTCTTTGTACCATGAACCAGACTTTCTTATAAAACAAGAAAGATCAGTCATGCATAAGCATTGATTATGAAACACTTTCCAACTGAAATGCCATTTCATTTAAAAATCTCTAAAATATGATACATTCAGTGGTGATATCTTTAACATTATCACAGTACTACAGTAATTTATTACACTTAAATATTTAAAACTGTATCGAAATATAAATCATCTGATTCTCTATGCAAAATCAATGAATATTTCATTCATATAACTTGCATTCCAGACTACAGAGCTAAATAATTTAGTGTGAAAAAAATTCAGCAATTCTTATGTAACTCGCCTTACAATCGCTTGAGATATTTGCATTCTGCATAAGTTAAAATTAGGCATCGATGAAGAAATAATAAAAGTTTAGGGATCATTTAAAATCACAACTATTGTAATTGCGTAGGCACAGAATTTAGATACACAGATAATACAGATACACAGATAATATATGTGTGTGCGTATGTATGTATTCAAAGTATTGGAATCGTGCCGAAGATCGGAACTCGAATTTTCGAAGGATCTACACGTTTTGGGACTTTCAGAACACGAAAAACTATTTTTAGGAAGACGTCTCTGTGTGTAAGGGTGTATCTGTGTGGGTTTCTGTGTGTCTGTGAGGATATTGCATCCACTCTAACTGAAAAACTAATGGACCGAATTTATTAAAATTTGGTAAGTTTTTTGTGGGAAACCCTGATGTTCATTTGATTATAGTGGGATTCGTAATAAAAGAATCTGCATTCTTTGCGAAATGGCCAGCAGAAATGGCCTTTATCCATTCTAGCTAAAAACTAAAGGACCAAATTTAACACAATTTGGTGTATAATATTTGAATAACCTACAAGTGTTTTATATACCAAATGTAACAAAATTTGTTATATAAATCACTTGTAGGTTATTCTAGTACGATTTGGGAAAAAAGAACGGACTGTTTTTGCGAAATGGCCCGCAAAATTCGTTAAATATGAAAATAAAAGATTACGTGTGCTCAATTATATCAATTAAATTCCTATTTTATACGTGATTTTTGACAACAAAAATAATAAGACTAATCCCATTACTCTAGGACTAGCCGTTCTTGTAGTTTTTTTTGCGTTTTCGCTACGCCACTTTTGACAATAAGTCTATCTATCAAATGAGAACCAAATTTAAGTTTAACGTACAAATTCAATGTCATTTAAAATACTTATGGATGTTATTTTGTGCAGATAAACTCAAATTATTATTGAATAAATAAAGAGAACGTGAATATGAGTCTTCAGAGAAAGACATGTGCTGTCCACATCAGAATTTTTAACAATATTACAACAATGGTTTATAGAAGTGAACGGGGATTATTTGTAGGCCATTTCGAAAAAAATGTAGGATCTATATTTAAAGATCCACCAAATTGTTCTAGAATAAAATATTCTACAAATTTAAGCTGTGTACCAAATTTTAATTCTCTAGGACGTAGGAACGTGCATTTAAAACGCCATCAAATAAGTATATCATGAAAAGTTATATAAAATTAAAAAAAAATTTGAAAAATTGTTATCTAAAAAATTTATTTTTAAAAAGTGAAGCTCCTCTCATATACAAAATTAGTGATGGGATTCATTCGAATGAAATAATCGAACATCTCGATAGTTTCAAAGCAGTCGATAGTCTCGATAGTTGCAAAAACTATTCGAATGCTTTTTGGCCAATCACAGCGAAGAGCTTTTAGCAATACGATAGTTTTAAAAGTATTCGAATGAATTTACACGATTGTACTATTTTTTGTAGTAATGCATGTTATCGGCCGTGGCGATAGTTTTAAAAGTATTCGAATGATTTTGGACGATTGTACTATTTATTGTAGTAATGCTATCGGCTATGCTATCGGCAATGGCGATAGTATTCGTTCGGAACTAGTTACTGTTTTTCATAGTAGTGTTTTAAAAGTATTCGAATGAATTTAGACGATTGTAATTGTAATATAGTAATGATATCGGCCATGGCAATAGGATTCATTCGGATTAAGCGGTAGTTTTACTAATTTCTATTCAAATGATAGTACTCATTAGATGGATTTGGAATATAGTTCGATTGACGATGGATAGTTTTATTTGCAGAATTATTAAAGCTATACAAGCGTTTTTTGTATTTCAAAATAAAATCATGTTTGGTGCAGTGAAATCACTGAAATTGTTTTGTTATTTTGAAGATTTTTTTTGAACAAGTGAAACAATCCTTTTAGGAGGAAATAGCGAATGATTTTTAAAACTGACAATTAAATTGATTTAAAGCAAACATTTTGATTTTAATTACGTCAAAAATAATTTTGGCGTTTTTGTTAAGGAAATATTAGCGTTTTTGTGAAACATTAATATTTAATTTTAATACAAAGTGTAGTTAATAATGTTTAATACATTTTTGTTTGAAGTAATAGATATTTATGTAGAAAAATCGAATGAGCAAATAAATGGATAAGGAAGGGTAAATGCTTTACTTGCATTATTTAGTATTAATTTAATTTTATCTTAAAGTCAAATTTTTAAAGAAATTAAAAAGTTGTTAAGATACTGGTATTTATAATTCAATATGATATTGTTCGTCTAGTATAGGGAGTATTCTAGTATAGAATAATTTTTTTAAATAAAAGGTTTCCACAATGAAATAAGTACTTGTAATGTTGGCAGGGTGATAATAATAATCCTAAAATGTGTTAAATAAGAAAACTTGTGGCGATTAAGAGAAAAACCGTTTTACATTATGCAATTTTAGTAGTGGTGGTGTACTGTGTAAAGAGAAGCCGTTAAATTAAGGTATATCTTTCTTACCTTAATATAATTAACCTGCAAGAATTATACCTTTAAACCTGAAAGAATATAATTAATCTCTTGGAAATATATTTATTATATAATATATCTATTTTTTCTTTCTGGAGGATATCGCAAAAGTCAGAATTTAATTGAATTCGTTTTTCTCCCTATATTAAATAATTTTTAATTAAAAAACTACCTAACATATTTTTCTGAATTTTTTTTTATGTATTTTATGAGAAAATGTGAATATGTCCTAAAAATTTCGAAGCAATTGTTAATTTTAAATGTGCTTAAAAAATGTTTGAAGGATTAGGTCCCATAGGGTTCAATGTATTTCATTTTTTCAACCTGGGTTCAATAAAAAACTAATTAGGTGATTTGATTTATTTATATTATGTAGGTCCCACAGATCGTATGAAAAACATACTAAAATTTCATTTTGATAAAGTCATTTTTACGGTAGTTATCGTGCTAACGGACAGACAGACAGACAGACAGACAGACGGACAGAATGAACAAAGTTATAAACACTTTTCAACTATGTTGTGAAGTGTTAAAAAAGGAACGCTAGCGACGGAGATATTGACTTGGCGGTCGTTGTTTGGACCTTCACGGTGAATGATTCCATCAACCACGTGACCGCGGATATAGCTTTGCTGAATAAGGTATTAGAACATGAAGATTCCTTTCATTCTTTCATCGGCAAAAATCTCCCGGTTGTCATGTAGGACCCCTCTTCGAACCTGTTATTGACCTCAAGCAAAAGCATTTTTGAAACAAGCAGAAGGAGCTAAGAGGTGGGTCTACACTCCATACCTAGCTACTACCACATTAATTTTAAGGCGTTAATTGCAAAGCATCAACGATAATTTCATTTAATCACTAAAATCCACTGGAATCGGTTATTGAGTTCTGATAAAAACCGAATTAGGATTTATGCAAGGATCCCATGATTAATGGCACCGTATGTTAATCCTCAAGTCTGTGGAGACGATATCTCACAAACAAATAAAGCGATTCGAATGAAATTTGGTACAAAAATCACAATCCTTGAATACTGGAAGCCTATTGTTTTTAAACGTAATCGAATGTTCAGAACCCCCCTAAATTTTCCGGTGAAATTTTGAAAAAATCATCAAAAAATCAAAACCTTTAATAAAGTTACATAAAGAGACGTTTCTTATGTAATTTTTCCTTACGATTTACATAAATTTTAGAACGCTAGCACGAACCGCTCTCGAGGTATTGATATTTTGAAAATAAATTTATAAAAAAATCCCATAAATTAAAAAATAACATATTAAATGTTGAGAAATATGTCCACTTTTTATATGTAATATCATGCGATAAATTTGGTGACATCGTTCTCGTGGATCTAGCTCGTTGCATTCATGAGAAAAGATACATTGAGTAATACTTTTGTATTTGAACGCCAATAGTTATTTATCTGCTATAAGAATAACTTATTTCTCCGCCATAACGCTTCGCGAGATTTTTGCGCCGAATTTGGCAGAATGTCGCCAACTTGGTGATTTTTTTTAAATGTTGGCAAATTAACGAAAATCTCGCCAAATGGATAAAAATGACACTAAATCAATGAAAATGACGACTAATTGACGAAAATTCAATATTTTGGAAAAAATATAAATATCTACTGTAAGAAAATTGTATTTTTTATTGTAAAAGTAGTAAATTCATTGCATTATATAAGGAAAGTCATGTGTTGTTCACATCAGATTTTTTTAAATTACACTGAATTTGCACTTTTACTTCAATTTTGGTTGTCATTCGGTAACTGGACTTATTTTCAAAGGTGGCGTTGCGAAAATGCGAAAAAACTAAGATATCTCGATAACGGTTAATCGTAAAGTAATAGGGTTGATCCCATTCTTTTTGTTGTCAAAAATTACTTATAAAATAAACATTTAATTGATAGATTTGAGCAGACATAGTTTTTTATTTTTAGATTTAATGACTTTTGCAGGCCATGTCGCAAAAAAGGTCGGGCTAATTTTTTTTCTAATCGTACCAGAATCTAATCAGCTCCAGGTTACAATATTTAGTGAAATTTCGCCTACTTAGTTTTTCAGATAGTGACGATACAAGTACTGTTTGCGGGCCATTTCGCAAATAAAAGGCAAGTTATTTTATTCCGAATCGTACCAAAATCTAATCACCACCAGGGTGACCCACAAGGGACTTGTCTGCCAAATTTTATAAAATTCAGTCAATTAGATAAAATCAAGGACAAAGCATTTTTAAAAAACGAAAGGTCTTTTATTTAACACATCCTAAAAGACGTACAAAATATGCTAAAAGCTGCCAGAGCGCTTTCGGAAGTATATACGCCCTTCATCAGTGGCTACATGAATAAAAATCTGATGTGGGCAGCACATGACTTTCCCTGCAGTTTTATATACACATTCTCTTATTTTAATTAAATTTAATTCACTATTAATTCAATTTTCGTTCTCATTTGGTAACAGGACTCATTTTCAAAGGTGGCGTAGAGAAAAAAACAAAAACAAAAATATCTCGAGAACGGCTAGTCCTAGTTTAATGGGATTGGTCTTATTCTTTTCTTCGTTAAAAATTACGTATAAAACAAGCATTTAATGGATATATTTCAGCATACGTAGTTTTTTATTTCAGATTTTGTCGATTTTTGCGGGCCATTTTTCAAATAAAGGCAGGTTATTTTTTTCCGAATCTTACCAAAATCTAATCAGCATCAGGGTGTCCCACAAGTGACTTATCTACCAAATTTTGTTTAATTCGGTCATTTAGTTTTTCAACTAGAGTGGATACAAGCTTTTGCGGGCTATTTCGCAAAAAAAGGCGGGTTCTTTTATCCCGAATCATACCAAAAACTAATCAGCACCAGATCCGTCCACAAGTGATATATCTACCAAATTTTATGAAATTCGGTCAATTAGTTTTTTAGTTAGAGTGGATACAAAATCAGCACAGACAGACACACAGACAGACAGACAGACACACACACAGACGTCACGCTAAAAATAGTTTTTTCTTATTCTAGAGGTCTCGAAACGTGTAGATCCGTCGAAAACTCGATTTGCTATTTTTGGCATGATTCCAATACTTTCCCTATACATTAGCATGTATTGCAGGGAAAGTAATAAAAACATGGAATGTTTATATATAGAGAGACCAGTTTAAAGCAAATTTGCATAAAATATAAAATGATAAATGAATTTACTAAAAATAATACAAGAAATATACACGGAATTTACAAAATAAGTTTAAACGCTTACTAATTTTAAAATATTACAAGAAAACAACTAATACAAATTTTAGAAAAACGTCAAGCATGTAATTTCCGCGTATTTTTCTTGTATTATTTTTAGTAAGTTCATTTACCATTTTATCTTTTATGCAAATTTGTTTCAAACTGGTCTCTATATATATAAATATTCCATGTTTTTATTATTCATGTAACCACTGATGAAGGACGTATATACGTCCGAAAGCGCTCAGGCAGTTTTTAACATATTTTGTACGTCTTTTAGGATATGTTAAATAAAAGACCTTTGGTTTTTTTAAACGCTTTATCCTTGATTTTATCTATTGAATGCAGACGTGATACCAATTTTGATTATTCAGTCAATTAGTTTTTTAGTTAAAGTGGATACAAAATCTGCACAGAGAGACACAGACAAAGACACATACGCGCGCGCGCACACACACACACACACACACACACACACACAGCCGTCACGCTAAAAATAATCTTCCGTGTTCTAGAGGTCCCAAAACGTGTATATCCGTCGAAAACTCTAGTTACGATTTTCGGCATGATTCCAGTACTTTCCCTATACATTACCATTGCAGGGAAAGTGAAATCTGATGTGAGCAGCACATGACTTTCCTTGCAGACTTAAATTTATTTTCTCTTTATTTCCTTCATAACTCATAAAATTGAGTTTAATTGCATAACATAACACACATAATTATTTAAAATTACACTAAATTTGCACTTTTAATTCAATTTCCGTACTCATTTGGAAACTGGACTTATTTGCAAAGGTGGAGTAGCGAAAATGCGAAAATGTGAAAAAACTAAATTGTCTCGAGGACGGCTAATCCTAGTGTAGGAGGATTGGTCTATAAAATTTTATGAAATTTGGTCCATTAGTTTTTAAGTTAGAGTGGATATATACATTGCACAGACATACACACACACATACGTCACGACAAAAATAGATTTTCCTTATTCTAGAGGTCCTAAAAAGTATATATCTGTCGAAAACTCGAGTTGTGATTTTCGATATGATTCCAATACTTGCCCTATACATTGCCATGTATTGCTGGGATAGTAAAAATATGATGTGGGCAGCACATGACTTTATCTGCAGACTCCAATTCATCGTATTTTTATTTCATTAATAATTAATTTAATTTAGTTTAATTGCACTAAATAACACACATAAATAATGGACTCAACATTGGCATAGCAAAAATTCGGAAAAACTAAAATATCTCGAGAACGGCTTGCACAATGGTTTTATTGCACAAAATAGCACCCACAATTATTTAAAATGACATTGAATTGGAATTTTTAATTCAATTTTCGTTCTCAGTTGCTAACTGGACGTTTTTTTAACGACGGAGCTGAGTAATTGCAAAAAAAACTAAAACATCTTGAGAACGGCTAGTTCTAGTGTAATGGGGTTTGTCTTATTCTTTTCATTGTTGAAAATTATGTATAAAACAAGCATTTAATGGATATATTTTTTAAATGACATTGAATTGGAATTTTTAATTCAATTTTCGTTCTCAGTTGCTAACTGGACGTTTTTTTAACGACGGAGCTGAGTAATTGCAAAAAAACTAAAATATCTTGAGAACGGCTAGTTCTAGTGTAATGGGGTTTGTCTTATTCTTTTCATTGTTGAACATTATGTATAAAACAAGCATTTAATGGATATATTTGAGTAGACGTAGTATTTTATTTTGGATTTTGACGATTTTTGCTGGCCATTTTGCAAAATAAGTTAATTTTTTCCTAATCGTACCAAAATCTAATCAGCACCAGGATAACTCACAAGCAATTTATCTACCGAATTTTGTGAAATTTGGTCCATTAGTTTTTGAGCTAGAATGGATACAGGCAATTTTTGAGAGCCATTTCGCAAAAAAAGGCAAGTTCTTTTATCCCGAATCATACTAAAAACTAATCAGCACCAGGGCCACTCAGAAGTGACTTACCCACCAAATTTTATGAAATTTGGTCCATAAGCTTTTGAATTAGTGTGGATACACACATTGCACAGACAGACAGACACACATACAGACAGACACGCATACACACACACAGACGTTATGCTAAAAATAGTTTTTCGTATTCTAGATGTCTTGAAACGTGTAGATCCGCCGAAAACTCGAGTTGCGATTTTCGGTATGATTCCAATACTTTCCCTATACATCACTATATATTGCAGGGAAAGTAAAAAATCTGATGTGGACAGAACATGACTTTCGCTGCAGTCTTATATCCACGTTCTCTTTATTTTAATTAAATTTAATTCACTTTTAATTCAATTTTTCTCATTTGTTAACTGGACTTATTTTCAAAGGTGGCGTAGGGAAAATACGAAAAAAACTGAAATATTTCTAGAAAGGCTAGTCCTAGTGTAATGGGGTTGGTCTTATTCTTTTCACCGTTCAACAAGCATTTAATGGATATATTTGAGCATACGTAGTTTTTATTTTCGATTTTGACGATTTTTGCTGGTTATTTCGCAAAACAAAAAGGTTATTTTTTTCCAAATCGTATCAAAATCTAATCAGCACCAGGATGGCCCACAAGCGAATTATCTACCGAACTTTGAGAAATTCGGTCCATTAGTTTTTCAGCTAGAGTGGATACAGACAAGTTTTGTGGGCCATTTCGCAAAAAAGGCGGGTTCTTTTATCCCGAATCGTACTAAAAACAAATCAGCACCAGGTTCACACCCAAGTAACTTACCAAATTTTATGAAATTCGGTCCATTAGTTTTTTAGTCAGAGTGGATACAAAATCAGCACACACAGACAGACAGACAGACACACACACAGACGTCACGCTAAAAATGGTTTTTCGTATTCTAGAGGTCTCGAAACGTGTAGATCCGTCGAAAACTTGAGTTGCGATTTTCGACATGATTCCAATACTTTCCCTATACATTATCATGTATTGTAGGGAAAGTGAAAATGAAGTCAATCATGCCAGTTATGATACCCTCTGGCAAGAAACCCAAAGTCCAAAAGAGGAATGAATTCCTCAACATTATTGTGTTATTTGTGCTCATATTGCATAATCCTCATATTGTATAAAACAATTTCTCTGAAATTTAACAATAAATAATTTTATGGATATTTCTCTCCCGCAGGGATCAAATTTACGATGCCTCTTATACCTCACCACTTGAGAAAACACGAGTCCAACTCTGAAGCTGATGTCTCACCTGAAGAATTCACCAGCTCTACCTGCGGAGCAGATATTTAGACTTCAAAACATCCCCTGACTACGATGCACCTATTTATACAGAAGTGAAAAGATTGAAGATAAAACGCTAGAGGGCGCTGATGTACCGTTAAAGGTTTTTTTTGGGTATTAAAGTCCCCAATCGTGGACAAAATGATTCAAACGCTAAAGACCAGTTGCCAATAAGGGAATAAAATGAGTAATTATGTACATGTAGAACATGAGTAAGGTCCAGTATGAAATGGGGAATGTAAAGTAATTTCCATACAAAATTGTATGGGTTTATATACAAAATTTATATGGGAATTTAACGCAAATATATGAAGGCGATAATATGTTTTGAAATATACAAAACTATCCTAAATAATATATTCCTATTCAAAGGTTCAAAGCAATGTCTTCTTGCCAAAACTAAAATAAAAGTAGTAGGAATTGCCTTCAAAGTATGTGGTAGCAACATCAAAAATATAATAAATTTCTCTCAAATTACTGGTGAAATTAACCTGCAATAAAGTAACTTTGTAAATAGCAGCATAAGAAGTTGATGTAAAGTATCGAGCAGATGCAACTGGAAGAAAGACTTCGAAAGACTGTAAGAAATGTAGGATTGCAAAAAAGACTTAGAAAGACTGTAAGAAATGACTTCGTCAGGATAGAGAGATAGTGTAACCTCACCCAGCAAAAGGCAACAACATTTCTACCAATAAATCGTTCCATCACGGGATTCACAGTTGCATCACGGGAACCGTTGCCAAACGAAAATTCGAAAAAATTAAAGGAAAAGACTAGGAGGAAAGAAAAAGTACAGTTAAAATATTCGAATCATTCTGGAAGAATCATCCATTTTTGAGATAGTGCTTTGAATCTTTCTACAGTTCGTTTTTCCTTCCACCAACGTTTATTATTTTTTTCGAATTCTCGTTTGACGTCGTTTTTCTATTCGAGCCACATAATGCAGCTATTTATTGGCAAATGCGTTCTTGATTTTTTCTGGTGCAACCGTCCTTTCTCTCTATTACTGACGAAGAAGAGCCTTTTTGGACTTTGCAACCGCTTAATACATTTATAATTTTTTATGCAGTTATTAAGGTTATATGTTTTATTGCAATGCAAAAGTACAGTTTGAAAAATTACCATCAGGAGGCAATTGACACTGAAGGGGCAAAACACACTAAAAATATTGTTTTCTGAGATAATCAATAAAGGACCGCGAAAAAATTGCTGCTATTTTAGGCAGCTTTAAAAGTAAATCACATTCAGCAATGTGGCACAGTTATGCTTTTCTTTAACGCAAGTAAACATAGCATGTGCCGTATTTTTTATTGTAATTAATTTTCTCATTTAAAATTCTACCTTATACTTATTTTATTCGCTTTAACTATTTACAGTGCAAAATTGCCCCTAGTTATGAGTTCTTAAATGTATTTACTTTTCATGGAAACCACCACCGCATATTCTGAAGAGCATTCTTACTAAATTTAGTTGCGTTTTGTCTGCTAAACATATCTGGAAGATAGATGCTGTTTCGGAATACATGGTGTTTTAAAAATATTGCACAACTAAATGTCTTTTAAATGATTAGTCCTAGATCCATCATGGTTTCCTTTTAAGAAATGCATTCAGTGAGGTTATTTAAAATTTAAAATGGAAATTTTGTTTAACGAAATTTGATTTTTGTACGATTCCTGAAATTTATGTTGTTGGCGTTTTTTTTTGCTCGAGCCAAAGTGGTGAACGTTCTTTAACTTTAAAAATTTTTTCAAGGCCAGTTTTGTATATTACAAAACCTGTTTTCTTTAAACGATGTTTAAATGAATAAAGAACAATTTACTAATCGGAACTTCCTTTGTAAAAGGCCTATATAAGAAGTTAAATTTTGTGCATTTTTACCAAATGTTGTCACGTACGTATATCGGTGTTATTATATTATTAACAAACAATAACCAGAAAATTACTGCAATTGATTTAACATAATTTTACTCACGTTTCAAAGAATTTGTGCATACTAGGCCGTGCTATACCTGCGCACTATACCTACGTTTTGTTATGATTTGTTTGGGATTAGAGATTTTTTACTGAATATTTGAATACACTGCTTCTCAAAATTAGGAGGGATAAATTCTGTTTCAATGATAGATATCGGCTAATATTTATCTTTCTAGCTAGGGCCTAAAAATGTCAGAAATATTTTTTTGCAGCAGGGGTGCATTTACAGGTAGGCATACGGAACGGCCGCTTAAGGCCCTTACTTCAAAGAGGACATGACAAATTCCTTAATAATTTATTAAATTAAAAATTATTGCAAATATTAATCCAATTATTCGAATGAATATTTTAATACCCCTTATATTTTCGAAAATGATAAACTGCCATAGAATCCCGTCGAACCGCCCCCCAAATGCGACGGAAAATCGCGGAAAATGTAAATGAGAGTTTACTGGTGAGCGAAAGGACCACAATAAGATGATGACGACCATGATGCGGCATACATGTTTTTCTTTTCAATCATGTGCGATACTGTTTGTTCATCGTTGTGTTTGAGGTGGAGGTGCTGTTTTGAATGGTAAATTGTTGGAATTAATGATATCATGATACACAATCAGAAACTGTTTTATTATACAATGTATATAAAATGTTCTATTGTTAGTATGCTACGCAAACTGCGATATTTTCGCTTATACGTGTTAAAATTATCACAATTGCCTTTGAAATGAAAATAAAATAAAGATTCACTTTTGTTAATACCGGCAAATACATTTCCTGGGGAATAAATGCTTTATACATTAGTTTCTATTTCCTATCAATATTAAGTACCTGAAAAGTTATTTCTTTGCAAAATCATAGTTTAGAAAAACATGATTTTATGGAAAATATTCTACTCCTGTTTGTTATAATATTTCAATTTATTATTTTTGCATAGTTTGCACTGGAGTTACAGGTTCAAAGACCCCAAAAGTATATAAAAAAGTCCAATAAAAGACATTTATGGCCTTAAGAATACATCTTGGAAATTCATTGTTCAAAAGATCATATTGTTCTTTATTTCTGTGTCAAATTCAATTCTTTAAATTAATAAAACATAAACAGCATAAACAAATACATATATTCTTCTATTTAAAATTAAAAAAAAAGTTAAGTTTGCTAATAGGTACATATTTTTACCATTTGCGTTTTCACACGGTTGGTATTTTAAACGTTTTCTACTCGAGTTTTTTCATGTTTTTAATTTTTCGTACTCAAAATTATTTTGCTCCTCATTGTTAAGGATTGATCTGTTGTCCTCGGTTCTCGATTCATTTGCTTTCAGCTGTGTAGGAAAAAAATGATTAAACTTGCAAAGGAAAAAAAACTACATCAAATAATGGCTGGAAAATATTATCAAATAAAAAATCTCATATAAAAAACTCCCAAATATGCAAAACAATGACAAAAATAACGAAACAGAAATGCTATAATGAAACACTTTCATCGTCTTGCTTCTAAGAAACGCATTTATGTTAAATAGAACAACATTTAAGCACAACCCAAATATTGCAAAATCAGAAAAATCCTATTCATAGATATTATACAGGACCTTACTAATGAAAGCATTCTGGTGGAGTGTTCAGATTACATGCATGAATATGATATACATATATAGAAAACTTTATGATAAGTCTAAGATATTTTGCCTTTGATTTATATGTAATGCAAATATCATAAATATTATATACATGTATAATATTTAAGGTTAAGAAATCCTAGTAACTTTGTAAGGAAAGGACCACGGGTGTATAAAGTGGCCATACCAGATCAAGTTAAAATGGTGATACCAGATAAAGTAAAACCAGATCAAGTTGTGCCCTTTTCCTGCCAAGCGGAAAATGAAAGGTTAGACTTACAAACAAGGCAACAAAGCGAGACAGACAAAAAACGTTAATTAAAAAGTTGTAGAATTGTTACAGGTATCACTGTTAATTTTATCAGTTACTACCCGACCCAAGTCGTATACATACATACATACAGTCTGCAAACTTCATTGAGGGAAAAATCGCCCACTTCAACTTTCATTTAAAAAAATTGACTTGCATTTTGTCATTACAAGTTGAGTACAGGTTGAGGTAACTTTAAGCGAGCTTTTTAATACTTAATACACTGGAATTAGGGAAGGAACGCACAAAAGCAAATATGGAACCAATATGATGAATTTCGCGTGGAAAATATTCTAAATATCAGTGTTTTAGAATCCCTTCCACAAAGTAAAACTTTCACTCTATATGTTGAAAATATTTTATTATCGTCTGCAGGAAGACAAAAAACTCATTCTGGCTTTGGCAACTGCTGGAATAACGTTCTCAATTCGTCAACTGACGACGTTCTTGATGCTATGATTGAGGACGATTTCAAGGCATCGACAGTAGATGTTCTAATTTCGTATTTGAGGACGATTTTAATACATTAGCGGTAGACGTTTTAATTTTGTCGTTTGCAGACGATTTTAATAGATGGAGAGTAGACGTTACAATTTCGCCATTTGCGGACGATTTTAATAAGTCAACAATAGAAGTTTTTATTTTGTTGCTTGAGGACGATTTTAATGTGTTGACAGTAGACCTTCTAATTTCGTCATTTGAGGACCACATTAATACATCAATATTAGTTGTTATAGTTTCGTTCTTAAGAACGATTTTAATACGTCGAAAGTAGACTTTCTAAATCGATTTATAACGTGTTTAATTCATTTATTAAACATTTTTGTGAACAGAATATTTCCTCAATTATTCGATTAAATAATACGTCAGAAGAAGACGTTTTCAGTTTGTCTATTGACGACGTGTTTATATTTTGAATAAGGATCTTTTCAAGACGTCGTTAGGAGACGCTTTCAGCACGTTGATTGAAATTGTTTTCAAAAAGCAAATTAAAAATGTATTCCATGCATCGATATGATGCTACGATGGGAAACAATCATAGAAAACACAATATGTGAATGAATTGCACAGATATGTACTTCAATCGTTAGTAGTGAGCAAAAGTACAAATTTTGTGAATCAAATAAATTAATAAAAAATTCTTATTGTTCAATGCTGAGCATTGAAAAATGTCTTCTGTCTTTTTTGAATATCATTTCTTTAATCCATATAATACGATATGCCACCGACTATCAACCATGTTTTGTCAAATGTGGATTTTTACTCAACAAAAACGTTCTAAATATATATGGGCAAAAACTCCCCAAAATCTGGGCATACTGACACTGGAATGGCAATTTTAAACAATAAAAAATATTCAGTTAAAGTCCTTACGACTAAAATAAAATTTTTCAAAATCATAAAAAATTCAGCGGTAGAGGTTGTTTTTTCATTAAAATACTTTTAGAGCAGGGAAAAATAGATATTAAAAAATCTGATGTGGGCAGCACATGGCTTTCCTTATATAATGCAATGCATTTACTACTTTTACAGAAAAAAAAATAGATTATTCTTATAGTAGATACTTATATTCGTTCCAAGATATTGAATTTTTGTTAATTACTCGTCAGTTTCATCGATTTAGTGTCATTTTTATCCATTTGGCGAGATTTTAGTTAATTTGGCAACATTTAAAAAAGTCGCCAAGTTGGCGATATTCCGCCAAATTAGTAGCCAAAATCTCGCCAAGCGTTATGGACGGAGAAATAAGTTATTCTTATAGCAGATACATGACTATTGGCGTTCAAATACAAATGTATTACTCAAAATATCTTTTCTTATGAATGGAACGAGCTAGATCCACGAGAATGATGTCACCCAATTTATCACATGATATTACATTTGAAAAGTGCACATGTTTCTCAACAGTTAATATATATATTTTTTAATTTATAGGATTTTTTTATAAATTTATTTGAAAAATGTGTAATATCTCGAGAACGGTTCATGCTAACGTTCTAAAGTTTATGTCAATCGTTTTCTAAGGAAAAATTACATAAGAAATGTCTATTTGCGTAACTTTAATAAAGGTTTTGGTTCTTTGATGATTTTTTCAAAATTTCATTCAAATATTTAGGGGGGGGGGGGAGATTGAGCATTCGATTGCGTTTAAAAACAATAGGCTTCCAGTATTCACGGATTGTGATTTTTGTATCAAATTTCATTCGATTCGCTCCATTCGTTCGTGAGATATCGTCTCCACAGGCTCACTGACACACACACACAGACATCACCTCAAAAATGTTTGATTCGTAATCAGGGATGCTTGAAACGTGCTCTCCCGTCGAAACTCGAATTCGAATTTTCGACCCCGTCACAACACTTTCCTTATACATTATGTATATAAGAAAAGTAATAATTGCGAAAATATTAGTTTCAGTGTGCTCGACAAATGCAAATGGGTGAAAAAAATCAACGGAATTATTTTTGTGTTATAAAAGTGTTTTGTATAAAAATGAGATTAAGGATGATCTCAACAAAAATGTCTATTAAGCAAAATGAGGATAAGCATAGAAAAACAAGGTTATTTCAATATTTTACCTTAAATTGGGAACAGGCACTGGTGTTTTACCAAAAATTTGGATAATGTACCAGTAGTGCTAAAAACATTGTACCACGCGTATATTTCCACGAGAAAAAGAACAGTAACACATTTAAAGGGATATTTAAAGTGTTTAATATTGATGAATACATTGAAGAGGAGGGGGATATAGTAATATACAAACGTTATTTATTTAGGAATGTGAATATTCCAAAATAATGAGAGAAAATCTGATGTGGGCAACACATGACTTTCCTTATATAATGCAATGAATTTACTGCTTTTACAGTTAAAAAAATCTGATGTGGACAACCCATGACTTCCCTTATATAATGCAAGGAATTTACTACTTTTACAGTAAAAAAAATAGGTTTTTCTTATATTAGATACTTATATTCTTTCTAAGATATTGAATTTTCGACAATCAGTCGTCATATTTATTGATTTAGCGTCATTTTATTCCATTTGGCGAGATTTTCTTTAATTTGACAACATTTCAAGAAGTCGCCAAGTTGGCGACATTCCATCACATTCGTCGCCAAAATCTCGCCAAGTTTTACTGACGGTGAAATAAGTTATTCTTATAGCAGATAAATGACTATTGGCGTTCAAACACAAACGTATTACTCGAAGTACCTTTTCTCATGAATGAAACGAACTAGATCCACGAGAATGATATCACCCAATTTATCGCATGGTATTACATATGAAAAGTGAACATGTTTCTCAATAGGAAATATATATATTTTTTTTATATAACTTTTTGATAATTTTTTTGAAAAATGTGCAATATCTCAAGAACGGTTCATGTTAGCATTCTAAAATTTATGTCAATCGTTTTCTAATGAAAAATTACATAAGAAATATTTATTTGCGTAACTTTATTAGCGGTATTGATTTTTTGACGATTTTTTCAAAATTTCACTCGAAAATTTAGGGGGGTTCTGAACATTCGATTGCGTATAAAAACAATAGGCTTCCAGTGTTTACAGATTGTGATTTTTGTACCAAATTTCGTTCGAATCGGCCCATCCGTTCGTCAGTTATCGTCTCCACAGACTCACTGACACACAGACACACACAGGCATTACTTCAAAAATGTTTGATTCGTGATCAGGGATGCTTGAAACGTGCTCTCCCGTCGAAAACTCGAATTCGAATTTTCGATCCCGTCACAATACTTTCCTTATACATTATATGTATATAAGGAAAGTAATAAATAAAACAACGACTTAAAAGAGAGTGAGCACAGTTATAGCATGTCACCCTTCGAGGGCTTAAAAAAATAATTTGATTGATACCAAGTTCGGCAATGTCTCCCCTCGGGGGTCTAATAATGTCACGAACACAAAAATCTGATGTGGGCAACACATGACTTTCCTTATATAATGTAATGAATTTACTACTTTTCAGTAAAAAAAATAGGTTTTTTCTTATAGTAGATACTAATATTCTGTCCAAGATATTGAATTTTCGACAATTAGTCGACATTTTCATTGATTTAGCGTCAATTTTATCCATTTGGCGAGATTTTCGTTAATTTGGCAACATTTCAGAAAGTCGCCAAGTTGGCGACATTCCGCCAAATTCGTCGCCAAAATTTCGCCAAGCGTTATGGACGAAGAAATAAGTTGTTCTTACAGCAGATAAATGACTATTGGCCTTCAAATACAAAAGTATTACTCAAAGTATTTTTTTTCATGAATAGAACGAGCTAGATCCACGAGAGTAATGTCATCCAATTTATCGCATGGTATTACATATGAAAAGTGAACATGTTTCTCAATAAGAAATTTTTTTTTTTTCATTTTATATGACTTTTTAATAATTTTTTTGAAAAATGTGCAATATCTTGAGAACGGTTCATGTTAGCGTTCTAAAATTTATGTCAATCGTTTTCTAAGGAAAAATTACATAAGAAATGTTTATTTGCGTAACTTTATTAGTGGTTTCGATTTTTTGACGATTTTTTCAAAATTTTATTCGAAAATTTAGGGGGTTTCTGAACATTCGATTACGTATAAAAACAATAGGCTTCCAGTGTTTACGGATTGTGATTTTTGTATAAAATTTGGTTCAAATCGGTCCATTCGTTCGTCAGTTATCGTCTCCACAGACTCACTGACACACACACATACTTTCACACACACACACACACACACACACACACACACACATACACACACACAGACATCACTTCAAAAATGTTTGATTCGTGATCAGGGATGCTTGAAACGTGTTCTTCCGTCGAAAACTCGATTTCGAATTTTCGACCCCGTCACAATACTTTCCTTATACATTATGTATATAAGGAAAGTAAAAATGTTATTCTTATAGTAGATACTTATATTCTTTCCAAGATATTGAATTTTCTTCAATTAGTCGTCATTTTCATTGGTTTAGCGTCATTTTTATCCATTTGGCGAGATTTTTGTTAATTTGGCAGTAATTAAAAATGTCGCCAAGTTGGCGACATTCCGACAAATTCGTCGCTAAAATATCGCCAAGCGTTATAGACGGAGAAATAAGTTATTCTTACAGCAGATAAATGACTATTGGCGTTCAAATACAAAAGTATTACTCAAAGTATCTTTTTCATGAATGGAACGAGCTAGATCTGCGAGAATGATGTCACCCAATTTATGGCATGGTATTACATATGAAAAGTGAACATGTTTCTCAATAGGAAATATATTTTTTTTTATTTTATATAACTTTTTGATAATTTTTTTGAAAAATGGGCAATACCTCGAGAATGGTTCATGCTAGCGTTCTAAAATTTATGTCAATCGTTTTCTAATGAAAAATTACATAGGAAATGTTTATTTGCGCAAGTTTATTAGCGGTTTTGATTTTTTGACGATTTTTTCAAAATTTCACTTGAAAATTTAGGGAGGTTCTGAACATTCGATTTTATATAAAAACAATAAGCTTCCAGCGTTTACGGATTGTGATTTTTGTACCAAATTTCATTCGAATCTGTCCATTCGTTCGTCAGTTATCGTCTCCACAGGCTCACTGACACACACACACACACACACATACTTTCACACACACACACATACTTTCACACACACACACACACACACACACAGACTTCATTTCAAAAATATTTGATTCGTGATCAGAGATGCTTAAAACGTGCTCTCCCGTCGAAAACTCAAATTCGAATTTTCGACCCCGTCACAATACTTACCTTATACATTATGTATATAAGGAAAGTAATATATGATTTTCGAGAAGATATGGGACAATGTCTACTGCCTAATAATTATAAAGATTTATTATTAAATATTTTATATATTTTATATATTTCTATTTATTATTAAATATTTAATAATAAATAGAAATATGTGAAATTCTTATTTTATTGAATATTTAATAATAAAAGAGCTTCCATAATTGAAAAGAAATATACATTTAGTTGAATTTTCGAGAAAATATAGTGCAATGACTACTATCCAATAATGATGAATAGAAGACGATGACACGTAAAATTTCCATATAAGGGGCAATGCACTAAAATTCGACTGGGACATTCTGGTTTGTTACGCTGTATTAAACATTCATTTTGAAAATACTGAATTCTTCGGGCTGATGCATTATTTGACCACCATACGTAAAATGAAAATCGTAAATGAGTCTCAGTAAATTGCCATTCAGGTTGCTATTGTTATTTCAATTAATTCAATACTTTGAATTAATTTAATTATTCCAGTCTTATTTTATTTTATTTTATTTCATTTTTACTTTCCTTATATACATAATGTATAAGGAAAGTATTGCGACGGGGTCGAAAATTCGAATTCGAGTTTTCGACGGGAAAGCACGTTTCAAGCATCCCTGATCACGAATCAAACATTTTTCAAGTGATGTCTGTGTGTGTGTGTGTGTGTGTGTGTGTGTGTGTGTGTGAAAGTATGTGTGTGTGTGTGGGTGTGTCAGTGAGTCTGTGGAGACGATAACTGACGAACGAATGAACCGATTCGAACCAAATTTGGTACAAAAATCACAATCCGTAAACACTGGAAGCCTATTGTTTTTATACGTAATCGAATGTTCAGAACCACCCCTAAATTTTCGAATGAAATTTTGAAAAAATCGTCAAAAAATCAAAACCGCTAATAAAGTTACGCAAATAGACATTTCTTATGTAATTTTTCATTAGAAAACGAGGGGCATAAATTTTAGAACGCTAACATGAACCGTTCTCGAGACATTGTACATTTTTCAAAAAAATTATGAAAAAGTCACATAAAAAAAAAATTCCTATTGAGAAACATGTTCACTTTTCATATGTAATACCATGCGATAAATTGAGTGACATCATTCTCGTGGATCTAGCTCGTTCCATTTGTGAAAAAATATACTTTGAATAATACTTTTGTATTTGAACGGCAATAGTCATTTATCTGCTGTAAGAATAACTTTTTTCTTCGTGCATAACGCTTGGCGAGATTTTGGCGACGAATTTGGCGGAATGTCGCCAACTTGGCGACTTTTTTGAAATGTTGCCAAATTAATGAAAATCTCGCCAAATGGATAAAAATGACGATAAATCAATGAAAATGACGTCTAATTGTCGAAAATACAATATCTTGGAAAGAATATTAGTATCTACTATAAGAAAAACCTATTTTTTTACTGTAAAAGTAGTAAATTCATTACATTATATAAGGAAAGTCATATGTTGCCCACATCAGATTTTTTGTTGTTGCATTAATGCGTTGAGCTTGTCATGTTTATAATGAAATACTTATAGAACGATTTCTCTCTTTCCTTTTCACACCTGATGTTCGATAAACTTCGGGTCAGTTGTTCACCTTACGGGGAAGGGCAGCCCAGTGGTTAAAGCGTGAGGATAGCATGCGGTAATACCGTGTTTGATCCCCATCGTTGCCCAATAGTATATTCGTTTATACGCGGAGTAGGAGCACGATAAATTTGTAGATCTGAAATTCCATCCGTACGGTGGTGGGTTCGGCGAAGAATAGTACGATCCCTGTGGTTGGCACCTCAAATTGAGCTCCTGTCTGAATATAATGGTATTTTCCCACTTTTCCGGCCATTAAAACACATACCTTACACCTAGCCTAGATCGCACGGTCTGGATAGAAAAAAGTAAGTTCTTTACCTCAATTACATTTATTTTGGACAGTTTTTGTAAAGCTTCAGAATATATTTATTCTTCTTCGACCCAGACTGTCCGACCTACCCAAAGGTGTAAGGTATCTGTATGGGCGGTCGGAAAGTGCCCCCCAATTAAGACCGGAACCCAGTGGGGGCGGTATCCACAGGGACCGTACTCTCTTTTACCTACCACCCACCTCTCGGAAGGACTTACGGACCCATATATTTAACGTGTCCGTATTCGCGCTTCTCAACCTACAGTGGTGCTCAAAATCATTGCACCACCAACATATTTACATGATTTCCATGGAGTAAAAGGACTCTAGCACATATAAAGTGATATATAAGCCCTTTAAAATGTGTAATATCGGTGAATACATTGGAGAGTAGATGCGGTATTCAGTAATGCAAAAACATTATTTATTTAGCAATATCTACGTGTGAAATATTGCAAAATAATGAGAAATTTAGGACATTCTTATTATAGTAAATACTAAAACGAATTTCCCGACGTTGTCTGGATCCTAAATAAACATCCGTTATTTAAATAATACAAATATATATAAGACCACTCAATTTCCAAATCGCCTGTTCTGAAGCAAAATATATTCTCGCGACACAAATAAATGAAAATATTTGAGGTCGCAAAAAGTTACTTTAATCACGGAGTAAAATTTAAAAAATCTATTGCTATCTCTGCGTAATTTCATCCAATTGCAGTCAAATTTTACCACAATACTCATGATAACATAATATCAAATTATAAATAAATAGGAAAATGCCATTTAAATACGCAAGGCTAGAAAATCTTAATAAACGCACTTAAAGTGCAATCAGCTGTTTCTCAAATTTTCGTCTGTCATCTGCAGCGGCAAAGAAAGAATAGAATGATTTGGCAAAATGACGCAAAATGATGAGTTTTGACTTTGAAAATACATAACTTTTAAACTATTTCGAAATTTAAGATCTCGACGAGGTGTTTATTACGGAGTTGTGAAAGCAAATTTCACCTCTTTCTGACTCTTCGATTTTCCGTTACAGACAACTACTATGTCGAAAGATAAAGAAACGCCTTTCTTTCATATGTATGATTTAATAGTAAATCGATTTTCATAATGTAAACACAAAATAGTTTGTTAAATGTAATAGCTACTGTCCCATAATAATGGGTAAAGGGTTATGACACATGACATTTTCATGCAAGAGTCAATGCACTAAAAATATGATGTAACATTTGGGTTTGTTACGCTATATAAAACATTTATTTTGAAAATACTGAATTTTTCAGGGTGGTGCAATTTTGGGGATACTACTGTACCAACCAGGGAGTTAAAAAGAAGGAGATAAAACTCCTATGGATGAAACGTTTGTAAATGCCATAATGCTTTGAGAATTATATCTAGTTGTTGCTAGTATAAGTAAAGTAACTGGTACTGTTAGTTGGTACAACAGAAAAGCGTATTATTTAGTATTTGTATGTTTGATTATTAATTTCCTTATATACATAATGTATAAGGAAAGTATTGTGACGGGGTCGAAAATTCGAATTCGAGTTTTCGACGGGAGAGCACGTTTCAAGCATCCCTTATCGCGAATCAAACATTTTTGAAGTGATGTTTGCGTGTGTGTGTGAAGGTGTGTGTGTGTGTGTGTGTCAGTGAGTCTGTGGAGACGATAACTGACGAACGAATGGACCGAAATTTTGTACAAAAATCACAATCCGTAAACACTGGAAGCCTATTGCTTTTATACGCAATCGAATGTACAGAATGCCCTAAATTTTCGAGTGAAATTTTGAAAAAATCGTTAAAAAATCAAAACCTCTAATAAAGTTACGCAAATAGACATTTCTTATGTAATGTCTCATTAGAAAACGATTGACATAAATTTTAGAGCGCTAACATGAACCGTTCTTGAGATATTGCAAATTTTTTAAAAAAAATTATCAAAAAGTCATATAAAATAAAAAAAAATATTTCCTATTGAGAAACATGCTCTCTTTTCATATGTAATACCATGGGATAAATTTGGTGACATCATTCTCGTGGAACTAGCTCGTTCCATTGAGGAAAAAGATATTTTGAGTAATACTTTTGTATTTGAACGCCAATTTATCTGCTGTAAGAATAACTTATTTCTCCGTCCATAACACTTGGCGAGATTTCGGCGACAAATTTGGCAGAATGTCGCCATCTTGGCGACATTTTCAATTGTTGCCAAATTAACAAAAATCTCGCCAAATGGATAAAAATGACGCTAAATCAATAAAAATGACGACTTATTGAAGAAAATTCAATATCTTGGATGGAATATAAGTATCTACTATAAGTATAACATTTTTTTAACTGTAAAAGTAGTAAAATCATTGCATTATATAAGGAAAGTCATGTGTTGCCCACATCAGACTTTTTTTAAATTTAAATTACCCTAATTATGAGTATAATTAATCAGTATTTTTTATAGTTGTAGTATAGGGTACAGAATATATGGAGATAAAAATAAATAGAAATATAAAACAATTTTGAATACATAGGAATATTCTTTATTATTTCAGTTCTACGTTGCATTGGGCTAATAATTTATTTTTTCAAAACTGACAAATTAAATAAATATCTTAGGCCCTTCGTTATAAAAATACATACGATGCAGGACTGCTTATCGTATGCCAGCGCCACTTGAATTATTGTTTCAAACGATATTGGAGTTTCTTTAATAAGAAATTTTAACTCCTTATTTATACTTTCATGGTACCTACATTATAAATAGAAGAAAAATTATATTTTACGAGCTTTCATTTGCACGACGTTTTGTTACAGAATTCTCAAATCTTAAATTGTAAATTTATTAACAGGTCAGTGGAATAAATCATGATATAAAAATGAATGTTTCTCAATATCCCCAATGCAATGTTGGGGAGAAATGATATCTCTTTCTAGACACTTGCGATAAAGTTATCAACTGTGCAAATGCCAACTAAAAGCAGAAACCTTAGATAGGACTTCTTATCTGATATCTAGAAGCCTTATTTTGAGTTGATCTGTCAATGTCTCTTAATCAAACGAAACGAAAATAACCATGGAGAATCAAATAAATAAGTTTTTTTTATTGAAGCATCATTCATTGCCGAATATATCATATTTTATCTGTCGCCTCTTTAAATCAAGGTTATCCCACAACTTAACTGATTGAAAGCTCTAGCGGGCATTATTTTGTTTTTACAATTGACACAAATCGCAATTCACCCATCCAATGACAATCAGACATCGATATGAAGTTTTACTAATTATTGGTCATGACTGTAGATTTGTTTAAATTTTTCAGGACTGTTTACATTTCAACAAAACTTCTGAATATGATAAAATTATTATGCAATATATAAAACTTATAAATAGTTTTAAAATCTTGACAGTCTTTTGTAACTGTTCTACACCGTTTGGACGAGCTGAACAGCCTTGGGAATAAAAAACATAATGGTTCAAAAGCGGGCGGACAGCCTAGAGGTTAGAGCACGGGGATTGTACTCGGAGAACACGAGTTCGGTACCCGGCTTTGCACAAACTGTCTCCCTGTTCACGCAGAGTACGGGAACGTTACATATGTAGGTCTAAATGTCCTTCTGACTAGTTGGTGATAGGAGAAGGTGAGTACCGTTCCTGGATATGTCGCTCCTACTGTGTTCCGGTCAAAATTGGGTGGTACTGTTGCGTCCGTCCAAACAGATACCTTACATTTTCGGGTAGGTCGGACAGTCTGGATCGAAAGAAACATAATAAAAAAGAGTGGATAACAAATATAAAAAAATGGCATTTTGAATACTATAAATATCAATTTTCGTTTTTTTTTTCTACTCAAGTCGTGCAACGTTTGATATGGATTGCCTGGAGCATTTATACAACATTAAAAATGTTACACTTAAATAATATATACTCTACGTGACAGTGAAAATGAGACACCAAGAAGCAGTGCACAGAAAAATATGCCAATTGCAGGGTAGACGCGGCTCACCGAGTTATGTAAATGATGGAAATGCGCAGCTGTCCCGCGCACGTTGAGTGAGACATAAAGAGAAGGAATCTGCAGAATCGGCAATAGTCACGCCACTCCGTCTGCCACGGAAATAATTTTGCATTTTTTTTTGTTTCAGAGGAAACGTGTAGTAGCAGAGAATAACAGGTTGTCGCCAACCGAGGCAAATCCATCAGACAGGCGATTTCACGAGGAGTATGGTGATCGGACTCAGAAGGGAAGGTTGGTTCATGCGCCAAATCTCAGCGGACAGCCACCTACATGCGTCCACGGTGCACCGGCTGTGGCGAAGATGGTTGGAACAAGAGAATGTGGTAAGTTTGAGGGGTGCCGGTACGGCCAGAACGACGTCAGCATGCGTGGACCGATGCATCCGCCGGCAAGGGTTAGCGGCCCGGAGGCCACTTCCATCGCCCTTTTGCAGCATGCGCAGGACACCCGTTGATGCTCCCATGTAGACCAGGACCATTATCCGCCGACTGCACACATGTCGTCCGCTAAAATGACTGTCATTGACCCAACAGCACAGACGCCTTCGTTTGCAATGGTGTCGGGATAATAGAGCCACGTGCATGGAGGAATGGCACAGGGTCGTGCTGTCAGACGAGTCACGCCTCTGTTTTAGCAATGACAGTCGCAGTATACGAGTCTGGTGCCGAAGTGGTGACAGGTCCAATCCGGATGCATCTGTGGAACGCCACAGCGCGGCATCATGGTTTGGGACGCCATAGTCTACGATAGCAGGTCACCTCTGGTCCGTATTGATGGCACTATGACGGCCCAGTAATACCTGGATGACGTGTTGCAGCCGATGACACTACCCTTCCTTCAGGGGGTGCCCAGTGTCATTTACAAGCAGGATAACGCCGATCACACACAGCGCGCATCAGTCAACATGACACGCAAGGTATTGATACCAGTCTCATCTGATCTCTCGCCAATCGAACATGTCTGGGACATGATTGGACGCAACTTACGAGCGCTGCTACCGCCACTTTTAGAAGGCGAACTCTGGCAAATGGTTAACAGGGAATGGGCAGCCATCCCTCAGTACACCATCCCCATGCTCATTGACTCTGTACCTAGACGTGTTGCTACCTGTATCATAGCCCGCGATGGTCCCACAACCTACTGATCAGACAGTGTTATTGCTCAGTATATAGATGTATCATGTTGCAATATATATCACTTATTTTTCGTTGCTGTCTCTCTCTGTTTACCGATTTTCATCACATTCTGCCCACACCTTCTTAGTGTCTCATTTTCACTGTCACGTAGTGTATATCACGGTAAAATCCCGAAAAGGGATAAATCTATGTTTATGCGGGTAAAATCCATATTATCCAGGAGGACTGCTTAAACGAAGGTTTATCCAACACTGCTTGTAAACCTAGGTTTATCCACTACTGCTTAGGTAAACATAGGTATATCCAACATTTCTTTGGTAAACCTAGGTTTAACTATCCGTGATTGGATAAAAATGTATTTGGCATATGAGAAACATTTACATGATGTGAATGACTATGTGTGTGATAAAATGTGTGTGACTATGTAGGTAGCAATTCTCCCCAAAACATCTGAGATATAAAAAAATGTTCGAGGTCAGAAATTTTCTAGTTCAGCTTACGCCTTCGCATGCACGTCTCACAGCAAACATGACAAAATAAATAAGTCATGCACAGGAACCTAGTTTATAACCTTTTCATAAAGCCCACCGTTACACTGTAAAACATATTGCAATCTTTGCTCATTTTTTTACCCCTTTTTTTAGCAAGATAAGGAGAATAGGGTGGATGTTCTATCACTATCATGCTTTTTTTTTCAAGAAATTCGACTGTCATTCTTGCTGAATGAGAAGATGCATTGTCATGGTGAAGCATGAGACCCCTAACCTTCACTTCCTGAAGAATTTCTGGAAGACACTTAGTGGTGTACCAGTTAACTGTAACTGTTTTCTGTCTCTCTATCTTTATGGCTTTGACCAGACCTGTACTTCTGAAGAACACGGCATTCATTACTTTTTTAATTGCTTGTTGTCTTTTCACCATTGTTGGTTTGGGGTCATCTTCAAAGACCAATATTTTATTTTTCTTGACGTGTTGGAACTTCAAAAAACAGTATGTACGCTTCATTACCAGTTATGATTTTAAAAATAATGCGATGTCCACCATCATTAAGTAATTTTAGGGTTTCTTTACTGATACTGACACGCTCCGCTTTTTGGTGTTCTGTTAAATTATGGGGGCCCAGCGACAAACTAATTTTTACTTTCCTTATATACATAATGCATAAGGAAAGTATTGTGACGGGGTCGAAAATTCGAATTCGAGTTTTCAACGGGAGAGCACGTTTCAAGCATCCCTGATCACGAATCAAACATTTTTGAAGTGATGTCTGTATGTGTGTGTGAAAGTATGTGTGTGTGTGTGTGTGTGTCTGCGTGTGTGTCAGTGAGTCTGTGGAGAAGATAACTGACGAATAAATGAACCGATTCAAGCGAAATTTGGTACAAAAATCACAATCCGTAAACACTGGAAGCCTATTGTTTTAAACGTAATCGAATGTTCAACCCCCCCCCCCCTAAATTTTCGATTGAAATTTTGGAAAAATCGTTAAAAAATCAAAACTACTAATAAAGTTACGCAAATAGACATTTCTTATGTAATTTTTCATTAGATAACGAATTTCATTAGAAAACGATTAACATAAATTTTAGAACGCTAACATGAACCGTTCTCGAGATATTGCACATTTTTTAAAAAAAATTATCAAAAATTCATATAAAATAAAAAATATATATTTCCTACTGAGAAACATGTTCACGTTTCATATGCAATACCATGCGATAAATTTGGTGACATCATTCTCGTGGACCTACCCCGTTCCATTCATGAGAAAATATACTTCGAGTAATACTTTTGTATTTGAACGCCAATAATCAGTTATCTGCTATAAGAATAACTTATTTCTTCGTCAGTAAAGCTTGGCGAGATTTTGGCGACGCATTTGGCGGAATGTCGCCAACTTGGCAACTTTTTGAAATGCTGTCAAATTAACGGAAATCTCGCCAAATGGATTAAAATGATGCTAAATCAATGAAAATGACTACTAATTGCGAAAATTCAATATCTTGGAAAGAATATAAGTATCTACTATAAGAAAAACCTGTTTTTTTTTACTGGAAAAGTAGTAAATTCATTGCATTATATAAGGAAAGTTATGTGTTGCCCACATCAGATTTTTTCATATGCAGTTCTTCATGAATAATTTTATATATAGCTGCAGATATTCAATGTTAAGTTACTTCTGCATTATGTGCTAGGTACGCTGATTATCATTGATTAACATTTTCCGACTTGCTGACACATTTTTTGGGACTACAGCTGACAAAGGTATTACAAAGGTCATCATCCATGAGAGAATTTCGACCTCTTCTAAATTATCTGAATACAGTTCTACGGTGAACACCGGATATGGAGTGACAATTCCACGAACTTTTATCTAATTAAATTAATATACGGTACATTAAAAATCACAATTCCACTATTTATCGTTTCCTTATGAAAAGTAAGTCGCTCCTACACGAATCAATAGATTTTAATTCACAAGTAGTTTTAAGGATGGAATAATATAATGTACAAACTATTTCAGGTTCTTTGCAAAGGAGTGCAGTTCCTATCAAATGAATGAATAAAATAATTATTACAACAATTTGCGAACAAACTTATGAACAAATAACTTCTGTTTTTTGCATAGAAATGACATTACTACTCAAGTTAATAAATATAAATATTTAATGAATTTTGAACATACTATATATGCAATCTATTTTATTTCTCAATGAGAAATAAGTTGTTCCTATTCTAATTAATAAATCTAAATTCTTGAATTTTAAAGACTATACATATGCAAACTATTTTCATTTCTTTTCAAAGGAATGCTGTCCCCACAAAAAAAAATCTGACGTGGGCAACACATGACTTTCCTTATATAATGCAATGAATTTATTACTTTTACAGTTAAAAAAATGTTATTCTTATAGTAGATACTTAGTAGATTCTTTCCATGATATTGAATTTTCTTCAATTAGTCGTCATTTTCATTGATTTAGCGTCATTTTTATCCATTTGGCGAAATTTTTGTTAATTTGGCAACAATTAAAAATTTCGTCCAGTTGGCGACATTCCGCCAAATTCGTCGCCAAAATCTCGCCAGGCGTTATGGACGGAGAAATAAGTTATTTTTATAGCAGATAAATGACTATTGGCGTTCAAATACAAAAGTATTACTCAATGTATCTTTTTTCATGAATGGAACGAGCTAGTTCCACGAGAATGTCACCAAATTTATCGCATGGTATTACATATGGAAAGAGAGCATGTTTCTCAATAGGAAATATTTTTTTTTATTTCATATGACTTTTTGATAATTTTTTTAAAAAAATATGCAATATCTCCAGAATGGTTCATGTTAGTGTTCTAAAATTTATGTCAATCGTTTTCTAATGAAAAATTACATAAGAAATGTCTGTTTGCGTAACTTTATTAGCGGTTCTGATTTTTTGGCGATGTTTTTAAAATTTCACTCGGAAATTTAGGGGGGGTTCTGAACATTCGTTTGCGTATAAAAACAATAGGCTTCCAGTGTTTACGGATTGTAATTTTTGTACCAAATTTCGTTCGAATCTGTCCATTCGTTCGTCAGTTATCGTCTCCACGCACATACTTTCACACACACACACACACACACACGCACACACACATTTTCACACACACACACACTTTCACACACACACACACACACACGCATATATATTTTCACACACACACACATTTTCACACACATACACACACACTTTCACACACACACACACACACACACGCACACAGACATCACATCAAAAATGTTCGATTCGTGATCAGGGATGCTTGAAACGTGCTCTCCCGTCGAAAACTCGAATTCGAATTTTCAACCCCGTCACATTACTTTCCTTAGACATTATTCATATAAGGAAAGTAATAAATCCACTTGTTTAAGTGATTTGCGAAATAAATTCCTTGTAAGTGACTTGTTTCTTTGCAAAAGAATATAGTTGCTACTAAGTCAATAAATGTAATAAAAGTATTTCAAAATAATTTATGTTTTACCAATTTTTGTTTTTCGATGAAAAGTAAGTCAAATCTACTCTAATTAATAAATCTGAATGCTTAATTTTAGATATTACACATGTGAACTATTTTCTTTTTCTTGCAAGAAAGTATATCCCTATAAAATTAATGAATACAGTTATTTAAGTGGTTTAGAGGATAACATATGTGCGAAAATATTTTTGCTAATTTTCAAAGAAATGCTATTATTGCTCAAGTCAATAAGCAAAATTGCTTAAAAAAGTTATGTGCAAATTATTTTCGTTTCTTCTGAGGACGAATGTAGATCTTCAGAACTTTTCCGCCTTACTGCTTAAGTGTGTTTCCAAGCAATATATTAATAAAATATTGTCTTCTATTTGTAAAAGAATACAGTTATCACTAAATCAATATATATAATTTCTTAAATCATTTTAAGAATAATTTACGTGCAAACAATTTTCGCTTCTTTGTAAATGAAAGATATTGCTGCGAAATCAATGTATCTATCTGATTAAGTCATTTTAAGAATAATTTATGTGTACGCGATTTTCGTTTCTTTGCAAGATAATATCGTTTAAACTCGAATTAATATAATTACTTAAAGGGATTTGTAATTAAGCTATGTTCTAAAGATTTTCGTTTCATTGTAAATGAACCCAGTTCTTATCAAGTCAATACTATATTCAATTGCTTAAGTCAATTTGTAAACAATGTATTCACAAACAATTTTCGTTTCTTTAAAAGAAAGTCGTTGTCTTGCTGCAAAATCAATATATCTATCAGCTTAAGTTATTTTAACAATAATTTATATGCAAGCGATTTTCGTTTCTCTTCAAAAGAATATCGTTTGAACTCTAATCAATGTAATTGCTTAAAATAATTTATAATTAAATTATGTTCCAACGATTTTCGCGTCGTTGAAAATGTTGTTCTTATCAAGTCAATACTATATTCAATAGTTTAAGGCAATTTGCAAGCAATATATTTCCAAACAAGTTTCGTTTTTTTAAAAGAAATATGTTGCTGCAAAATCAATATATCAATCTGCTTAAGTCATTTTAAGAATAATGTATGTGCAAGCAATTTTCGTTTGTCTGCAAAAGAATATCTTTTAAAATCTAATCAATGTAATTGCTTAAAATAGTTTATAATTAAATTATGTCCTAAGGAATTTCGTTTTATTGGAAATGAGTGCAGTTTTATCAAGTCAATACTATATTAAATTGCTTAAGGCAATTTGTAAACAATGTATTCACACACAATTTTCGTTTCTTTGTAAAATAATTATGCTGCTGCGAAATCATATCTGTCTGTTTATGTCATTTTAAGAATAATTTATGTGCAAGAGTTTTTTGTTTCTCTGCAAAAGAATATCGTTTAAACTGTAATCAATATAATTGTTTGCAGGAATGTTTAATTAAATTATATTATCACTATTTTCGTTTCACTGGAAATAAATGTAGTTCTTGTCAAGTCAATACTAAATTCAATTGCTTAAGGTAATTTGTAAACAAACATTGACAAACAGTTTTCATTTCTTTGTAAAGGAAAGATGTTGCTGCGAATATGATATATCTAAGTGCTTAAAAAATTTTAGGAATAATTTATAGACAAACAAATTTCGTTTCTTTGCAAGATAATATCCTTTCATTTTAAATCAATACAGTTGCATAAAGGATTTTATAATTTATTTATGTTCAAATGTTTTTTTTTGTTTTTTAATACTATATTTCCAACTCAAATCAATGCATCTTGTTAAAGGGGAATTTGAAACAATATATTTACAAAACATTTTTTTTCTCTTGTAAAATGAAAATGTTCTGCGAAATCAATATAATCATTATAATCAATCCAAGTCATTTTAGGAATAAATTAGATGTAAACGATGTTATTTTCTTTGTAAAAGGTAAGTCTTTACGGCTTGGATCAATAATTACTTAATAAATTTTAGAACGATTGCCGTTTTTGTTGCGAATAGCATCTATGGTTGGGAATTTTCTGTCTGAAAAACAGAGCGTTGAGAAAAATGTAAACAATTCTCTGGTACACCCGAATCTAATAGATAACTAGAAAGATCAATCATGCTTAAAGCATTGATTATGAAACACTTTCCAACTTCAATGCAATTTTATTTAAAAAAGTCTAAAATGCAATACATTCCTCGGTAACATTTCAAAACTTATCACAATACTACATTAATTTATTATATTTGAAAACTTAAACCTTCATCGAAAAAAATGAACTTCATTCAAATGACGGCATTGAAATATAAATTGCCTGGTTTAAATATCTCTAAAATGCGATACATTCCACGGTAATATTTTTAAAACTATCATAATACTACGATAATTTATTATATTTGAAAACTTCATCGAAAACAACTGAAATTAATTCAAATGACGTCATAGAAAAAATAACACGCCTAGATCTCTCTATAAAAACAGCATTACATTCATAACTTTCTCCCATTCATTTCATTTATCACAATACTATAATAATTTATTTTATTTAAAAATTAAGAACATGGAGCTACAAGTAATTAAACTCTATGCTTAAAACTTCATCGAAAAAAATCGTCCGTCTCTTTATAAAATCAATTAATATTTCATTTATATCAGCCATGAAGACTCCAAGGGCTAAATTATTTTGTGTTAAAGAAATACAGCCATTCTAATACAACTAATTCTACATATTTTGCTGTTTACATTTTACATAAGTGAAAAATAGACTTCGTTGTAGAAATAGTCAAATTTGGATAATCATTTAAATTCAAATATATTATATTTGCGTTGTTTCAATATGTAGATGCACAGGATTTAAGCAAACATAAAGTAGTTTTAGGACGGATACAACACTCAATATGAATTAAAAACAACTTAAAAAAATCACGATTTTGAGACAAGATGGATGCCATATATCATTTTGAAGTGGGTCATGTGATCTTTTCATATCATGGTCACGTGATCGTTTCATATAAGAGGTGTAATTATTATTTTAATTTTTATTTAAAAAACTACTGAATATATTTCGCTGAATTTTTTTTTATATATTTTATGGAACAATTTGAATATTACCTAGAATTTTCGAAGCAATTTGTGAATTTTAAAACCGCTTAAAAAATGTTTGAAAAATTAGGTCCCATAGGGCTCAATGCATTTCATTTTTTCAACCCGGGTTCAATCCAAAAACTAATTGGGTGATATTATTCATTTATATTCCCATAGGTCCTACAGACAGTCTGAACAACATACTAAAATTTCATTTTGATTAAGTCATTTTTACGGCAGTTATCGTGCTAACGGACAGACAAACAGACAGAATGAAAAAAGTCATAAACACTTTTCAACTTTGTTGTAAAGTGTTAAAAATTTAATGCGGGCAATACATGGCTTTATCCTTATATAACGCAATGAATTTACTACTTTTGCTGTTAAAAAAATGTTATTCTTATAGTAGATACTAATATTCTTTCCAAGATATTAAATTTTCTTCAATTAGTCGTCATTTACATGATTTAGTGTCATTTTTATCCATTTGGCGAGATTTTCGCTAATTTGGCAACATTTAAAAAAGTCGCCAAGTTGGCGATATTCAGCTAAATATGTCGCCAAAATCTCACCAAGCATTATGGACGGAGAAATAAGTTATTCTTACAGCAGATAAATGACTATTGGCGTTCAAATACAAAAGTATTACTTAAACTATCTTTTCTCGTGAATGGAACGAGGGAAGGAGTTAGATCCACGAGAATAATGTCACCCAATTTATCGCATGATATTACATATGTATACATGTTTCACAACAATTAATTTTTTTTCTTAAATTTATATTTTTGATAAATTTATTTCTAAAATGTGCAATATCTCGGGAACGGTCCACGCTAGCGTTCTAAAGTTTATGTCAATCGTTTTCTAAGGAAAAATTACATAAGACATGTCTATTTGCGTAACTTTATTAAAAGTTTTGACTTTTTGATGATTTTTTCAAAATTTCACTTGAAAATTTAGGCGTGTTCTAAACATTCGATTGTGTTTTAAAACAATAGGTTTCCAATATTCATGGATTGTGATTTTTGTACCAAATTTCATTCGAATCGCTCTATTCGTTTGTAAGATATCGTCTCCAAAGTCTCACTGACACACACACACACACATACTTTCACACACAGACACACACAGACATCACCTCAAAAATGTTCGATTCGTGATCAGGGATGCTTGAAATGTGCTCTCCCGTCGAAAACTCGATTTCGAATTTTCGACCCCGTCACAATACTTTCCTTATACATTATGTATATTAGAAACCGGTTTGTATGAAAACACTAAAACATAAAATGATTGAAAAACTAATTCGAATTAAAATAAAAAAGAACGATAAGGTGCACCTTTCCGGATCTTTAAATACCTATGCACCAAACTTTCACGTACTACGACGCTTAGGTTTCCCGATACTGACTGCATACACAGACAGACAGACATACACAGCTAAGTTGTTTTATTATGTAAATGATGCATTATGCAACGTTTCGCTATACTGCCAACTTTTCAGGAACGCAATTCGGCCATATAACGTAGCATGAATGTACTTAAAAGTATATTTTTATAACTGTATTGAACCTATAAAATAGCGGATGATAATCCGTACAAAAAATATGCAAACATTCCCCCAGAAAAGATTCAAAATTGATGACCCCAGTCGAACCTCCATTATGCATTTATATATTTCTTACCATTCTCCCCGAAGAACAAAAGATACAAAATTCAGAATATAAATATGGCGGTCCAGAATATTTTTTTAAAGAAACTGTTTTCGATGATAATGAGGCTTTTCTGTCCTCTCAAAAAATGCTGCTGGAAAAAAAAGAGAAAAAATATCCATAAGTAGGAATTTCGATTTGTTTGAGACAGGAACCTTCGCCATAGAGAGGCATCTGCTGCACCCACCGAGAAAAACAAGCCAGTTTTTTTTTATGCTTTTTTTATAAATTATTCAAACTGGCAGCACCTCTCTGCGTCTTTATACATAGCTGGAAAAGAAAAGCATAAGAAAAGTAAAAAAAAATGTTTTTTTTTTCCATCGGTCGGCGGCGTGCTAAAGGAAAGCTGAAAAGCGAATATTAGATTTCCGATACCTGTAGGTGCAAATCTCGCAAAAATGCTGGCGTTGGAAACTGGTAAAATCTCACGAGGAAAATTGCAGATGTGGAGGAAATTTCGTGGTGATTCGCCCCTCTCTCCTCCCCGAGTAGAGGTCATTTTAAGCGCAGCTACGTTCAGGAATCGGAGATTTGGCTTTTAGTGGGGGGAAACATTAAATTGGAATATTGCTTTGCCACTTTCAATATACATGCTATCCAGAAAAGTATTTAAGCAATCCAATAACTTTGTAAGGAAAAGCCCATGAGTGTACACATTACGGGGATCTACATACAGTAAAGTGTCCATTTCAAAAGCTAGGAAAACGTACTTCGCAACAAACAGAGACGAGTGAAGAAAAACTAATTATTAAGTTGAAGAGAATTGTATAATTAGTAGAAACAAATTAGTAAATATAAATTAAGCAAGCTGCTTCAAATTTAAATTTGAAACGATGCATTTCCTGTGGTTAACTTAAAAAAAATGCTTATCTGAATGAATTTTCAGGTATTTCTGAATAACTGAATTTGGAGTGGTTATCTGCTTTTAAACGTATTAGCACGAATTTTTATTTAAATTCACAAGAACAAAATGTACCCAGAATACAATAAAAATACACAATAATTATGTTTCTGTTTGTATACAACATGCAGCTGACAGACATGTGAAATGTAAGTGGACATAAACTCGTAAGTGGACATAAACTCGTAAGTGGACATTAACTCGTAAGTGGACATTAACTCGTAAGTGGACATAAACTCGTCAGTGGACATTAAATCGAACGAAAAGTGTGCAATCTAATAAAAGTGATTGTAGCATCCCTTGTTCATAACGGAAGAAGTTAACATAAAGCACACGGTAACTAAGCAAGATAGTCGCAAAGTTGTAGAATATTATTTAATTAGTTGAAATGGACTGTATATAAATAACACTACTACATTTACGACGCGATATAGTTATAAGCGAGTGGTTGTCCTCTTGAGGAATGCTAAAGCAAACAAGAACTGCATGTACAGGAATTTAGCGTACAACCTGGTCAAAATTCCATCCGTCAGCATCAAAGAACAATTGAACTCGTGTAATTACCAAGTACTTTGCCAGGCCTTGAGGTCTCACCGTGTTACAAGGCCTGAAGATTACTGAGTTCACATCGACAATATGATTTGCAATACCGTCACAGTAGCTCAACAGTAGACCGTCGGCTGGCCAGTATTGAAATCCACGGTTCAATTCCCGGTTGGGAGCAGCTATGTTCTTTACAGTAGCACCCGAAGAAATTAACCCTGTAGCTTAGTGCAAAGACGTTGGAGGTTTGAGAATGGCCCTAGTACACTTAGCACAGATTCAGTATACGCTGGGATATTAAGAGACGATTTCAAATCGGGAGGACGACGATCACATGGGAAACTAACCTGAATGATAAAAATAACATCAAGAGGCTAAACTGGGGAAAAAATAGCCGGAGTTGGTCAGTCAGATTGTCAGTTGCACGCCAATCTAACATTGGAGGGTGAAGAATGCGGAGTTCAATTCTACAATACGAGTTTGCAATTCAGTCCCAGTACGTCAAAGGTAGTGAGTCAGCTGGCCACTATAAAAATCCGTGGTTAGAATCCCGGTTGGGGCAAAAGAGTTCTTTACAAAATACGACTTCTTGATAGATATCTATTGCATTCCATATAAGCTTTTCGTTATTGATATCAGTTTCTACTAATTACGCAATCCCCTACAACTTTCCAGTGGTTTTCTTAGACTAGCTTGCTTTTTGGCTGTGTTCATTATTCTGAATATCTTTATCGCTAAAGGGAACATCACTAAAAGAGCTGCAATCTCTCTTATTCGATAGTATATGATCACTTTATTACAGATAAATCTAACTTGTATACTCAAAAACCGTTCCATACAAAGTTATTGTGGTGCGTAACTTTCTTAGGAATACTGTATATAAATACTGGAAAATCACTCTATGCCTTAACCTTTTGCTTACGGGTGGAGCAGCTTCAATCCCAGACAAAAAACCTTTCAAAAAGGCAGGAATTTGACATACCCTATCCCAAACAGTTCGATCCACCTTTGCAGGCATTGGCGTCTATGGACGACAATGCCAGACATATGGACGCCAATGCCATGGACACCAATGCCAGACGCCAATGTTTGCAAAGGGAGATCGAACTGTTTGGTATTGGGTATGTCAAATACCTGTCTTTTTGAAAGGTTTATCGTTTGGTATTGACGCTGTCCCACACGTAAGCAAAAGGTTAAACCGCGCATGCTAAAAGGATTTAACGAAATGTGCAACGAAAACTTCTTGATTTAACATTTAGATAAAGGAGTTAATTCATGAACCAGAACTTATTAATTTTCTCACCATAAAAGAATATTTTTAAAAGATTTATTTTCATAAATGCATTGGAAATATAAAATAGGGAAGGATAATACGTATTAAAATATATTAAAAAATTCTGTAGAAAAGATTCAAACCCGATGACACAGGCTGAACCCACATTACGCGGTTATGCATTAGTTACCATTTTCTCCGAAGAACAAAAGATACAAAACTCTGAATATAAATATGGTGATACAGAATTTAAAAATGTAAAAATGCTTTTGAGGATAATGGAGCTTTTCTGCGCTCATAAAAAATGTTTCTTTTGTCATGTTTTATAGTGCCAAAAAACATTTGCTATAGAGAGGTTTGTAGTTCTACCACGAATAAGCGAGCTTTTATAAATTATGCAAACTAGCTGCACCTACCTGCGTCTTTATACTTCATCAATAAAACAAGGCGCAAAATAGTCTGAAAAAATCTAAATCTAAAAAATCTAAAGTGTTTGTTCTAAAGGAATGCTGAAAAGTACATATAAGTTTTTTCCATACCTGTACACACAAAGCTGGTGGAAATAAAAGGTAAGATGTGAAGATTTTGTAGGTATGTACACCTTATTTTGAAAAAAAAGTTAAGTCAAGGAACATATTTTGAACTACTATGTGTTTCATATCTGTTTCATATTTTTCAGAAAATTTTCAAACTTTATTATCTTCATATCTAAACTTAATCAAATATTTTCATTCCCTTTACTACTCTACACGTCTCTCATTCATTTAGCTATAGCAAACTCGCAGGCAGTTGTAATGGAGATTTTGTGCGTGTGTGTAAACCTTATTTGGTACAAATAAGGTTAGGTTATGAAACATGTTTTGAACTAGCATGTTATACCTGTTTCATATTTTTCAGAATATTTTCAAACTTATTATCTTCATATTTAAACTTTATCAAATATCATTCCCTTTATTACTCTACAAGTCTCTCCTTCATTGAGCTAAAGCAGACTCACAAGGAGTTGTAATGGGGATTTTGTACTCGTGTAAACCTTATTTGAGACAAATAATGTTAGATTATGGAACATATTTTGAATTAGCATGTTATATCTGTTTCATATTTTTCAGATTATTTCCAAACTTTATTATCTTCATATCTCAATTTTATCAAATATTTTCATTTCATTTAGTACTCTACATGTCATTGAGCTAAAGTTGACTCAAAGTCAGCTGCTAATACACGAAAGCTTGTTTATCTATATCTCCAAATCAATATCCAGACAAATAATGGGACTTAGCGAGAGAGACAACAGGGGATTATTTTTGTTCCGACATTCTAAGTTAGGAAAGATCTTGATAAGGCTTTACTACTTCTCCTGCGCCTCTCAAGATATAAAGAAAATCAACATGGAAAGCTTGTGTTTTATTGTCTCTTTAGAGGCTTATATATTTAGGCCAAACATTGTGTGTGTGTTAGAAGAAAATGACATTGTGTATAGTTATGGGTATAAACAAACAAGCAAAAATCTATTAGATTTTTTATTATTGTTTTTACTTCCTAATACTATTGTAAGGAACTACTGTTTTGATTGAACAAATTCGAAATTTTTATGGATAAAAAAATTTTAATACCTCCTGAATCTGTTTTTAAAATGGAACCATATTTTCGATAAAAATAAAAGAATAAATTGTGTGTATCTTTAAGGTTCAGAGATACAAGTGATGAAAGTGTTAATATTTGGAATAAGGTACCGATTTCAGCCGGAAACCCCGATCAAAGACATTATCAGATCAAAAATAATATAGCTAGGAAAAAATAAAATAGCAAAAATAAAATAAATAAAAATAAAATAGAAAAAATAAAATAAACAAGTAGAAAAAATAAAATTAACAAATAGAAAATAGAAAAATAGAAAATCGAGAAAAAAATACATCGAAATTTTCTTAGTCAGGGATATTTGAAGCTTCATAGCACACAAAAAATCGAAAACGAGTATCTCAAAATCCTTGTGATTATTATATATTATGCATTAATGAATTTTTACCTCCTCTCCAGCACATAAAGAAAAAAAAATTTAAAATGTCGTGGCAAAATTTGCTTAAATCGTAAGGAAAATATAGCCATAATTAGGAATTAACATTTCAATGACAGAAAAGAGAGAAAAAGATAGCAAAGTTTCTATCAGGTGAAATGTGCTTCTAAGGGTAGATGAGAAGGGGTACAATTTTCTCCTAACTATTTTAATGTAAACTATACATTTCGCCTATCAAAAATACACAATCAAAAACTCCTATAGCACTGTTCAACAATTTTTTTTGTGAATTTCCTGTTTTTCAACATATGTATGGCGCTTTTTGGAGTTCTTGATCTGTAGATTGTTGCAGCTTTTATTTAAAAATTTAATCCACGGTTTTAAGCATTGTTCATTTCAAATTTTCATCGATTTTGATCAAAATACGTGAAATATAGCGCACATGTGTTTAACAAAATAGCTGTTAGATAGTTGTCAGCAGTAGAATGTTCACACAGAGAACAATGATTGTAGGAAATGTGCACTTGAGGAACTTCTGTAAAAAAATTACGTTATACTACAACTACACCAATTATTTCTGTTTCCTTTGGGACAGAAAGGCGAGACAATTTCACTACAACCCAAAACATTATCCAAACTGTCAGGATTTCGTTCCTGGTTTAAAATATATTACGTATGATCCTCTTGTTGATTCATAAAAGTGTTTTTACTAACTTATATCGAGTTTCTTTGATTGATGAAAAATATTATTAACGCATTGGACAAGGTTTTCAATATCGAAAGGATATCCCTCTTAGACACTGATGTCGTAAAACCGAATGGTATATATGTATGGCTACAAATAAAACAGGTGATGAAATATAAAGTTATTGAGTCTGTTTTAAATCCTGAAGACAAATGTGCTTGGCATAATTTCTAAGTGGTCAATCAAAATTTTTTGAGCAGTCATCATGCTCTAAATTATAAAGAACTTCTGGCCAGCAACAACATCTTATGGTGTTAAAGAACAGCTAAAGGTCCTTAAAAGTACATTTTTAGCGTATCATTTAGATTTCTTCCTACATTTCTGGAATACCAGAGATAAAAACTTTGAAAAATTATCCCGAGAATCAAGACATAGCTATAATGCAAACACATTACGGCGGAGAAGAGGAGTTTAAGCATACTACAGCATAATACTGCTGAACTCTGCTTTAGATGTTTATTTAAAATAATGTCAATGTTTAAGATAGATGTTCATTTTATGCGTCTTAATCATTCAAGTTTTATCAATCTTTGTCTTATTTGTATCTTTGTACTCTTATCTTTCTTTAAATATATGTACTCCTCAAATTTGCGTTTCTCATCTTTAGGTAACAATTTATAAATTTTAAACAAGTATTCTTTCAGTGGATAAAGATCAAGTTACTACTTTAACCATTCTTTGATAAGGACTTCTATCCGCCCAAGAAAGTTTAAAAAAGGAAAAAGATAAAGGCAAAATTTTAATTAGAGGTTTGCATCTAATATCCGGCGGATATTCGTCGCATATTCGTACAAGCTATTAGTAAAACAATTTAATAAGGCACATTTCTCACAGATAATACTGTTATAAAAAAATTCTTGTACACAGTTAAATCATAGCATGCCAGTATAAAAAATAATTTCCCAATATTTGTGTATCCATGACATACAATATCTGAATAAATAAAAGAACTCACTAAATGAAACTGAGTAATTTATTTCGTTCCGACAATCAGAATATTTTATTAAGGCTTCCTGCAACTACATCGAACCCTATGTAAGACGACAGGAAACCAACAAGACATTTTCTCAGTTTTATTATGTTTCTTTTCGTGCTTGTCTCTTAAGAGGCTTACTTTGTTGGGGAAATACACATAATCAGGGTTAAATAACGTAGTGTCATTATAGGTACAACCGAATAAGTAAGCATTTTCTGTTTTGTAATCATAAAACATGCATATAGAGGTGCATCTATATAAACTAGTATAGAGCGAGACTAGTATAGAGCTGAGTATAGACTAGTATAGAGCTGAGTATAGACTAGTATAGAGCTGAGTATAGAGCGCATATATCGACGATATTCTGCAGCCGAATGTTTTGCCTCTACTGTTAAGCTTCTCAGGTTCAATTAACCAGCATGACAGCGCTCGATCACATACTGCACGGCATTCTCAAAAATGTCTTCAAGAATTTAATATCACCGCGTGGTCATACAGGTCCCTAGACCTATCACCTATAGAGCAAGTCCATTACATGCTGTGACGGCAATTGCAGCCTTCTCAGAATACCACTGAATTAGCAGACAAGTTGAAACAGTTGTGGCAGAATTTTTCGCAGAACGACATAAGTAACATAATTGACTCTATGCCGCACCGTAATCAGCTAGGTGAGGATTTACCACTTATTAAAATGTCATCTTCTTGTTGCCACCATTTCTTAATAAAACGTTTTTTGTTCCCAAATTCTAATCATTTGCCTATTTTCTAAAACGGTACATACTTGCCTAGTTTCGCGGCTGTAGTTCAATTTCTTATGGGTGCATATATATTTTGCAATAGAGTGTATTTGGATTGTTGATGGTAAAAATTTTGCCCTGCTTTTGTTTTTACAAAAACTGTTATTGAATCATCTGTTTCTTAGGATCTGCTATAGAGCTTAAATGGTGGCTTATGTGGATTCAGCATGAAATTTTGAAAGAAGAAGGGAGGTTTTATAAAGTATTTCCAATTTCAGTTATTTTCGGTTCAACAATTATATTTTTACCTAAAAGATCTATTTCTCAAGTTTGGCTGTAAAGTCTATATGATAACTTATATGGATATAACACCAAATTCTGAATTACTAAATGTTTTGATTCACTAAGGATTTTCCATGTCCGGTTGCTTTTCCATTTCCAGTTCAAAAATTTGAATTGAAAAGTCGATTTCTCGGGATTTACTACAGAAAAAGCTTATATGATGACTGATATAGATTTAGCATCAAATTCCGGAAGGGGTTGTGGATTTTTTCGGGATTTCAACGTCCTGTTCTGAAGATGTTAATTCCGCTTTTTTGAATATTCGTATAACTGTATAAAATAAGTGCGAGAAAAAATATAAAAAGGCTTGATAGATTCGCCAAAAATGAAGGGATCACACCATAAATTTCTTGTATTTTATTAATGTCCTGAACAGAAAAAATAAGGTTATAAAAAATATTTTAAACACACATATTTTTCATCCCCTTCTGTTTGTCCCACATATGTTTCGTAATTTTCAGAATATTTTCAAAGTCATCCATACTTTATAAAACATTTCCATTCCGTTTATCACTGTACGTGTATAAACCGTATTTGGGACAAATACGGTTAGCCTACGGAACATAATTTGAACTAGCATATTACATCTGTTTCGTACTTTTCAAAATATTTTCAAATTTACCTATACTTTATCAAATATTTCCATTCCGTTTATCACTGTACGTGTGTAAACCTTATTTGTGACAAATAAGGTTAGGCTATGGAACATATTTTGAACTAGCATAATACATCCGTTTTATATTTTTCAGAATATTTTCAAACTTTATTATCTTCATATATAAACTTTATCATCTTCATATATAAACTTTATCATATATTTTCATTCCCTTTATTACTCTACACGTTTCTCAGTCATTGAGAAATAGCAGACTCAAGGTCAGCTATTAATATCCCACTGGTTGTGTATCTATATATTCTAATCAATATTAAGACAAATAATGGGACTCAGCAAAAGAAGACAACAGAGGATTATTTTTGTTCCTGAATCGCGAAAGATCTTGATAAGGCCTTACTAATTCTCCACCTCACAAGATATAAAGCGAACTAACATGGAAAGCTTGTCTTTTATTGTCTCTTTAGAGGCTTATACGTTTAGGCCAAACATTGTAAAAATAAAATGACATTGTGTATGGATGTAGGTATGGACAACCAAGCAAGCATCTATAGGGTTTTGGGGGATTGTTATTATTACATTTTCATATTATTGTAAAAGTAGTATTGCTTTCCCGAATAATTTCGAATTCTAAACTTTGACGGATAAGCATGATTTTTTGCTTCCTGAAACCATTTCGAACACTTTTGAAAAGATGCCTGTCTGTGTTTGTGTATGTATGTTTGTCTATATGTGTATATCTGTGAAGCGCAGACACGGTAACTGAAGAAAAACCGATGTCAGACTTCCTAGAGAAGGCCCCAAGAACTATGTAAACAAAATTCCCTACGTATACAAGTTTGATCTATCTATAATGGAGAGAACATGCCAAGAACAATTCTCTCATTTCTCATACCAGAAACCAATTTTAAATAGCTAATGGTTTTCTTTTATTTATTTATTTATTTATTTTTTGCAAGTTTTCTAATAAAAATCAGTATCGTTAGTATAACAACATATTACCCTTTATTTTTAAAGACGTGAAAAATATTTCGGTTGATACCAAGTTTGACAATGTATCCGTTCAAGGCTAATGATATCATTAACGCAAAAATTTTATCGCTACTATTTTTCACTGCATTGATGAAAAATGTTAAATACCGGAAACGGCACCTCCTGTTATCCATAATTATGTAAAAATTCGTCCCATGCTGCCATGTTAAGAAAATATAAAATTTAGTACTTTTCGCTTGAATTTCAAAAAACTATATCTAGTTCTAGAGATTTCCTTAATAAAGCAAGATAAAAAGTTTCGTGAACATCCAATACTATTCATGGCATCAATCGTGTATCTATCATCTATTATCCATCGTTAGAAATCGACCACAGATAGATAGACAGATGGATAAATGAACACTCTAAATATAATCAAACGTATTCAGGAGATCCTCGAACACATATTAGCAACAAAATCTAAAAATAAAAAAATTTCGTAAAATCAGTACCCCCTCTATAATATATTGTATAATGTGAAAAAGTAAAAATAAGGTTACAGGACATGTTATGAACTATCATGCTACATCTGTCATATTTTTCTAAATATTTTCAAACTTTATCAACTTCACATCCAAACTATAGCAAATATTTTCATTCCCTTTATTGCTCCACAAGTTTCTCAGTCATTGAGCTAAAGCAGACTTAAAGTCCGCTATTAATATCCCAATGACTGTGTATCTATACCTCCAAATCAATATCCAGACAAATAATGGGGACTCAGCGAGAGAGACAACAGAGGATTATTTTAGCTCCAACATTCGGATTCGGGAAAGATCTTGATAAGGCTTTACTACTTCTCCGCGTCACAAGATATAAAGAGAGGGAACATGGAAAGCTTGCGTTTTATTGTCTCTTTAGAAGCTTATATATTTTGGCCGAGCATTGTAAGAAGAAAATGACATTGTGTTTAGTTATGGGTATACAAAAACAAGCAAATTTCTATAGGTTTAGTTTATTATTATTTTACTGGTAGTTAAGCCTGCCAAATACATGAAAACTAACTCTTAAAAATAACTTGCAACATTGTTTAATAATGTTGCGGATGTGTAATATTTTTTTTCTTCTGGAATCTTTCGTCTCTTTCGAAGGCCAAACGGAGAAAATACCATCACAAGCATTATTTTCCCTGACGTCATTCTAGGTTTGCCACTTGCGGACATTCGAAAAAGGGTTTCCAGATTTGACGACTACCCGAAGGTTCGAGAAGCACTTCGAAATGGCGATTATTTTACGGGAAAGCTTGCGTTTATTGTCTCTTTAGAAGCTTATATGTTTCGGCCAAGCATTGTAAGAAAAAAATGACATTGTGTATAGGTATGAGTATACAAAATACAAACAAATTTCTATAGGTTCAATTTATTATTATTTTATTGGTGGTTAAGCTTTCCAAATACATGAAAACTAACTCAAAAAATAACTTGCAACATTGTTTAATAATGTTGGGGATATGTAATATTATTTTTCTTCTGGAGTATTTCGTCTCTTTGGAAGACCAGACGGAGAAACACCCGCACATGCATTATTTCCCATGACCTCATTTTAGGGTTGCTACTTGCGAAGGGTTTCCAGGTTGAAGAAGGGTTTCCATGTTTGGCGATTTGTCGCCAATTTAGCGACTACCCGAAAGTCCGAGAAACACTTCGAAATGACGATTATTTTACGTGGTATAAGAAATTTCCAGAAGTTTCTATGGAGAGTCTATAAATAGCAGTCATGACTGAGTCGAAGACCAGTTGACGTGAGCTATATTGAACTGTGATTTTTATCAATGTTTTGAGAATAGTAGCTCTTGTTTTGTAAAATGACTTTCGCTGATGTTTCGAGAATAATATCAAATATTTTGTGAAAATAGTGGAATATTAATTGTTGTTTGACTGTATATTGTTCCTGTTTACGTTGCGCTTATAAATAAACCCGTTAATTATTCAGAAATTTGGACTCATTCTTGTATCCTAAGCGTACACCTACGATTTTAGCAATGTATGGTCGTCAGAGTCAAAAATAGATGCCTTAAAAGAAACATAGCTCTGTTACATTCTGTACCGTAGTCACTACTATCTATTTAGGACATGTTCTTTTTATACAGTAAGAACTAACTTGAAATATTACTAATTGTAAACTAGTTCTTCACATGGAATATGAAACATAAAGAAACTTAATTCCCAATTTACGGTGAACTTTTAATATTTAAAATCTGTATTTTTGAATTGTTATAATTATTCACACAAATATTGAAAAAGGTGACTTCTCTAGTGCTCTGATAATAAGCAGGCAGATAAAAGCACGACTTATAATCGTATTTATAGGGATAATAACAGACGAACTCGACGTTGCTCCTGCTTTAAAGTACATGCAAATTCTTGCAGTATTCTAAATGGCATTGTTATCCAAAAAATTCAATTAAAATATTTAATTTATTTCTCCTAAAAAGAAATATAAAAATCTATATTCGCTCTCCACAAAATTGTATTCACAGGCAGAAGTAAAGAATAAAATATCCTGGTTCCGTTCATAAATATAATTATAAAATATATATGAAACTGGATCAATGTATGTCAAAATGAAAGCGCTAAAGTCGTATTAGAAGAAACACCCGTATCACTTTTATTTTATTTTAATAATTGGTCAAACACAATATATGAATTTGAAAAAATTTTGTTAAAATAATTTTGATGACATAAGAAATTGAAAATATCAATAATTCCCCTAATTTTTAAACCCTAAATTGAATTCATATATAATTCAGTCAAAAGTGCAATACCCGTTCATTAATAAAATTTGTTTCAATATGCATTTCTTTAGTATTTAGATCGGGGAATAATTAATGAATAAAACGACCGCCTAATAAACACATTTGATTTAATTGCCTTGCCAAACAACATGATTTATTTGTCTTTCAAATAATCTTGCTGACAAAATAGTAAGAACATTATTAATAATAATATTTTAATCATCAACGTTTGTCAAGACACAATTAATTACCAAAAGATGCAGCAGCATAAAACGAATAGAGATTTTGAAACGAAAGAAATGACCATATATTATAACGTACGTTTTGAAAACACGCCAATGTGGACACGCCAACTATTGCATATTTAAAAAATCTGATGTGGGCAACACATGTCTTTTCTTATATAATGCAATGAATTTACTACTTTTACATTAAAAAAAAAAGATTCATTGATTTAGAGTAATTTTTATCCATTTGGAGAGATTTCCGTCAATTTGGCAACAATTAAAAAAGTCGCCAGGTTGGCGACATTCCACCAAATTCGTCGCCAAAATATCGCCAAGCGTTATGGACGGAGAAATAAGTTATTCTTATAGCAGATAAATGATTATTAGCAGAAAATAACTACTCAAAGTATCTTTTCTCATGAATGGATTGAGCTAGATCTATGAGAATGATGTCACCAAATTTATTGCATGATATTACTTAGGAAAAGTGAACATGTTTCTAAACAGTTAATAATTTTTTTAATCCATGGGATTTTATTGATAAATTTATTTGAAAAATGTGCAATATTTCGGGAACGGTTCATGCTAGCGTTCTACAGTTTATATTAAGCGTTTTACATAAATTTTAGAATTACATAAGAAATGTCTATTTCCGTAACTTTATTAAAAGCTTTGATTTTTTGATGACTTTTTCAAAATTGCAGTCGAAAATTTAGAGGGTGAGGGAGTTTGAACATTCTATTGTATTTAAAAACAGTAGGTTTCCAGTATACACGGATTGTAATTTTTGCATCAAATTTCATTCGAATCGCTCCATTCGTTCGTGAGATATCGTCTCCACAGACTCACTGACACACACACACACACACAGACATCACCTCAAAAATGTTCGATTCGTGATCAGGGATGCTTGAAACGTGCTCTCCAGTCGAAAACTCGAATTTGAATTTTCGACCCCGACACAGTACTTTCCTTATGCATTATACAAAAGTCTCTCGAAGAATATCTATATATATAAAATTGAAAATCTGACTGTTCGTCTGTCTGTCTGTCTGTCTGTCTGTTTGTCCCGTCAGCACGGAAGAACGGCTGAACCGAATTTAATGAAATTTTGTAGGTAACTTGGAAATAGTCTCACTTAAAATTGAGTCTATGTTTGGAGTTCCTACGATCAGTGGTTCTCGAGATATTAGTAAAAAACAAAATTTTCGTTTGTCTCACCATCACGGGAGAACGGCTGAACCGAATTTGATGAAATTTTGTGGATAGCCTTGAAATAGCCCCCCATAAATTTGGCCCACGTTTCGAGTATCTAAGACCAGGGGTTGTCCAGATATTAAGGAGAAACGAAACTTTTTCCTAGGAGTTCTACTCTCTAACTCCGTGGTTTATCCAAACGAAAAGATTGAAAATCGTTTGAAAGTGAATTAGAATTTAATCTCTGAGTTTGATGGGAGATTTTTTGCGCGAATTAGTGACTTTCTGAAAACATGAATTGTTTGAAACATGGTTTAAAGGGGAAATCTATCTCCATGGTTTATTTAAAAAAGTTTTTTCTGAACAATGAAAAGTATAAAGAAATCAAAATGGTTATTTAATTTCGCAGTTTATGAGGTAGATTCTGTCTTATATCATGTTACTCAGAAACGCAATTAAATTAAATCTGTCTGTTAATTTTAATAATTATTTTTTCGATTTGAATAATAAATAAATGGATATAAAAATATATTTTAGAAAAGAACGATTCGATTCTTCTTATAGCATTTTTGACTGGATAGCATCAATTGCGGTCTTCAGGTTTAAACATTATTATTACTGATATTTTCGGGGATTATTGATTCAGGGATTATTGATATTTTCAAGTTATTGTGCAATTGTTTTATTAGGACAAAAATTGTTTAAACTCATATATTGTACGTTGTACGAGTAATCTTCTACAAATACACGGGTATATCGTTTAATCTACGAGAATATAAATAGTACAGGTATATTGGCATATGTTTTGATATATATTGGCATATATTGGAATCAATTACGACCTTCTGGTTGAAAGAGTACGGGGATTATTGATATTTTCAATTTATTTCGTCATTTTTTTATTTTGCCAAATATTTTTGAGACTTATATTGTAATACGGGTAATCTTCTACTAACACATTGGCATATTTTCTAATATGCGACAATATAAGTAGTACGTGGTTGCATACTGATTCAATTCCTTTTTTTGTTGTAAATTTGCTTACAAAAGGGGCCAGGATGTTTTACTCTTCAGATCTGCCCGTGAAGATAATTTTGCATAGTGAGAACATATATTCTTAAACTTCTCTTTAGGAGCAATAAATTTAATATTTTAACAGAATTTGCACATGTTTGCGAATTATAAGTTTCTTTGTATTGTATACTCCGTATGAAGAACGGGTATGCTGCTAGTTTTACAATAAAATTAATAGCGAAAGAAGTGGTCCTTTTCACTAAATAGTCAAAGTAACTTCGGATTAAATTTCGGATAAAATTCAGAGGCTTGTACTAGCTCATGTTTGGTCCCGAAAAATACCATCAGTGTGAAAAGTCTAAGCTTTCTAGGTCACAGGAGGGCTTCTGTAATGTCTGTAAAGCCTTTTTGACCCCTTCTCCCATTTCTTCACTCCTGAAATTTAGGAGGGTTCTGAGCATTCGATTGCATATAAAAACAATAGGCTTCCAGTATACACGGACGAGGATGGGGGAGTTTGAACATTCTATTGTATTTAAAAACACTAGGTTTCCAGTATACACGGATTGTAATTTTTGCACCAAATTTCATTCGAATCGCTCCATTCGTTCGTGAGATATCGTCTCCACAGACTCACTGACACACACACACACACACACAGACATCACTTCAAAAATGTTCGATTCGTAACCAGGGATGCTTGAAACATGCTCTCCCGTCGAAAACTCGAATTCGAATTTTCGACCCCGTCACAATACTTTCCTTATACATTATTGTATATAAGGAAAGTAAAAAAAAAACATTGTTTTCCAGAATTTTTTCAAATTCGAGATTGTAACGGATACGCATGATTTACTGTCTCTTGAATGCATTTTGAACATAGAAAGGTGTACAAAATGCCAAATAAATGGGTAGTGTTGTATTTTGGATTGTTGACGGCATAGTTTTTAAACCCGAATATCATCAATGTGAAAAGTTAATTCACAGGCTTTAACTTTACATATTGTTAGGTCACAGGCGGGATTTTGTAATGTGTGTAAAGCATTTTAGACCCATCCCTAATTTGTCCTTTCCTTAAAAGAATTATGGAATTCAGCTTCATTATGGTCTGTCCTGTGACCCATATACGCAAACCGATATACGCAGATTTTTAGTTTTTCAGGTTTCCGCCTTTCAGTTTCAGTCCTCCAGGGCTTCTGGAGGATCAAAAAAGACAAAAATATGTTAATATCATAAAAAATATCATATGTTAATATGATAAATATCATAAAATTTTTTATTTTTAATTACTATTGTAAATAAAGTGTTGTTTTAATTACTATTGCAACATTTCTTTTTTTTTTTTACTTTGATATTTTAACAAATGAGCATGATTTAATGCCCCCTGAATCCGTTTTGAACACTTTTGGAAAGGAATATAAAATGGCCTAATAAATGGGTAGTATTATATTTTGGATTGTTGGTGACTAAAATTTTGCCAGCTATTGTTTTTCACTGAAAACTGTTTTGAGGCATCTACCTCTTCAGATCTGCTATAGATAAAGCTCAGATGATGACTTGTATGAATTCAACATGAAATTTCGGAAGAGGAAGTGATGTTCACTAAGGATTTCCGTTTTCCGTCATTTTTCATCCCGCCTGTGTGTGTGTGTGTGTGAAAGGGAGACACAGTAACTGAAAAAAAAATACACTACCGGCATAAAATATTGAATGTAGAATTTTTTTAAAAAAAACAAGAACTAGATCAAATTTTATTAATTCTCTTGATTCTGTTTCAAATTCTGCCACCTTACAGTTCTTTCTTAGCGTTTGTTAGGAACAGACATTGTTTTTCCCAGATGCAGAGGGATCAAAACTTGTTTGACATTGTTTTGACCTGATAAAGATGTACCAAAACTCCCCCAAAACAATTATCAAGGAATTTTCAAATGTGTGCATTATTTAAGAAAATATTAAAAATGTTTGTCTCACAAGCAGCAGAACTTATTTTATGATAAGCACGTAACTCTTGAAATTCTTACTACAAACATTCGAGAAGTTTACAAAACTCTCCAAAAGTCGCAGTTTTCACCAATTTTCGGCGCAAATGTCACCGAATTAATCGGCAATGTAAAGTGATCCATACGACAATGGTATCTTGTTAGGTATTCGTAACAAGAAAGTCACGTCCGATTCATACCCGTTACATTTGCCTTATGATTTACACCGTGTCCTGTGTTCTCCCCCACTGGGTTCCGGTCTAAATTGGATGGCACTTCCCGGCCGTCCAAACAGTTACCTTACACCTTTCTGGTAGGTCGGACGGTCTGGGTCTCAACAACAACAACAACAACCGTGTCCTGTGTCCTAAAATGTTTCACATCAAAAGTTTTCGCTCTGTGTTCGGAGATTCTGAAGTATTTTGTTGATAATTTACGTTTAAAACACTTTAAATAGGTTATGAATCGAGTGGTTAAAATTCGCATAAATTATTAAAGTCCTTCAAGCAATTAGATGAATCTAAGTAGATACAATTCATTTTTCAAAATATCGATGATGGCTACAGTCCGATAGATCCGAAATTGTTTTACGTGAATAATAGTTTACAACATAAAATTCCACTTTTGTAATATGGAAAAAATAAGAACTCGATACAACAGCGAATTATAAACATTTATATGGCTTTCAAAGAGCTATAGACCTTTGCTTATTGTTTATAGCTGTTACTTTTAGTTTTTAAGATATAGGCATTACAAATTTGAAAAGCGTAAAATTTTCATACTTCTTCAGTTTGACAAGAAAACATTCATTACTTGAAAACTTTTAGAGCTTTTTCTTTAAAAAATAGATATAGATTTAGAAACTAAATTTACTCATATATATGATTATCGCTTACTACTTATATCTATATTTTACAGTTTCGGAGATATTTCGAGTGAAAGTAAGAAAAATGAAAGAAAGATCGTTTGGACAGATGCTGTTTTTTGCAAAAAAATAGAACTCGATCTAAAATTCATTTATATATATAATTATAAAGCTTTCAAAGAATTATTGATTATTGTTCAAAGCTAACTGTTTTTATTTTTGAGATATAAGCATTACAAACTTGGAAATCAGAAAATTTTCAGTTTTCTTCAACTTCACCTGACTCGAAAACTATAGGAGCTTTTTCCAACAATAAATATAAATTATAATGATAAATTTTCTAGTACAAATTTGGTCGCTTACTATTTACATCTTCCTTTCATAGTTTACTGTATATTTCGAGCGAAAGTCAGAAAAATGATAAAAAAAAATCACTCACTCGGAAAGCTACAATTTAAGTTTTTGCGAAAAGATAAAAATTCAATATATTAAAATATGTAAATTATTATTATAAATTCATAATCTGTGCACTATTTCTATCAAAACAAGAAACATTATTTATATTTTTACTTTCCTTAAGAGACTGAAAATATTGCTACAGAGTTTCTATCTTCACACCATCGGAAAGAACGTGTTTACAATAGGGATAAAATCGGATTCGTAAGAGAATTCTTTCATGTATTTTTATTTTTTTATATAGAGGAGGCCGGTGTACATTTACATTTCGACGTTTTTCTTTTAAACGATGAGCAAAATTATGACTTTAAATGAGTATACATATTGTTTATGTGTATATTCATTATGCTACACTTACTTTAAAATAATAATTACCATTACTTTCTGCTGTAAAATTTTTTAAACGACACGTTACAAAGTAGATCGTTGTATAATGGTTCACACTATGTGGCACTATGGACCGCGGCTATATTTTCTAAGAAATATGAAAATGATACATCTGAACATTAAAAAACGATTTATTAAATATGTAAACGCAAAGAATAGATTTCAGTAAGTTATCGCGTATCAACTATTAATGGTCATATTTTCAATTAAAATTTCACAATTGCTAACTATTTTTCTTTAAAATATATAATTTTATTTTTTGAAGTTTTTCAATAGTTTTTCAATTTAGAAGGATATTATAGCACACAAAATAGAAGTGTGTGTGTTTGTGTGTGTGTGTGGGACACAAAATAGAAGTGTGTGTGTTTGTGTGTGTGGGGGGGACACAAAATAGAAGTGTGTGTGTTTGTGTGTGTTTGCGTGGGGGGGGGGGAGAGTGACTGAAATCTATTCAATTCATAAAGCATTAATTAATGGTGATTAAAATTTGTAAATGACACACTAAAATATTTTGTGCAACTGAGAGTCTAATATATTTGTGATACCCTAGGTTCTGAAAGGCATATTATAATATCTTGAATATTTATGAAAGATGTATCAACATTTTTAGAAATACAAAGACATTTTAATTATACTTTTGTTGCATTAATCTCACAAAATCATAATTTATATTGATTCTTTCAATGATTAAATCAATGTAATAAATTAATTTTTATAAGAAATTTTTCAAGAATATAATCATCATGACCTTTACTTCCGTCTTTAAATATTTGGATCATGGTGTAAAATATCTTTTGTTTCAGTGTATTCTCTTTCCCCATACGTAGACCTATTAGATAATATAGAATCATCATACATTTCAGATATATTTAAAAGATTATTTTTCCTTTTCTTTGAGCCAGGTTGTGGAGCTTTAGTTTTGCTTTTGTATTCCTTTGAAATAATAAAAATATATTTTTGAATATTCTTTCTAGCTTTGATTGTAGCGATTGTTTTTGTTTTAAATTGTTTTCTTCTTTCTGTATGGCTTCTTCTTCTAGAATGTTTTGAGCTGGTGCATCAGTTGGCATTACTGATGACCCTCTTCACTTTATACTTACTGAATAACCTGAAAAAGCATTTAGGTAGAGAACAATTTCTTCAGCAGATCAAATTATGTCAGATGCTTTTTCAACGATAATTGTGGTGGACTTGCTGGTTTATGACCTGACATGCTTGACAGACACAAAACTGAAAACAATATGATGATTAACAGTTGTTGGTTTTTTCTGCCGAAGCAAAATTTTAGGATATCGAACTCTAAAATGGTATAGCTAAATTTATGCTGTAGAATTTTTTTCCATACCTCTGGCGTAATATTGGATTAATCATTGTACATTCATAAGCGAATTTCCATGTCATTTTAAACATAAGTCCATGATGTATTCTAGCAGCATCTACAATGTGATTTACAAAATTTATTTTTCTTCCTTTGAGAATACGTGCATGTTTGCATACTTAAACACAAACCTAATAGATTATGTGCTCTAACTTTTTACTTAGTTGCTTTTGAGGACATATAATTTTAAACAACGTACTAAAAGTGTCGTTTTTGCAATACCTATTCCTTTGCAGATGGAACAAAAGGATCTATTTATTATCAATAGCAACAATTTTTCAGCTTGCTTCATGACTTCATTCGGAACGGTTCCTTTAGCAGATTTTTGTGGTTTGTTGCCCAGGATTCCTAAAAAATAAACAAAAACATTATGTACACATATATTCAAATTAAATTTATATTTATAATAACAAAATTGTACTGAATTGACATTTTGAAATTATTATATTATTGATAAATGATCTGCGAACCTTTCGGGCTCTTAATTTTGCCTCTTCAGATCGAAAAATGGTTTACTCGTGATAGAATTTACATATAGTTTTTGAAGTATGTACTATGCTCAAACATTTTTATATCTTGTACAAGATATGACCCTACCTCTAAGATTTAAAAACAGTTTTAATTATTATTCTGTAAGATGGTTGATTTCAGTTACTTTTTACAGATTCCATCCAATTTTCTAAGAGATAGAATTAAAAATATATTAATTAGCTTAGAATGCACTTTTTTAATGACTCTGTTTGATTAATTCTTGTTTTAAAATATCATATGTTGGCATCGTGTTGTCAAATCTTAAGCCGTTATTTTGTTATCATTCATTTGATCCATTTTCTTTTGCAATATTTGTAATTTTGAGTTATAACACTTCAATTGTGCAAACTAGGGAATAAATCATACATAATTGCATTCATTAGAACCAAAGGATTCTTCAATATTTATTGAACACCAATATTTACATTTAATTTTACGTGACATTCGAAAGTCTAAAATGTATGTTCACGTTGGATTCCACATAATTTAACTCAAGCTGAAAGGGATGTTCCTGTCAAATGATGCATAGAAAATCTCGAAAGATTTAACTCTGATGCTTCAAAATATGTCTTTGACATTGTAATAGGTGACGAAACGTGGGTTTATTCTTATGAGCAGGAAACAAAGCAACAATCCATTTTGTGAGTGTTTCAAAATGAACCAATTTCCATAAAAGTTGTTCGTGCACGAAGTGTTTCAAAGAAAATAATTTCTTCGTGTTTTGGTCAATCCGTCTATGTTGCAACCGTTGCTTTGGAAGATCGTAGAACAGTAAATGCTGATTGGTATACTACAATATGTTTGCCAGAAAGAATTGCTCAAATCAGAAAAAATAATGCGAAGACAATGTTAATGAAATTGTCCTATTAGCTTTCAAAAAGTTACAGTATTTAAATTTTTATACGGCCCCCCTTAGACAAATTTGGTCAATTAGAAAATTTGTATTTTTAATGCAACATGATCATTAAAAAATAACTCATATCTGTATCTTTAAAATTCAGCGTGTTATATTTAATTGAAAATTGAACACTCTGAATCGGGACCATATGTCCAATTAGAAATGTAAGTTTGTGACATATCACAAAAAAGATATAACTGGATGATATAATACATAGGATACCCAACCGCGTAGTGAGTACCACTGCTTTATATGATCTCTGTCTGCGTAATGCTTTATTTAGACGCATTTGTGATAAAAAATTTAGACACCTATTAACATATTTTTGATCGAAACAATTTCCATCGTCAATTTGTTTATGATCCCTATTTTCACTGATGAAACAGCCTTTCACATGGTACGGAAAAGTGGCAAAAGTCATATTTTTGCTATTATCATAATTCAGTTGATTTTAAAGATGCAGATATGCCGTTCTTTTAAAGATCTTGTTGCATTAAAAATTCTAAAGTGGTCGTATAAAAATTTAAAAAGTGTAACTTTTTGAAAATGAATGGGAGGTCAAGTTCATTAACGTAGTCTTATTTCTTACCTTACTTTCAACATTTTTGCAATTTACATTGCCCAGCAGAGCAAATTTTAGCGCAGAGCAAAATTTTTACCATCCACAATCCAAATACACTCTATTGCAAAATATATATGCACCCGTAAGAAATTGAACTACAGCCGCGAAACTCGGCATGTATGTACAGTTTTAGAAGATAGGCAAATGATTTGAATTTGGAAGCAAAAAAAGTTTTATTATGAAATGGTGGCTACAACAAGATTATATTTTAATAAGTGGTAAATCCTCACCTAGCCGATTACGGTGCGGCATATAGTAAAATATGTTACTTATGTCTTTCTGCGGAAAATTCTGCCACAACTGTTGCAACTGGTCTGCTAATTCAGTGGTATTCAAAGAAGGCTGCAAAGAAGACAGTTTGTAATGGACTTGTTCTGTTGATGATAGGTCTGGGGACTTCTATGACCATTCGGTGGTATTAATTTATCGAAGACATTTTTGAGAAAGTCTTGCAGTATGTGGTCGAGCGTTGTCATGCTGGTTAATTGAACCTGAGAAGCTTGACAGTAGAGGCAAAACATTCGAAGGTTCTGTGACGGTTAAATGTTCCTTCTCTGGTCTACTGTTGGCTTCACCGAGCAACCATCCCACTGCTAATCGCTCCGACCAAAATGGCTACTGATAGGTCTGTTGGACCAACCAGCTTTGGACCAACCTCTCCATAAATCTGAAAATTTTTCATAGCGCCAGCAAGTATGTCTCAAAGCCCTCTTTGTACATAATTTGCAGTGTCAAAGCAGAAAATACAGTTCCGATTGTCCGTGAGAGAGAACACCGGTAGTTATAAATACTGCAGGATGCATCCTTCTCATGCACGTTGCATGAACCCTATAATAGTATCATTGACGCTAACAGTTTGATCAATTGCATAACTTTTAAAACAGCATTTGCATGCCGAGTTTCGAGGCTGTAGCTTAATTTATTATGTGTGCATATTTTTTTTGCAACAGTGTGTATAATACTACATATTTATAAAATTAACTGGCCATCTTCGGAGACTAGTTCAGCCGCTTTTATAAGAAGTTCTTAACTTGCAATATATCTGAGATATCTTCCATGATCCCTGTGTAAGACACAACTGTCTATAGCAGGGAGGAGATTTGGTGGCAGAACCGTCCATTTGGCGTAAGAACTTCATTAGATATCCATAGGGTCCATGTTAGAAATCAAAATCACGGAACTGCAGCACGGATGGTGCTTGCTGCATTGGGAGTCTGAATCTTTGCTTTGGGAATGCGCTCTATACTCAGCTCTATACTAGTCTATACTTAGCTCTATACTAGTCTATACTCAGCTCTATACTAGTCTATATAGATGCACCTCCATATGCGGGTTTTATGACTACAAAACAGAATACTTATTCGGTTGTACCTATAATGACACCTCATTATTTAACCCTGACTATGTGTATTTCCCCAACAAAGTAAGCTTCTTAAGAGACATGCACGAAAATAAACATAATAAAACCGAGAAAATGTCTTCTTGGTTTCCTTTCGTCTTGCATAGGGTTCGATGTAGTTGCAGGAAGCCTTATCAAAATATTCTGATTGTCGGAACGAAATAAATTACTTAGTTTTACTCGGTGAGTTCTTTTATTTATTCAGATATTGTATGTCATGGATACACAAATATTGGGAAATTACTTTTTATACTGGCATGTTATGATTTAACTGCGTACCCCATTAGTTTCAAGAATTTTCTTTCATAATAGTATTAGCTGTGAGAAATGTGTCTTATTAAGTTGTTTTACTACAAGCTTGTGCGAATATCCGACGTTGGCCACGATATTAGATGCAAACCTCTAATTAAAATTTCGTCTTTATCTTTTTCCTTTTTTTAATTTTCTTGGGCGGATAGAAGTCTTTATCAAAAATGGTTAAAATGGTAACTTGATCTTTATAAACTGAAAGCATATTTGTTTAAAATTTATAATTATTATTTTAAGAAGATGAGAAACACAATTTTGAGAAGTACATATATTCAAAGAAAGATACAAGTACAAAGATACAAAGAAGACAAAGAATGATAAAACTTCAAAAAAGTGTAAAATGAACATCTATCTTAAACATTAACATTCTTTTAAATAAACATCTAAAGCAGAGTTCAGCAGTATTCTACTATAGTATGCTTTAAATCTTTTTCTCCGTGGTAACGTGTTTGCATTATAGCTATGTCTTGATTCTCGGGAACATTTTGGGGGATGTTTTTATCTCTGACATTCCAGAAATGTAGAAGAAATCTAAATGATACGCTACAAATTTACTTTTAAGGACCTTTTGCTGCTGTCTAACACCCTAAGATGTTCTTGCTGGCCAGAAGTTCTTTAATTTAGAGCTTGATGACTGCTCAGAAAATTTTGATTGACCACTTGGAAATTATATCAAGCACATTTTTCTTCAGGATTTAAAACAGACTCAATGACCTTATCTTTCATCACTTGTTTTATTTGAGGGCATTCAAATATACCATTCTGTTTTCCGGCATCAGTGTCCAAGAGGGATATCCTTTCGATATTGAAAACCTTGTTCAATGCGTAAATAAAACTTTTCATCAATCAAAGAAGCTTGATATAAGTTAGTAAAAACACCTTTATTAATCAACAAGAGAATCATACGTTACATATTTTTAAACCAGAAGCAAATGTTTGACAGTTTGGGCAACGTTTTTGGTTGTAAGGGGCTTATCTCACCCTTCTATCCCAAAGGAAACAGAAATATTTGGTGTAGTATAACTGAATTTATTTTTTACAAAAGTTTCTCAAGTGCACATTTCATACAATGAGTGTTCTCTGTGTGAACATTCTACTGCTGACAACTATCTAACAGCTATTTTATTAAGCACATGTGCGCTATATTTCACGTATTTTGATCAAAATCGATGAGAAATTAAAATGAACATTGCTTAAAAACCGTGGACTATAATCTTTAAATAAAATCTGCAATAATCTACAGTTCACGAACTGCAAAAGGCATCATACATCTGTGGAAAAACAGGAAATTCACACAAAAAAAATTGTTGGACAGTGCTATAGGAGTTTTTGCTTGTATATCCTTGATAGGCGAAATGTGTAGTTTACATTAAAATAGTCAGGAGAAAATTATAACGCTTCTCACCTACCCTTAGAAGCACATTTCACCTGATAGAAACTTTACTCTCTTTTTCTCTCTTTTCTGTCATTGAAATGTTAATTCCTAATTATGGCTATATTTTCCTTTCGATTTAAGCAAATTTTGACAAGACATTTTTAAAAATTTTGTTTCTTTATTTGTTGGAGAGGGGGTAAAAATTCATTAATGCATAAAATATAATAATCACAAGGATTTTAAGATAATTGTTTTCGATTTTTTGTGTGCTATGGAGCTTCAAATATCCCTGTCTGAGAAAATTTCGATGTATTTTTTTCTCGATTTTATATTTTTTCTATTTTCTATTTGTTTATTTTATTTTTTCTATTTTCTATTTGTTTATTTTATTTTTTCTATTTGTTTACATTATTTTTTCTATTTTATTTTTATTTATTTTATTTTTGCTATTTCATGTTTTCCTAGCTATTTTATTTTTCATCTGACAATGTCTGTGGTCGGGATTTCCAGCTGAAATCGGTACGTTACTACAAATAGTAACACTTTCATTACTTGTATCTCTGATCCTTAATGATTCACACAATTTATTCTTTTATTTTTATCGGAAATATGGTTCCATCTGAAAAACAGATTCATGAGGTACTAAAAATTGTTTATCCATAAAAATTTCGAATTTGTTCAATCAAAAGAGTAGTTCCTTACAATAGTATGAGGAAGTAAAAATAATAATAAAAAATCTAATAGATTTTCGCTTGTTTGTTTATACCCATAACTATACACAATGTCATTTTCTTCTGACAATGTTTGACCTAAACATATAAGCCTCTAAAAGGACAATAAAACATAAGCTTTTCATGTTGATTCTCTTTATACGTTGTGAGGCGGAGGAAAAGTAGTAAAGCCTTATCAAGATCTTTCCCAATTCCAAATGTCGGAATAAAAATAATCCCTCGTTGTCTCTCTCGCTAAGCCCCATTATTTGTCTGGATATTGATTTGGAGATATAGATACACAAACTTTGGTGTATTAGCAGCTGACTTTGAGTCTGCTTTAGCTCAATGACTGAGAGGCATGTAGAGTACTAAATGAAATGAAAATATTTGATAAAATTGAGATATGAAGATAATAAAGTTTGAAAATATTCTGAAAAATATGAAACAGATGTAACATGCTAGTTCAAAACATGTTCCATAACCTAATCTTATTTGTCCCAAATATGGTATACATACATACAAATCTTCCATTACAGCTGACTTTGAGTCTGCTTTAGCTAAATGAATGAGAGACGTGTAGAGTAATAAAGGGAATGAAAATATTTGATAAAGTTTTGAAAAGAAGATAATAAAATTTGAAAATATTCTGAAAAATATGAAACACATATAACATGCTAGTTCAAAATATGTTCCATAACCTAGTCTTATTTGTCCTAAGTAAGGTTTACACACGTACAAAATCTATCTCCAATACAACTGCCTGTGAGTCTGCTTTAGCTTAATGAAGGAGAGACGTGTACAGCAATAAAGGGAATGAAAGTATTTGATAACGTTTACATATGAAGATAATAAAGTTTGAAAATTTTCTGAAAAATATGAAACAGATGTAACATGCTAGTTCAAAACATGTTCCATAACCTAATCTTATTTGTCCCAAATATGGTATACATACGTACACATCTTCCATTACAGCTGACTTTGAGTCTGCTTTAGCTAAATGAATGAGAGACGTGTAGAGTAATAAAGGGAATGAAAATATTTGATAAAGTTTTGATAAGAAGATAATGAAATTTGAAAATATTCTGAAAAATATGAAACACATATAACATGCTAGTTCAAAATATGTTCCATAACCTAGTCTTATTTGTCCTAAGTAAGGTTTACACACGTACAAAATCTATCTCCATTACAAATGCCTGTGAGTCTGCTTTAGTTTAATGAAGGAGAGACGTGTAGAGCAATAAAGGGAATGAAAGTATTTGATAACGTTTACATATGAAGATAATAAAGTTTGAAAATTTTCTGAAAAATATGAAACAGATGTAACATGGTAGTTCAAAATATGTTCCGTGACTTAACCTTATTTTTTTCCAAATAAGGTGTACATACCTACAAAATCTTCACATCTTACCTTTTATTTCCATCAGCTTTGTGTGTACAGGTACGGAAAAAACTTATATATACTTTTCAGCATTTCTTTAGAACAGCTCCTGAGGTAGATTTTTTCAGACTATTTTGCGCTTTGTTTTATTGATGAAGTATAAAGACGCAGGTAGGTGCAGCTAGTTTGCATAATTTATAAAAGTTCGCTTACTCGTGGTAGAAGTACAAACCTCTCTATGGCAACTGCTTTTTGGCACTATAAAACATGACAAAAGAAACATTTTTTATGAGCGCAGAAAAGCTCCATTATCCTCAAAAGCATTTTTACATTTTTAAATTCTGGATCACCATATTTATATTCTGAGTTTCGTATCTTTTGTTCTTCGGAGAAAATGGTAACTAATGCATAACCGCGTAATGTGGGTTCAGCCTGTGTCATCGGGTTTGAATCTTTTCTACAGAATTTTTTAATATATTTTTAATATGTATTATCCTTCCCTATTTTATATTTCTAATGCATTTATGAAAATAAAACATTTAAAAATACTCTTTTGACGTGAGAAAATTAAGGAGTTCTGGTTCATGAATTAACTCCTTTATCTAAATGTTAAATCAAGAAGAAGTTTTCGTTGTTCATTTCGTTAAATCCTTTTAGCATGCAGGGTTTAACCCTTTGCTTACGAGTGGGATAGCGTCAATACCAAACGATAAACCTTTCAAAAAGACAGGTATTTGACATACACTATACCAAACAGTTCGATCTCCCTTTGCAAACATTGGCGTCTGGCATTGGTGTCCATGGCATTGGCGTCCATTTGTCTGGCATTGGCGTCCATAGACGCCAATGCCTGCAAAGAACGATCGAACTGTTTGGGATAGGGTATGTCAAATTCCTGCCTTTTTGAAAGGTTTTTTGTCTGGGATTGACGTTATCCAACCCGTAAGCAAAAGGTTAAGGCATAGGGTGATTTTCCAGTATTTATATACAGTGTTCCTAAGAAAGTTACGCACCACTATAAATTTGTATGGAACGGTTTATGAGTATACACGTTAGATTTAACTGTAATAAAGTGATCATATACTATCGAATAAGAGTGATTGCAGCTCCTTTAGCGATATTCCCTTTAACGATAAAGATATTCAGTATAATGAACACAGCCACAAAGCAAGGTAGACTAAGAAAACCATTGGGAAAATGTAGGGAATTGCGTAATTTGTAGGAATTGATATCAGTAACGAAAAGCTTATATGGAATGCAATAGATATCTATCAGGAAGTTGTATTTCGCAAAGAACCATTTTGTCCCAACCGGGATTCTAACCACGGATTTTTATACTGGCCAGCCGAATCTCTACCTTTGACGTACTGGGACTGAATTGCAAGCACGGATTGTGGAATTGAACTCTGCATTCTTCACCCTCCAATGTTAGATTGGCGTGCAACACGACAATCTGACTGACCACCTTCTGCTATTTTTTCCCCAGTTTAGCCTCTTGATGTTATTTTTATCCTTCAGGTTAGTTTTCTGTGTGATCGTTGTTCTCCCGATTTGAAATCGTCTCTTAATATCCAAGCGTATTCTGAATCTGTGCTAGGTGTACTAGGACCATTCTCAAACCTCCAACGTCTTTGCACTATCCTACAGGGTTAATTTCTTCGGGTGCTAATGTAAAGAACATCGCTGCTCCCAACCGTGAATTGAACCGTGGATTTCAATACTGGCCAGCCGACGCTCTACCGTTGAGCTACTGTGATGGTATTGCAAATCATATTGCCAATGTGAACTCTGTAATCTTCAGGCCTTGTAACACGGTGAGACCTCAAGGCCTGGCAAAGTACTTGGTAATTACGCGAGTTCAATTGTTCATTGTTGCTGACGGATGGAATTTTGACCAGGTTGTACGCTAGATTCCTGTACATGCAGTTCTTGATTGCTTTAGCATTCCTCAAGAGGACAACCACTCGCTTATAACGCGTCGTAAATGTAATAGTGGTATTTATATACAGTCCATTTCTACTAATTACATAATATTCTACAACTTTGCGACTATCTTGCTAAGTTACCGAGTGCTTTATGTTAACTTCTTACGTTATGTACTAGGGATGCTACAACCACTTTTAATCGATTGTACACTTTACCATCGATTTAATGTCCACTTACGAGTTCATGTCCACTTATATTTCACATGTCTGTCAGCTGCATGTTGTATACAAACAGAAACATAATTATTGTGTATTTTTATTGTATTCTGGGAACATTTTGTTCTTGTGAATTTAAATAAAAAATTCGTGTTAATACGATTAAAAGCAGATAACCACTCCAAATTCAGTTATTCAGAAATACCTCAAAATTCATTCAGATAAGCAATTTTTTTAAGTTAACCACAAGAAATGCATCGTTTCAAATTCAAATTTGAAACAGCGTGCTTAATTTATATTTACTAATTTGTTTCTACTATTTATACAATTCTTTTCAACTTAATAATTAGTTTTTCTTCACGCGTCTCTGTTTGTGGCGGAGTACGTTTTCCTAGCTTTTGAAATGGACACTTAAGTGTATGTAGATCGACGTAATGTGTACACTCATGGGCTTTTCCTTACAAAGTTTTGGATTGCTTAAGTACTTTCCTGGGTAGCATGTATATCGAAAGTGGCAAAGCAATATTACAATTTAATGTCTCCCCCCACTAAAATCCAAATCATTCCTGAACGTAGCTGCGCTCAAAATGACCTCTAATCGGGGAGGAGAGAGGGGCGAATCACCAGGAAATATCCTCCACATCTGCAATTTTCCTCGTGAGATTTTACCAGTTTCCAACGCCAGCATTTTTGCGAGATTTGCACCTACAGGTATCGGAAATCTAATATTCGCTTTTCAACTTTCCTTTAGCACGTCGCCGACCGATGGAAAAAAAAAACATTTTTATTTTACTTTTCTTATGCTTTTCTTTTCCACCTAAGTATAAAGACGCAGAGAGGTGCTGCCAGTTTGAATAATTTATTTAAAAAAAAAAAAGAAAAAAAAAAAACCTGACTTGTTTTTCTCGGCGGGTGCAGCAGATGCCTTTCTGTGGCGAAGGTTCCTGTCTCAAAGAAATCAAAACTCCTACCTATGGATATTTTTCCTCATTTTCTTTTTTCCAGGAGCATTTTTGAGAGGACAGAAAAGCCTCATTATCATCGAAAACAGTTTCTTTAAAAAAAAATTCTGGACCGCCATATTTATATTCTGAGTTTTGTATCTTTTGTTCTTCGGGGAGAATAGCAAGAAATATATAAATGCATGATGGAGGTTCGGCTGGGGTCATCAATTTTGAATCTTTTCTGGGGGAATGTTTGAATATTTTGTGTACGGATTATCGTCCGCTATTTTATAGGTTCAATACAGTTATAAAATTTTTTAAGTACATTCATGCTACGTTATATGGCCGACATGCGTTCCTGAAAAGTTGGCAGTAATGCATCATTTACATAATAAAACAACTTAGCTGTGTATGTCTGTTTGTCTGTGTATGCGGTCAGTAGCGGGAAATCTTGGCGTCGTAGTGCATGGAAGTATGGTGCACAGGTACTTAAAGATCCGGAAAGGTGCACCTCATCGTTATTTTTTATTTTAATTCGAATTAGTTTTTCAATTATTTTATGTTTTAATGTTTTCACACAAACCAGTATCTTAGAGACTGAAAATATTGTTACAGAGTTTCTATCTTCACACCATCGGAAAGAATGTGTTTACAATAGTGATTGAATCGGATTCGAAGGAGAATTCTTTCTTATATTTTTATTTTTTAATGTAGAGGAGACCGGTGTACAATGGACACATTTCGGCGTTTTAATTTTAAACGATGAGCAAATTTATCGCTTTAAATCAGTATACATATTGTTTATGTGTATATTCATTATGCTACACTTACTTCAAAATAACAATTACCATTACTTTTTGCTGTAGAATTTTTTAAACGACAAGTTACAAAGTGGATAGTTGTATAATGGTCCACAATATGCGGTACTATGTACCGCGGCTATATTTTCTAAGGAATATGAAAATGGTTCATCTGTACATTAAAAAATCTGATGTGGGCAACACATGACTTTCCTTATATAATGCAATGAATTTACTGCTTTTACAGTTAAAAGAAATGTTATTCTTATAGTAGATACTTATACTCGTTCCAAGATATTGAATTTTTTCAATTAGTCGCCATTTTTATTGATTTATCGTCATTTTTATCCATTTGGCGAGATTTTTGTTAATTTAGCAACAATTAAAAATGTCGCCAAGTAGGCGACATTCCGCCAAATTCGTTGCTAAAATCTCGCCAAGCGTTGTGGACGGAGAAATAAGTTATTCTTACAACAGATAAATGACTATCGTCATTCAAATGCAAAAGTATTACTCAAAGTATATTTTTTTCATGAATGGAACAAGCTAGTTCCACTAGAATGATGTCACCAAATTTATCGCATGGTATTACATATGATAAGTGAACATGTTTCTCAATAGGAAATATATTTTTTTTTATTTTATATGACTTGTTGATAATTTTTTTTAATGTGCAATATCTCGAGAACGGTTCATGTTAGCGTTCTAAAATTTATGTCAATCGTTTTCTAATGAGAAATACATAAGAAATGTCTATTTGCGTAAATTTGTTTTCTTTTTTTTACGATTTTTTCAAAATTTCACTCAAAAATTTAGGGGGAGTTCTAAACATTCGATTGCGTATAAAAACAATAGGCTTCCAGTGTTTACGGATTGTAACTTTAGTACCAAATTTCGTTCGAATCGGTCCATTCGTTCGTCAGTTATCGTCTCCAAAGGCTCACTGACACACACACACACACACACACACACACACACACATACTTTCACACACACACATACACACACACACAGAGACATCACTTCAAAAATGTTTGATTCGTGATCAGGGATGCTTGAAACGTGCTCTCCTGTCTAAAACTCGAATTCGAATTTTCGACCCCGTCACAATACTTTCCCTATGTATATAAGGAAAGTAAGAATGATTTATTAAATATGTAAACGCAAAAAATAGATTTCAGTAAGTTATCGCATATCGACTACTAATGGTCATATTTTCAATTAAAATTTCACAATTGCCAACTGTTACTCTTTAAAATATCAAAATTTTTTTTTTTGAAGTTTAACAATAGTTTTTCAATTTAGAAGGATATTATAGCACACAAAATGGAAGTGTGTGTGTGGGGGGGGGGAAGGGGGGAATGAAATCTATTCAATTCACAAAGCAATAATAAATGGAGATTAAAATTTTCAAATGACACACTAAAATATTTTTGTGCAACTTAGAGTCTAATATATTATTTTCCTTATAATGTATAAGGAAAGTAATGTGACGGGGTCGAAAATTTGAAATCGAGTTTTCGACGGGAGAGAACGTTTCAAGCATCCCTGATCACGAATCAAACATTTTTGAGGTGATGTCTGTGTGTGTGTGTGTGTGAATTATGTGTATCGGTGTGTGTGTCAGTGAGCCTGTGCTGACGATATCTCACGAAAGAGTGGAGGGATATTCGAATGACATTTGGCACACAAATCACAATTCGTGAACACTGGAAGCCTATTGTTTTTATACGTAATCGAATGTTCAGAATCCCCTAAATTTTCTAGTAAAATTTTGAAAAAATCATCAAAAAATCAATACCTTTAATAAAGTTACGCAAACAGACATTTCTTATGTAATTTTTCAATAGAAAACGATTGACATAAACATTAAATAGCTAGAACAAACCATTCTCGAGATATTGCACATTTTTAAAATAAATTTATCAAAAAATCCCGTAATTAAATAAAATCTATTAACTGTTGAGAAACATGTTCACTTTTCATATGTAATATCATGCAATATATTGGGTGACATCATTCTCGTGGATCTAGCTCGTTCCATTCATGAGAAAAGATACTTTGAGAAATACTTTTGCATTTGAACGCCAATAATCATTTATATGCTATAAGAATAACATATTTCTCCTTCCATAACGCTTGGCGAAATTTTGGCGACGAATTTGGCGGAATGTTGCCAACTTGACGGCGTTTTTAATTGTTGCCAAATTAGCAAAAATCTCGCCAAATTGATAAAAATGACGGTAAATCAATGAAAATGACGACTAATTGAAGAAAGTTCAATATCTTGGATGGAATATAAGTATCTACTATAAGTATAACATTTTTTTAACTGTAAAAGTAGTAAAATCATTGCATTATATAAGGAAAGTCATGTGTTGCCCACATCAGACTTTTTTTTAATTTAAATTACCCTAATTATGAGTATAATTAACCAGTATTTTTTATAGTTGTAGTATAGGGTGCAGAATATATGGAGATAAAAATAAATAGAAAGATAAAACAATTTTGAATACATGGGAATATTCTTTATTATTTCAGTTCTACGTTGCATTGGACTAATAATTTATTTTTTCAAAACTGACAGTTTAAATAAATTTTTTGGATTTGCGGGAATGTCGCCAAATTGGCGACTTTTTTTAATGTTGCCAAATTAATGAAAATCTCGCCAAATGGTTAAAAATGGAGCTAAATCAATGAAAATGACAACTGATTGACAACTGATCTTGGAAATAAAATAAGTATCTACTAGAAGAAAAACCTACTTTTTTTTCTGTAAAAGTAGTAAATTCATTGCATTATATAAGGAAAGTCATGTGTTGCCCACATCAGATATTTTCGTGATACCTCAGGTTCCGAAGGCATATTATAATATCTTGAATATTTATGAAAGATACATAAACATCTTTAGAAATACAAAAACATTTTAATTATACTGTTGTTGCTTTTATCGCACAAAATCATAATTTATATTGATTCTTTCAATGACTAAATCAATGTAATAAATGAATTTTATAAGAAATTTTACAAGAATATAATCAGCATGGCATTAACTTCCGTCTTTACATATTACGCTCATGGTGTAAAATATCTTCTGTTTCAGTGTATTCTGTTTCCCTATGCGTAGACATATTAGATAATATAGAATCATCAGAACTTTCAGATATATTTAAAATATTATTTTTCCTTTTCTTTGCGCCAGGTTGTGGAGCTTTAGTTTTGCTTTTATATTTTTTTGAAGTAATAAAAATATATTTTTGAATATTCTTTCGAGCTTTGATTGAAGCGGCTGTTTTTATTTTAAATGTTGTTCTTCTTTCTGTATGGCTTCTTCTTCTAGAATGTTTTGAGCTGGTGCATCAGTTGGCATTACTGATGACCCTCTTCTCTTTATACTTACTGAATAACCTGAAAAGCATTGAGTTAGAGGACAATTTCTTCAGAAGATCAAATTATGTCAGATGATTTTTCAACGATAATTGTGTTGGAATTACTGGAAAACCCGACATGCTTGGCAGTCACAAAACTGAAAACAATATGACGATTAAAAGTTGTTGACTTTTTCTGCCTAAGCAAAATTTTAGGATATCGAACTCTAAAATGGTATAGCTAAATTTTTGCTGTTGAATTTTTTTCCATACCTCTGACATATTTTTAGATTAATCATTGCACATTCATAAGCGAATTTCCTTGTCATTTTAAATATAAGTCCATGATGTATAGCAGCATCTACAATGTAATTTACCATCGTTTCTTTTTCTTCCTTTGAGAATAGGTGCATGTTTGCATACTTAAACACAAACCTAATGGATGATGTGCTCTCACTTTTCACTTAGTTGCTTTTGAGAACATATATTTTTGAACAACGTACTAAAAGTGTCGTTTTTGCAATATCTGGTTCTTTGCAGATAGAGAAAAAGGATCTATTTATTATCAATAGCAGAAATTTTTCTGCCTGCTTCATGACTTCATTTGGCACAGTTCCTTTACCAGATTTTTGTGGTTTGTTGCCCAGCATTCCTAAAACCAAACAAAAACATTATGTACACATATTTTTAAAATAAATTTATATTTGTAATAACAAAATTATACAGAATTGACATTCTGAAATTATTATATTTTTGATAAATGATCTATGAACCTTTCGTGCTCGTAATTTTGCCTCTTCTGATCGAAAAATGGTTTATTCGTGATAGAATTTACATATAGTTTTTGAAGTATGTACTATGCTTGTACATTTCTATACCTTGTACAAGATATGACCCTACCTCTAAGACTTAAAAACAGTTCTAATTATTATTCTGTGAGATGGCTGATTTCACTTACTCTTTATAGATTCCATCCAATTTTCTAAGATATAGAATTAAAAATATATTAATTAGCTTAAAATGTTTTTTTTTTAATGATTCTGTTTGATTAATTCTTGTTTTAAAATATCATATATATGGCTTCGTGTTATCAAATCTTAATTATATTTTTTGTTATCATTCATTACCTCCATTGTCTTTTGCTATATTTGGAATTTTGAGTTATAACACTTAAATTGCGTAAACTAGGAGTTAAATCATACATAAATGATTCATTACAACCAAAGGATTCATCAATATTCACAGAACACCAACAATATTTACATTTAATTTTGCATGACATTTAAAAGCCTAAAAGGCATGTTCACTTTGGATTTTACATAATTTAACCCAAGCTGAAAGGGATGTTCCTGTCAAATGATGCATGGAAAATCTCGAAAGATTCAACTCTGATGCCTTAAAATATGTCTTTGACATTGTAATAGGTGACGAAACGTGGAATTATTCTTATGAGCAGGAAACAAGACAACAGTCTACTTTGTGGGTGTTTCAAAATGAACCAAATCCCACAAAAGTTGTTTGTGCACGAAGTGTTTCAAAGAAAATAATTTCACGTTTTGGTAAATCCGGCTACGTTTCAACCTTTTCTTTGAAAGATCGTAGAACAGTATATGCTGATTGGTATACGACAATTTGTTTACCTGAAATAGTTGCTCAAATCAGAAAAAATAATGCGAAACATCGGACTATTCTTCATCATAATAACGCAAGCTCACATAATACATTTCAAACTATCAATTATTTTAAGAATGAAAAAATTGATTTGATAAGTTATTGTCATTATTCGTCCAATTTAGCATCCAATGATTATTTCTTATTTCCAGCAATCAAAACTAAAATCCTTGGTTAAGGATTTAACAGCTCAGAAAAGGCAGTTTGAATCTTATACATGTTTCTGATATACCATCATCCGAATGGTATAACTGTTTTGAAAATTGGTTTACTCGAACGAAAAATTATGTTGATGCTGATGGCGAATATTTTGAAAAGAATAAAATGATTTATTTTTATGGAAAAATATTTTATGTATTATTTTCAAAAAACTTAAATACTAGCCTACGTAGAATATCAGCTATTCGTTCGCTTCTGCAATAATATAAAATTGCGCTCAAAAATTCGTCCAAATGCTCTATTTCTTCATACTTAGGTGATTTTACTTTGCATGATTTTCGAAAGTTGAAATTCGTATTGGCGACGGACGATTTTTGATTTTTGCTCGACAGCCAATAATTTATTTTCAAGCTTTTCCATCTCTTTTGTTCGACCCTAATGTCTGTTTTTATGGATGCAATGTTTAGATGTACGGATGTAATGTTTACTTGTACGGATGTAATGTCTTGTTCCATCTCTTCTTGTCCGGTTTTCATTTCGGCTTGAGCAACTTTGATTTCTTCTTTCACTTCATCTTTTTGCTCGACAGCCAATAATTTCTTTTCAAGCTTTTCCATCTCTTTTGTTCGACCCTAATGTCTGTTTTTACGGATGCAATTTTTAGATGAACGGATGTAATGTCTACTTGTACGGATGTAATGTCTTGTTCCATCTCTTCTTGTCCGGCTTTCATTTCGGCTTGAGCAACTTTGATTTCTTCTTTCACTTCATCTTTTTGCTCGACAGCCAATAATATCTTTTCAAGCTTTTCCATCTCTTTTGTTCGACCCTAATGTCTGTTTTTACGGATGCAATGTTTAGATGTACGGATGTAATGTTTACTTGTACGGATGTAATGTCTTGTTCCATCTCTTTTTGTCTGGTTTTCATTTCGGCTTGAGCAACTTTGATTTCTTCTTTCCCTTCATCTTTTTGCTCGACAGCCAATAATTTCTTTTCAAGCTTTTCCATCTCTTTTGTTCGACCCTAATGTCTGTTTTTACGGATGCAATGTTTAGATGTACGGATGTAATGTCTACTTGTACGGATGTAATGTCTTGTTCCATCTCTTCTTGTCCGGCTTTCATTTCGGCTTGAGCAACTTTGATTTCTTCTTTCACTTCATCTTTTTGCTCGACAGCCAATAATTTCTTTTCAAGCTTTTCCATCTCTTTTGTTCGACCCTAATGTCTGTTTTTACGGATGTAATGTCTTGTTCCATCTCTTCTTGTCCGGTTTTCATTTCGGCTTGAGCAACTTTGATTTCTTCTTTTACTTCATCTTGAACAGATTTAATGTATTTTTTTATCACAGCCTGTCTCATTTTCATTTCATCCTTAATATCCTCTCTCACGGCTTTAATCTTCGCCTTCATCGTTTCTTGTTCGGTTGTTCTCGCTTCTTTAATATCGTCTTATCCGGTTTTCATGGCTTTCATATCGTCCTTCATCTCTTCTTGTCCTGCTTTCATTGCCTTCATGAATTACATCATCTCGCTTAATTGTTCTTCCATTATTTCCCTAGTTGGAGGAGCATATCCGCTATCAAGTTTCCAGAAACCCCACTCCTGACATCAATATGTTGCGACATATCCAATGTTACCCTGGGTGTAATTTCAGGATACAAGAATGAGTGCAAATTTCAGGTTACTAACAAGTTTATCTACAAGAAAAACGTAAACAGAAACAATATACAGCAAAGACATCGATAACTATTTCACAAAATCACTAAACAACTGTTCAATATAACTCGAATCTCATCAACTACTCCCCATCTGAGCGGTGACTCCTTCTATATACTCTGCATAGAAACTTCTAGAATGGAGCTGGTATCTCCCAGAATATTCTTTATTTTGAGAAAGTTTTCGAATCTGTGAAAGTCGACAAATTTGCGATAAATAGCCAAATCCGGCAACCCGGTGACGAGTGTTCAAATCTGAAAACAACGTAATAGGAATGGCGGCCTGTAAAGGTGTTTTTCCTTTCTTAATCTTTTGTACTCCTAAGGAAATCCAAAATCTACAATTGCAGCAAAATAAAAAATCTGATGTGTGCAACACATGACTTTCCTTATATAATGCAATGAATTTGCTACTTTTACAGTTAAAAAGAATTTTATTCTTATAGTAGATACTTATATTCTTTCCAAGATATTGAATTTTCTGCAATTAGTCGTCATTTTCATTGATTTAGCGTCATTTTTATCAATTTGTCGAGATTTTTGCTAATTTGGCAACAATTAAATATGCCGCCAAGTTGGCCGACATTCTGCCAAATTCGTCGCCAAAATCTCGCCAAACGTTATGGACGGAGAAATAAGTTAGTCTTACAACAGATAAATGACTATTAGCGTTCAAATACAAAATTATTACTCAAAGTATCTTTTTTCGTGAATGGAAAGCACTAGATCCACGAGAATGATGTTACCCAATTTATGGCATGGTATTACATATGAAAAGTGAACATGTTTCTCAATAGGAACTATTTTTTTTTATTTTATATAACTTTTTGATAATTTTTTTGAAAAATGTGCAATATCTCGAGAACGGTTCATGTTAGCGTTCAAAAATTTATGTCAATCGTTTTCTAATGAAAAATTACATAAAAAATGTCTATTTGCGTAACTTTATTAGCGGTTTTGATTTTTTGACGATTTTCTCAAAATTTCACTCGAAAATTTAGGGGGGTTCTGAACATTCGATTGCGTATAAAAACAATAGGCTTCCAGTGTTTACGGACTGTCATTTTTGTACCAAATTTCGTTCGAATCGGTCTATTCGTTCGTCAGTTATCGTCTCCACAGGCTCACTGACACACACACACACACACATACTTTCACACACACACACCCACAGACACACACATCACTTCAAAAATGTTTGATTCTTGATCAGGGATGCTTGAAACGTGCTCTCCCGTCGAAAACTCGAATTCGAATTTTTGACCCCGTCACAATACTTTCCTTATACATTATGTATATAAGGAAAGTAACAAGATTGAAAGAAATATTACTATAACCTGAAAGATGATATTATTGAACCATCTACTCATATCGTATTAAAATTATAACCAAAGTCCCTAACCGTTGCCACTCACATGCATATAAAGATTAGTGTTGCCAAAAAAGTATTCATGTTAGGAAAATGATTAAGGACAAATTTAAATGAGGTGTGATACGACATGTAGATATATGGCATATGAAAATGTATGAAAAATTCGAAATTTATCAACGAATTCAAACATGCATGGAATTCCTCCATACCCAGCAATTTCCACATTTTAGTAAGTATTCCTACCTTATATCTGCAATTTAATATTCGCTTGTAATCTTCATTTTGTGATCACGATTTTGTTTTAGGCTTTTTCTTGCGCTTTACATTTTAGCCTAAGCACGAAGACGGGAAGAGTTGCCATTCTGAATAATTTATAAACGCTGGATCGTCTCCTCTTAGCGGTCGAAGCAGATGTTCTTTACGGCGCTATTTTCTGCCGTTAAAAGTATCAAAATTCTTATCTATGGTATTTTCCTCCTGTATTATTTTTGTTTTATCAAGGACAATTTAAGAGCTGCAAAACGCCTTCGTTATCGCCCAGAGCAATTTCTTTAAATGCATAGATACCTAATCATCATGTTCATATTTTGAATTTTGGATCTTCTGCTTTTTGAGCAGAGAAAAAAAAATAAATTTACGCATGAAAAATGGATTTGTTTTCTTTTTTTTTCGGGGTGGGGGAGGACGTCTTTGAATTAGAATGTTTTCCAGGTAACATTGAATATTTTCAACTGACCGCAGGATGAAGAAGAAAAATGTAGAATATCTTGAAGATGAAGAATATTTTGAAAATACATAATACTTTGAAGGTGCAAAATACCTTGAAGATACAGAATATCTTGAAGATACAGAATATCTTGAAGATACAGAATACCTTGAAGTTGCAGAATAATTTGAAGATTCAAAATACCTTGAAGTTGGAAAATCTCTTGATACAGAATATCTCGCAGATACAGAATATTTTGAAGATACAGAGTATCTTGAAGATATAAAATACCCAGAAGTTGCAAAATATTTTGAGGATACAGAATATATTGTAGAAGTAGAATAGTTTGAAAATGTGCAATATCTTCAGAAAATCGTTTTTTCATTCCCTGCAATATAAGGTAAAGTATTGGGACATAATTGGAAAAATGTTCGAAAATTGAAACTCAAGTGTTCGACAGTATATACGTTATTTTCTGACTTAATTTTGTTTATTTTTTTCTTTAATGTACTACCGTTTCCTGTGATAAGTTCGATAAGTTAAAAAATATAAAGTCGAATTCAATGCAAAATTAAAAGGAACACATACTATTTGTTAAACAGTATTTATTTATTCATATAGTCAGGATGAAATTCAGAAACTATATTTTAAAGCAAGGGTTCGCATTTTCCACTTCTAAGAGAAGTAATACAGGTGAATTGTATAAGTGGCGAGTCACACATATCAAAGATATATATGATAATTCACTTCGTCTTGGATAAAAAAAGGAAAGCATATGAGAACATTTTGTTCACATGGGCAGTTGTCATGTAAAATATGTTAGGAATTATCACTGGTTTATAATAATATATTATCAGGTTAAGAGCTTTATAAAAAGTATTATCCGATTAAATGCTTTATGAAAAGTATTATCATGGGGTAATATAGCTTTCTATAAAACATTAATAATTTCAACTTTCTGTACATACATAGTATATGTATAGAAAGTTTGTTAGAAATGTTCTAATTTATGATTTTAACGATTAAACATATTTTGGGCACGCTTGAATACAAATATAATGCTGTTAATGCGATAAATGTGTATAGGTGAGTGCATGAACAGCATTATCTCTAAAACATAATGTTGAAGGGTACTTAATCCTGTTCTAAAACATATATACACCAAATTTCATGATCTAACGACGCGTAGATTTCTAGCTATAGACAGCACACACACACACGTCTTACTTCATTATGTAAGATGAAGAAAATATGAAGTAAGGGAAATGAGCCCTTAAGAATTGCGGTCTTTTAGCATTTTCCTAAGGTAAAAAAACAATCTTTATGAGAATACGATCTTCTATTTTTTAAACAAGTAGAGTATGTATCTTTCACGGATTTGAGTCCTCGCAGAGGGCGTATCTGTCGCTAGCTGAGGCTGCTGAAAATTCTTGTTAATAAATTAACCCCTGAATGCGGACATGACAGCTGGTAAAAGAAAAATAATGTTTTGGATATAGTTTGAAGCAGGGTTCAATGATTTAAATCAAATTATTTAAATCATTGATTTAAATAATGATTTAAATCTAGGAAAAAATCATTCTATTTAAATTAAAAGATTTTAAATCATACAAAACATTTACTTTTTAAGTGTTATAAACATCTTTTTGAATGTACATTGTATTTTTACATAGCAAAATTCCTCTATATAAAATAATAAATTCATTGTAGCATCGTCTGTAGTATATGTATAAGCATGTACTCCACTTCAAATTTGCATGTAAGAAGAATCAGATAAAAGTAGTGCAAGGAAAATAATTTATAATTCCTACTTTCTTCTTATTTCGTGCTGCAAAAATATACTACATAAGAGTGCATTTATTTACCAGTTGCCGATGTGTATTATTATCTTCTTATCAGCCTATATTATCAGCTCTATCTTATCATGAGAGGTAACAAAAGGCAAGAAATGGGGCTGTCACAGTGAGTTGATATTTTCATCTTATCAGCCACCCATGAGAGGGAGGGAACAAAAGGCAAGCAATGGGGCTATAACAGTGAGTTGTTATTTTCTTCTCCAGCAATGACCCCCCATTATCCCATTCTTGAAAAAATGGATGTAGTATTGGTTACGAAATAGTTACAAGCTATTTTCTTATTGGTTATTTATTAAAGACTGCGTCTCAGCTCAGGTTTAAACCTGTTATCCTTTCTCAATTCTTTTCTGAAGCTACAGAGATCCCTTGTATTATGCTACTAATACTCGTAGCAATAATACCTTGGTGCAGAGTATTGTAGACTTTAATTACAATTTTATTTAAGCTAAGCTGATTTTATAATGGCAGGTAGAGAAAAATATAATGTCTGGAACTATTTCCGTGAAATTAAAACTAAATCAAGAAAATGATTATGTGCCACGTGTAAAATTTTATGGGAAAGACATCCAAGGTATTGTAACTCGTCTGAAACTCCATTACTCAAGTTGCAGAACTGCTGAAAATAATTTCACTGATTGCTGTGTAGATGATCATCAACAATCAAGTTTTTCCATTGATCCTCAACCCAGTACTTCTACTTCCAGTGTTTGCAATTTTTCAATAAAATTTTCCACGCAGAAAAGGGAACCAGAAACAACAGAATCGTTCTTTCCAAAGAAATTAAGAATGGACTCTTTTATAACACGTACAACACAAGAGCAGAAAAAAGAATTGGATAACCAGATAGCATTATACCATATATGCTGCAAATTCAGCTTTCCATAAAGGACAAAATGCAAAATTTAGAAAGTGCATCTAGAAATTAAGACCGGGCTACACAGTTCTAAGAGAATCAGCTATTAGTGGTCATCTTCTCACAGATGTCTATCATGATGAACTCAAAAAATGTTCAAAAAACATAAAAAATGAAAGTGTTTCTCTAAGCATTGACGGTTAGTCATCTATATAATAAAAGGCAATGTCTGTGTGTCTGTCTGTCTGTGTGTCTGTCTTATACACTATACGTTTCGCGACCGCGCGTCGGAGAGCTACGAAATTTGGCAATCGGAGACCCGGGGGGGGGGGAGGGAAGGGGACACGTGAAAACCGATTTTTAAAATTTTAATTATTTTTTTATTTATTTAATGTTTTATGCGATTTCGACCGTTTTTTGCCCTTTTTGCCCTTTTTTCTCCACGATCCAGACATCGTAGAAAAAAACAAATTACACCATCGGAAAGAGCAGAGAATTTCGAGTAAAAATATATCAATTTGAAATCTGAATTTCGATTTCTAATATTTTTTAAAGATTTTAAAACAAAAGTCACTTTTTGCTCAAGAAAACGATTTTTGGTTTTTAAATTCTCGCATCGTGAAAAGTACTCATAATTTCGACTAATAATTTACATTTTCAGAAAGGTCAAACATCTGGCATTCTTACAAGTCCAATCTGGTCCAGAAATAATGAAAATTGCCTTCAGGATCGCAATTTTAAAGACGTCATGATTTTAAATTTCTCGGCGTTCCGCTCGGCGTGCCGCTTCGTTTCTCCCCCGCTGAAGCAGGGAAGGTGGTGGGTGGGGACGTCAAGGTGGAGGTGACGTCACGGTTCTGAATAGAGCGCCTTTGCTCTATATAAATTATTATATTTATATTTTAAATGATGGGACGATCTGGATTTTTTAGATGTATATTTTAACTTTTGGATATTTTAATTTTATGGATATTTTAAATGATGGAACAATGAAACAATGGAATGAGGATGATGGAATTAAGCATATGGTCATTTTAAATTGCAAATTAGCGCGCGGGAAGTTAGCGGTAGGCCCGGGTTCGATTCCCGCCACTGCCAAAACTGCCGCCGTGTTTACGTGGAATACGATCACGTTAAATATGTGGGTCCGTAAGTCCTTCCGAGAGGTTGGTGGTAGGGGAAGGAGGATACGGCCCCTGTGGATGCCTCCCCCACTGGGTTCACGTCTAAATTGGGTGAATATGTAGAAAGTTATGGAGATTGTCGCGGAGGGCGCGGCAGCCCAGTGGTTAGCGCGCGGGAATTGCACTCAGTAGGCCCGGGTTCGATTCCCGCCACTGCCAAAACTTACGCCACGTTCACGCAGAGTACGATCACGTTAAACATGTGGGTTCGTGAGTCCTTCCGAGAGGTTGGTGGTAGGGGAAGGAGGGTACGGTCTAAATTGGGTGAATAAAAAGAAAGTTATGGAGATTGTCGCGGAGGGCGAAGTAGCCCAGTGGTTAGCGCGCGGGAATTGCACGCGGTAGGCCCGGGTTCGATTTCCGCCACTGACATGGAGTACGATCACGTTAAACATATGGGTCCGTATGTTTTTCCGAGAGGTTGGTGGTAGGGGAAGGAGGGTACGTTCCCTGTGGATGCCTCCCCCACTGGGTTCCGGTCTAAATTGGGTGGCACATCCTGGCCGTCCAACCAGTTACCAGGCCCGGGTTCGATTCCCAAAATTGCCGCCGTGTTTACGCGGAGTACGAGCACGTTAAACATGTGGGTCCGTGAGTCCTTCCGAGAAGTTGGTGGTAGGGGAAGGAGGGTACGGTCTAAATTGGATGAATAAAAAGAAAGTTATGGAGATTGTCGCGTAGGGCAAAGTAGCCCAATGGTTAGCGCGCGGAAATTGCACTCGGTAGGCCCGGGTTCGATTCCCAAAATTGCCGCCGTGTTTACGCGGAGTACGATCACGTTAAACATGTGGGTCTGTAAGTCCTTCCGAGAGGTTGGTGGTAGGGGAAGAAGGGTACGGTCCCTGTGGATGCTTCTCCCACTTGGTTCCGGTCTAAATTGGGTGAATAAAAAATAAGTTATGAAGAATATCGCGGAGGGTGAAGTACCCCAGTGGTTAGTGCGCGGGATTTGCACTTGGTAGGCCCGGGTTCGATTTCCAAAATTGCCGAATAAAAATAAAGTTATGGAGATTGTCGCGGATGGCACGGTAGCCCAGTGGTTAGCGCGCGGGAATTTCACTCGGTAGGCCCGGGTTCGATTCCCGCCATTGCCAAAACTGCAGCCGTGTTCACGCGGAGTACGATCACGTTAAACGTGTGGGACTGCAAGTCCTTCCGAGAGGTTTGTGGTAGGGGAAGGAGGGTACGGTCTCTTTGGATGCCTCCCCCATTGGGTTCCGGTCTAAATTGTGTGGCACTTCCTGGCCTTCCAAGCAGTTACCTTACACCTTTCTGGTAGGTCGCGCCAACGAGTTTGCCACGGTCAGAATTTTCAAGGGTAGCGAACAGGCTGGTCGCCAAAGGCGGCTAGTCTTAAATAATAAAAGGCAATGTCTGTGTGTGTGTCTGTGTGTCTGTGTGTCTGTCTGTCTTATACACTATACGTTTCGCGACCGCGCGTCGGAGAGCTATGAAATTTGGCAATCGGAGACCCTGGGGGGTGGGAAGGGGACACGTGAAAACAGATTTTTAAAATTTTAATTATTTTTTTTGTTATTTAATGTTTTATGCGATTTCGACCGTTTTTTGACCTTTTTGCTCTTTTTTCTCCACGATCCGGACATCGTAGAAAAAAACAAATCACACCATCGGAAAGAGCAGAGAATTTCAAGTAAAAATATATCAATTTCAAATCTCAGGGACAAATTCTAATATTTTTTTATGATTTTAAAACAAAAGTCACTTTTGACTCAAAAAAACGATTTTTGGTTTTTAAATTCTCGCATAGTAAAAAGTACTCATAATTTCGACTAATAATTTACATTTTTAGAAAGGTCAAACATCTGGCATTCTTACAAGTCCAATCTGGTCAGGAAATATTCCGTATTGCCCACAGGATCGGGATTTTAAAAGTTTCCGAATTTCAATTTCTCGGGGTTCCGCTCGGCGTGCCGCTTCTTAACCGGAGTTTCTCCCCCGCAGAAGGATGGAAGGTGGTGGGTGGGGACGTCAAGGTGGAGGTGACGTCACGGTTCTGAATAGTTCCTTTACTCCATATAAATTATTATATTTATATTTTAAATGATGGAACGATATGGATTTTTTAAATGTATATTTTAACTTTTGGATATTTTAAATGGATATTTTTATTTTATGGATATTTTAAATGATGCAACAATGAAACAATTTAATGAGGATGATGGAATTAAGCATATGGTCATTTTAAATTGCAATTTGCGCGCGGGAAGTTAGCGGTAGGTCCGGGTTCGATTCCCGCCACTGCCAAAACTGCCGCCGTGTTTACGTGGAATACGATCACGTTAAATATGTGGATCCGTAAGTCCTTCCGAGAGGTTGGTGGTAGGGGAAGGAGGATACGGCCCCTGTGGATGCCTCCCCCACTGGGTTCCTGTCTAAATTGGGTGAATATAGAAAGTTATGGAGATTGTCGCGGAGGGCGCGGCAGCCCAGTGGTTAGCGGGCGGGAATTGCACTCAGTAGGCCCGGGTTCGATTCCCGCCTCTGCCAAAACTTACGCCACGTTCACGCAGAGTACGATCACGTTAAACATGTGGGTTCGTGAGTCCTTCCGAGAGGTTGGTGGTAGGGGAAGGAATGTACGGTCTAAATTGGGTGATTAAAAAGAAAGTTATGGAGATTGTCGCGGAGGGCGGAGTAGCCCAGTGGTTAGCGCGCGGGAATTGCACGCGGTAGGTCCGGGTTCGATTTCCGCCACTGACACGGAGTACGATCACGTTAAACATATGGGTCCGTATGTTTTTCCGAGAGGTTGGTGGTAGGGGAAGGAGGGTACGTTCCCTGTGGATGCCTCCCCCACTGGGTTCCGGTCTAAATTGGGTGGCACATTCTGGCCGTCCAACCAGTTACCTTACACCTTTCTGGTAGGTCGCGCCAACGAGTTTGCCACGGTTGGAATTTGCCACGATCAGCATTTTCAAGGGTTGCGAACAGGCTGGTCGCCAAAGGCGGCTAGTCTTCTTCTTCTATATAATAAAAGGCAATGTCTGTGTGTGTGTGTGTCTGTCTGTCTTATACACTATACGTTTCGCGACCGCGCGTCGGAGAGCTACGAAATTTGGCAATCGGAGACCTGGGGGGGAGGGAAGGGGACACATGAAAACCGATTTTTAAAATTTTAATTATTTTTTTATTTATTTAATGTTTTATGCGATTTCGACCGTTTTTTGCCCTTTTTGCCATTTTTTCTCCACGATCCAGACATCGTAGAAAAAAATAAATTACACCATCGGAAAGAACAGAGAATTTCGAGTAAAAATATATCAATTTCAAATCTGAATTTTGATTTCTAATATTTTTTAAAGATTTTAAAACAAAACTCACTTTTGGCTCAAAAAATCAATTTTTTGTTTTTAAATTCTTGCATCGTGAAAAGTACTCATAATTTCGACTAATAATTTACATTTTTAGAAAGCTGAAATACCTGGCATTCTTACAAGTCTAATGTGGTCCAGAAATAATGAAAATTGCCTTCAGGATGGCAATTTTAAAGACGCCATGATTTTAAATTTCTCGGCGTTCCGTTCGTTTCTCCCCCGCTGAAGCAGGGAAGGTGGTGGGTGGGGACGTCAAGGTGGAGGTGACGTCACGGTTCTGAATAGAGCGCCTTTGCTCTATATAAATTATTATATTTATATTTTAAATGATGGGACGATCTGGATTTTTTAAATGTATATTTTAACTTTTGGATATTTTAAATGGATATTTTAATTTTATGGATATTTTAAATGATAGAACAATGAAACAATGGAATGAGGATGATGGAATTAAGCATATGGTCATTTTAAATTGCAAATTAGCGCGCGGGAAGTTAGCGGTAGGCCCGGGTTCGATTCCCGCCACTGCCAAAACTGCCGCCGTGTTTACGTGGAATACGATCACGTTAAATATGTGGGTCCGTAAGTCCTTCCGAGAGGTTGGTGGTAGGGGAAGGAGGATACGGCCCCTGTGGATGCCTCCCCCACTGGGTTCCCGTCTAAATTGGGTGAATATATAGAAAGTTATGGAGATTGTCGCGCAGGGCGCGGCAGCCCAGTGGTTAGCGCGCGGGAATTGCACTCAGTAGGCCCGGGTTCGATTCCCGCCACTGCCAAAACTTACGCCACGTTCACGCAGAGTACGATCACGTTAAACATGTGGGTTCGTGAGTCCTTCCGAGAGGTTGGTGGTAGGGGAAGGGGGTACGGTCTAAATTGGGTGAATAAAAAGAAAGTTATGGAGATTGTCGCGGAGGGCGAAGTAGCCCAATGGTTAGCGCGCGGGAATTGCACGCGGTAGGTCCGGGTTCGATTTCCGCCACTGACACGGAGTACGATCACGTTAAACATATGGGTCCGTATGTTTTTCCGAGAGGTTGGTGGTAGGGGAAGGAGGGTACGTTCCCTGTGGATGCCTCCCCCACTGGGTTCCGGTCTAAATTGGGTGCCACATTCTGGCCGTCCAACCAGTTACCTTACACCTTTCTGGTAGGTCGCGCCAACGAGTTTGCCACGGTTGGAATTTGCCACGATCAGAATTTTCAAGGGTTGCGAACAGGCTGGTCGCCAAAGGCGGCTAGTATGTAATAAAGTAACCGATTGTATGCAGCAGTATCACAACAAAGGAAGGACGTGTTTATCTTTTGGATACATTTGACACCTCAGGAAGTAAACACACTGCAGAATATCTTCAAGAAATTTGTGAGAAAAGCATCATAACAGTCGAACAAAAATTTAATTGAAAGTAAGCAGTGCAGTCGCAGATAATGTCGAAAACATGACTAAAATGAGAAATGATATGGAAAAAGTTAGCGATGACGATGAAGCAAACAACAAAGATAAAGATGACTATATACCAATTATAACCTATGGATGTTCAGCCCATTTACTAAATCTTTTAGCAAAAAATCTAGAAATAACAGATGTCGCTGAGCATGTTATTCAGAGAGTGAAATTCTTCCGTAATCATGATTTTGCAAGAGCGCCATACAAGGCAGCAGGTGGATCACCTTCTTATTACCACAGGAGGTCCGATGGAAATCAATGTGTGATTGTCTCGCAAGTTACATAAAAAATTGGCCAATTATTGTCACAATTGTGAAAGCAAATAAATGTGAAATTGACTCTAATATAAATCAGAAAGTATTAAATATTTCAATAAAGCTTAATGCTGAAGACATGGTAGCAATGTTAAAACCTATTGCAAAGACACTGGACCATACAAAGTAACTCTTGCTCTATATATATCATGCTGTTATGTGTGTGAGGATTCTATCATGGTATGCTAATTCTACTGTTCATTATGTTAATTTATGCATGAAACGCCTCAACTCTGATTTCGAGAGCCACGCACTCACGACTGGCCAGGACTATAAATGCGGCAAGAGTTCGGCAGAAGTGAGATTAGAGGAGATAAGAGATACAGATTCGTATTCGAGCAAGATGTAAGCGTGAATCGTCGTCGTCAGCTTCGGCTGTTAGCTTTATACGACAGTGTGGTTTTGATCTGTTCATTAATGGAAGCACGCAGCAAAGGGGTGGTCTCTACAATATTGTGAGTATAGATAGCAATGTTTTAATAGTTGGTTAGTATTGCTAATTCACTTCAGTAACGAAAGGTTAAGATTAGATCGAGGTATCGATATGATAGTGATAGCTTGCTAATATTCTGTGTATGTAATTGTGTATTGAGTTGTCAGCGAAGTTAGATGGAATAAAGTATGTGTTTGCTAAATGTTGTAGATCATTAATGGAACTTAAATCAGGTAAAAACCTTTACAATACCGCCCGCACAGTGTAACTTGGCAGTGGAAACTTTACATGTGGTGGAAAACTTTAGAAGTAGAATTGGCAAATATTCTCAACAAAAAACAAATGGGTTTATTTACCAAACGATATGACCAAGCGTTAAATCCTGTACATTTCTTGGCATATTTATTAAACGTTAAACAAGGATTAAACATCCTGACATAAGTATTACATTGAAGGAAAAAGAAGCTGCAATTGACTTTGCAATACAAAAATATGGTTGTGAATTTTCATCTATCTTAATGAAACTCTTGGCTAATTCTTCAGCTTTTTCTGGCACCATTATGAAACCTTCTCGTTTAGAGAATCTAACTTCAATCAAATGGCGGGCATCGTTTGCTGCAATAAAAGAATGTCTGAAAAAATTAGAGTTGGAAATAATTCAGCAACTGTTGTCTGGATCAACATCAACCGCTGAAGTTGAACGCACATTTTCAACATTTAACCTAGTACACTCTAAACTCAGAAATGGACTTGGTGTTAAAAATGCGGCTGAATTTGTCTTCTTGTTTAATGCTTGAATGCTTGATTCTTACAGTAATATGTATTTAACTAATAAAACAGTTTTTCTTTAATTAAGCGTTTGTAAAGAATTATTTTAATTATTAAATATTTTGTCTAATTTTTAAGCGATTAATAACAAGCTAAAAGTCTATTAGCACCGCAGCATATTCTGTTTAAATCCTAAATAATGAACAGCTGCTTTAAAATGTTAAATAACCGCAGAATTTTTATTTCTTTTAAGAACAAATGATTTTAGTTAGTTACAATGAGCTGTTATGATTTTATGCGCATATTGAAATTGAAACATTTAAATATAATGGGAGTTTGTTACTATGTTATCTAAATATGTGTTACCTAACAACCCACTAAATGCCCAACTGATTGTATTATATGAATTTTTGAGTAGAAAATTTTGTTTAGATTTAAATCTAATTTTTATTTAAATAAAAATAAATCCGATTCAAATAAAAAAAAAATCGATTTATTTGACTTTTTTCTAAAAAAACCATGATTTTTTCAAACTCTGGATTGGAGGAAAATGTAACAAACAGTTAAATTTTGATTATATTTTAAACATATTTTATAATTATAAATTATAATTAAATATATGCCAACACGCATCTGTAAATAGCCACGCTGAAGTATTGTTAAATTGGCTTAGAACGTCAATCAGGAATTGTAAAATATGCAAATAATTACAGGTATGTAAAATGTTTTATTTAAAAACATGCTTGTTTCACAGGACAAAATTATTTAACAGTCCTATTGTGAATAGGCGCAAATAGCCAATCCTTCAAATATAGAATACTTTTTGACAGTCAAAATATTTTGTTTGGAGTCTAAGATTTCATGAAATTTGCTGCGACATTATTCGACGCAGTTTTCTGAAAGTTTCCTCTCACCATCAGAGACTATGATAAGACGAAACATTTATATATATATATGATTTCCTTTCAAAATATTATTGATAAATATGGCCGGTACACCAAAAATATTTCATTTTCACATTTTTTGAAATTAAATTCTTTAGACAGACTGAATAATGTTATCCGCTTTGGATTTTAGTACGAGTTGTACTGCTTGTTCTTTAGACTGCCGTCGAAAACATTTTCTTGTCGGACTAAAAAAAAAAAAATGACATTTAGAATTGAAATAGCAGAATTAGTGCCAATATGATAACAAACAGCGAAAAGTTTTTCTATTTTATATTTGTTTGGAATTTTAGAATCCTTCGGAAATAGTGATATGGAATGAAACTATCTGCCTAAAATTTTACCACCTTATTTATATTTATTACTAGCCGCCTTTGGCGACCAGCCTGTTCGCAACCCTTGAAAATGCTGATCGTGGCAAATTCCAACCTTGGCAAACTCGTTGGCGCGACCTACCATAAAGGTGTAAGGTAACTGGTTGGACGGCCAGGATGTGCCACCCAATTTAGACCGGAACCCAGTGGGGGAGGCATCCACAGGGAACGTACCCTCCTTCCCCTACCACCAACCTCTCGGAAAAACATACGGACCCATATGTTTAACGTGATCGTACTCCGCGTGAACATGGCTGCAGTTTTGGCAGTGGCGGGAATCGAATCCGGACCTACCGAGTGAAATTCCCGCGCGCTAACCACTGGGGTACTTCGCCCTCCGTGACATTTTCCATAACTTTCTTTTTATTCACCGAATTTAGACCGGAACCCAGTGGGAGAGGCAGCCACGGGGACCGTACCCTCCTTCCCCAACCACCAACCTCTCGAAATAACTTACAGACCCACATGTTTACTCCGCGTGAACACGGCGGCAATTTTGGAAATCGAACCCGGGCCTACCGCGTGCAATTCCCGCGCGCTAACCACTGGGCTACTTCGCCCTCCGCGACAATCTCCATAACTTTCTTTTTATTCACCCAATTTAGACCGTACCCTCCTTCCCCTACCACCAACCTCTCGGAAGGACTCACGAACCCACATGTTTAACGTGATCGTACTCTGCGTGAACGTAGCGTAAGTTTTGGCAGTGGCGGGAATCGAACCCGGGCCTACTGAGTGAAATTCCCGCGCGCTAACCACTGGGCTGCCGCGCCCTCCGCGACAATCTCCATAACTTTCTATATATTCACCCAATTTAGACGGGAACCCAGTGGGGGAGGCATCCACAGGGGCCGTATCCTCCTTCCCCTACCACCAACCTCTCGGAAGAACTTACGGACCCACATATTTAACGTGATCGTATTCCACGTAAACACGGCGGCAGTTTTGGCAGTGGCGGGAATCGAACCCGGGGCTACCGCTAACTTCCCGCGCGCTAATTTGCAATTTAAAATGACCATATGCTTAATTCCGTCATCCTCATTCCATTGTTTCATTGTTCCATCATTTAAAATATTCATAAAATTAAAATATCCATTTAAAAAAATCCAAAAGTTAAACTATACATTTAAAAAATCCATATCGTTCCATCATTTAAAATATAAATATAATAATTTATATGGAGTAAAGGAGCTCTATTCAGAACCGTGACGTCACCTTCACCTTGACGTCCCCACCCACCACCTTCCCTCCTTCTGCGGGGGAGAAACGCCGGTAAAGAAGCGCCACGCCGAGCGGAACGCTGAGAAATTGAAATTCGGAAACTTTTAAAATCCCGATCCTGTGGGCAATACGGAATATTTCCTGACCAGATTGGACTTGTAAGAATGCCAGATGTTTGACCTTTCTAAAAATGTAAATTATGAGTCGAAATTATGAGTACTTTTTACTATGCGAGAATTTAAAAACCAAAAATCGTTTTTTTTGAGCCAAAAGTGACTTTTGTTTTAAAATCATAAAAAAATATTAGAATTTGTCCCTGAGATTTGAAATTGATATATTTTTACTCAAAATTCTCTGCTCTTTCCGATGGTGTGATTTGTTTTTTTCTACAATGTCTGGATCGTGGAGAAAAAAGAGCAAAAATGTCAAAAAACGGTCGAAATCGCATAAAACATTAAATAACAAAAAAAATAATTAAAATTTTAAAAATCGGTTTTCACGTGTCCCCTTCCCACCCCCCAGGGTCTCCGATTGCCAAATTTCATAGCTCTCCGACGCGCGGTCGCGAAACGTATAGTGTATAAGAAAGACACACACACAGACATTGCCTTTTATTATTTACTAGCCGCCTTTGGCGACCAGCCTGTTCGCTACCCTTGAAAATTCTGACCGTGGCAAACTCGTTGGCGCGACCTACCAGAAAGGTGTAAGGTAACTGCTTGGAAGGCCAGGAAGTGCCACACAATTTAGACCGGAACCCAATGGGGGAGGCATCCAAAGAGACCGTACCCTCATTCCCCTACCACAAACCTCTCAGAAGGACTTGCAGTCCCACACGTTTAACGTGATCGTACTCCGCGTGAACACGGCTGCAGTTTTGGCAATGGCGGGAATCGAACCCGGGCCTACCGAGTGAAATTCCCGCGCGCTAACCACTGGGCTACCGTGCCATCCGCGACAATCTCCATAACTTTATTTTCATTCGGCAATTTTGGGAATCGAACCCGGGCCTACCAAGTGCAAATCCCGCGCACTAACCACTGGGGTACTTCACCCTCCGCGATATTCTTCATAACTTTCTTTTTATTCACCCAATTTAGACCGGAACCAAGTGGGAGAAGCATCCACAGGGACCGTACCCTTCTTCCCCTACCACCAACCTCTCGGAAGGACTTACAGACCCACATGTTTAACGTGATCGTACTCCGCGTAAACACGGCGGCAATTTTGGGAATCGAACCCGGGCCTACCGAGTGCAATTTCCGCGCGCTAACCATTGGGCTACTTTGCCCTACGCGACAATCTCCATAACTTTCTTTTTATTCATCCAATTTAGACCGTACCCTCCTTCCCCTACCACCAACTTCTCGGAAGGACTCACGGACCCACATGTTTAACGTGCTCGTACTCCGCGTAAACACGGCGGCAATTTTGGGAATCGAACCCGGGCCTGGTAACTGGTTGGACGGCCAGGATGTGCCACCCAATTTAGACCGGAACCCAGTGGGGGAGGCATCCACAAGGACCGTACACTCCTTCCCCTACCACCAACCTCTCGGAAAAACATACGGACCCATATGTTTAACGTGATCGTACTCCATGTCAGTGGCGGAAATCGAACCCGGGCCTACCGCGTGCAATTCCCTCGCGCTAACCACTGGGCTACTTCGCCCTCCGCGACAATCTCCATAACTTTCTTTTTATTCACCCAATTTAGACCGTACCCTCCTTCCCCTACCACCAACCTCTCGGAAGGACTCACGAACCCACATGTTTAACGTGATCGTACTCTGCGTGAACGTGGCGTAAGTTTTGGCAGTGGCGGGAATCGAACCCGGGCCTACTGAGTGCAATTCCCGCGCGCTAACCACTGGGCTGCCGCGCCCTCCGCGACAATCTCCATAACTTTCTACATATTCACCCAATTTAGACGGGAACCCAGTGGGGGAGGCATCCACAGGGGCCGTATCCTCCTTCCCCTACCACCAACCTCTCGGAAGGACTTACGGACCCACATATTTAACGTGATCGTATTCCACGTAAACACGGCGGCAGTTTTGGCAGTGGCGGGAATCGAACCCGGGCCTACCGCTAACTTCCCGCGCGCTAATTTGCAATTTAAAATGACCATATGCTTAATTCCATCATCCTCATTCCATTGTTTCATTGTTCCATCATTTAAAATATCCATAAAATTAAAATATCCAAAAGTTAAAATATACATCTAAAAAATCCAGATCGTCCCATCATTTAAAATATAAATATAATAATTTATATAGAGCAAAGGCGCTCTATTCAGAACCGTGACGTCACCTCCACCTTGACGTCCCCACCCACCACCTTCCCTGCTTCAGCGGGGGAGAAACGAAGCGGCACGCCGAGCGGAACGCCGAGAAATTTAAAATCATGACGTCTTTAAAATTGCGATCCTGAAGGCAATTTTCATTATTTCTGGACCAGATTAGACTTGTAAGAATGCCAGATATTTCAGCTTTCTAAAAATGTAAATTATTAGTCGAAATTATGAGTACTTTTTACTATGCGAGAATTTAAAAACCAAAAATCGTTTTTTTGAGCCAAAAGTGACTTTTGTTTTAAAATCTTTAAAAAATATTAGAAATCGAAATGGAGATTTGAAATTGATATATTTTTAATTGTAATTCTCTGCTCTTTCCGATGGTGTGAGTTGTTTTTTTCTACGACGTCTGGATCGTGGAGAAAAAAGGGCAAAAAGGGCAAAAAAAGGTCGAAATCGCATAAAACATTAAATAAATAAAAAAATAATTAGAATTTTGAAAATCGGTTTTCACGTGTCCCCTTCCCTCCCCCCCCGGGTCTCCGATTGCCAAATTTCGTAGCTCTCCGACGCGCGGTCGCGAAACGTATAGTGTATAAGACAGACAGACACACACACACACACACACACGGACATTGCCTTTTATTATTTAAGACTAGCCGCCTTTGGCGACCAGCCTGTTCGCTACCCTTGAAAATTCTGACCGTGGCAAACTCGTTGGCGCGACCTACCAGAAAGGTGTAAGGTAACTGCTTGGAAGGCCAGGAAGTGCCACACAATTTAGACCGGAACCCAGTGGGGGAGGCATCCACAGGGAACGTACCCTCCTTCCCCTACCACCAACCTCTCGGAAAAACATACGGACCCATATGTTTAACGTGATCGTACTCCGCGTGAACATGGCTGCAGTTTTGGCAGTGGCGGGAATCGAATCCGGGCCTACCGAGTGAAATTCCCGCGCGCTAACCACTGGGGTACTTCGCCCTCCGTGACATTTTCCATAACTTTCTTTTTATTCACCGAATTTAGACCGGAACCCAGTGGGAGAGGCAGCCACGGGGACCGTACCCTCCTTCCCCAACCACCAACCTCTCGAAATAACTTACAGACCCACATGTTTACTCCGCGTGAACACGGCGGCAATTTTGGAAATCGAACCCGGGCCTACCGCGTGCAATTCCCGCGCGCTAACCACTGGGCTACTTCGCCCTCCGCGACAATCTCCATAACTTTCTTTTTATTCACCCAATTTAGACCGTACCCTCCTTCCCCTACCACCAACCTCTCGGAAGGACTCACGAACCCACATGTTTAACGTGATCGTACTCTGCGTGAACGTAGCGTAAGTTTTGGCAGTGGCGGGAATCGAACCCGGGCCTACTGAGTGAAATTCCCGCGCGCTAACCACTGGGCTGCCGCGCCCTCCGCGACAATCTCCATAACTTTCTATATATTCACCCAATTTAGACGGGAACCCAGTGGGGGAGGCATCCACAGGGGCCGTATCCTCCTTCCCCTACCACCAACCTCTCGGAAGAACTTACGGACCCACATATTTAACGTGATCGTATTCCACGTAAACACGGCGGCAGTTTTGGCAGAGGCGGGAATCGAACCCGGGCCTACCGCTAACTTCCCGCGCGCTAATTTGCTATTTAAAATGACCATATGCTTAATTCCGTCATCCTCATTCCATTGTTTCATTGTTCCATCATTTAAAATATTCATAAAATTAAAATATCCATTTAAAAAAATCCAAAAGTTAAACTATACATTTAAAAAATCCATATCGTTCCATCATTTAAAATATAAATATAATAATTTATATGGAGTAAAGGAGCTCTATTCAGAACCGTGACGTCACCTCCACCTTGACGTCCCCACCCACCACCTTCCCTCCTTCTGCGGGGGAGAAACGCCGGTTAAGAAGCGCCACGCCGAGCGGAACGCTGAGAAATTGAAATTCGGAAACTTTTAAAATCCCGATCCTGTGGGCAATACGGAATATTTCCTGACCAGATTGGACTTGTAAGAATGCCAGATGTTTGACCTTTCTAAAAATGTAAATTATGAGTCGAAATTATGAGTACTTTTTACTATGCGAGAATTTAAAAACCAAAAATCGTTTTTTTGAGCCAAAAGTGACTTTTGTTTTAAAATCATAAAAAAATATTAGAATTTGTCCCTGAGATTTGAAATTGATATATTTTTACTCAAAATTCTCTGCTCTTTCCGATGGTGTGATTTGTTTTTTTCTACAATGTCTGGATCGTGGAGAAAAAAGAGCAAAAATGTCAAAAAACGGTCGAAATCGCATAAAACATTAAATAACAAAAAAAATAATTAAAATTTTAAAAATCGGTTTTCACGTGTCCCCTTCCCACCCCCCAGGGTCTCCGATTGCCAAATTTCATAGCTCTCCGACGCGCGGTCGCGAAACGTATAGTGTATAAGAAAGACACACACACAGACATTGCCTTTTATTATTTACTAGCCGCCTTTGGCGACCAGCCTGTTCGCTACCCTTGAAAATTCTGACCGTGGCAAACTCGTTGGCGCGACCTACCAGAAAGGTGTAAGGTAACTGCTTGGAAGGCCAGGAAGTGCCACACAATTTAGACCGGAACCCAATGGGGGAGGCATCCAAAGAGACCGTACCCTCATTCCCCTACCACAAACCTCTCAGAAGGACTTGCAGTCCCACACGTTTAACGTGATCGTACTCCGCGTGAACACGGCTGCAGTTTTGGCAATGGCGGGAATCGAACCCGGGCCTACCGAGTGAAATTCCCGCGCGCTAACCACTGGGCTACCGTGCCATCCGCGACAATCTCCATAACTTTATTTTCATTCGGCAATTTTGGGAATCGAACCCGGGCCTACCAAGTGCAAATCCCGCGCACTAACCACTGGGGTACTTCACCCTCCGCGATATTCTTCATAACTTTCTTTTTATTCACCCAATTTAGACCGGAACCAAGTGGGAGAAGCATCCACAGGGACCGTACCCTTCTTCCCCTACCACCAACCTCTCGGAAGGACTTACAGACCCACATGTTTAACGTGATCGTACTCCGCGTAAACACGGCGGCAATTTTGGGAATCGAACCCGGGCCTACCGAGTGCAATTTCCGCGCGCTAACCATTGGGCTACTTTGCCCTACGCGACAATCTCCATAACTTTCTTTTTATTCATCCAATTTAGACCGTACCCTCCTTCCCCTACCACCAACTTCTCGGAAGGACTCACGGACCCACATGTTTAACGTGCTCGTACTCCGCGTAAACACGGCGGCAATTTTGGGAATCGAACCCGGGCCTGGTAACTGGTTGGACGGCCAGGATGTGCCACCCAATTTAGACCGGAACCCAGTGGGGGAGGCATCCACAAGGACCGTACACTCCTTCCCCTACCACCAACCTCTCGGAAAAACATACGGACCCATATGTTTAACGTGATCGTACTCCATGTCAGTGGCGGAAATCGAACCCGGGCCTACCGCGTGCAATTCCCTCGCGCTAACCACTGGGCTACTTCGCCCTCCGCGACAATCTCCATAACTTTCTTTTTATTCACCCAATTTAGACCGTACCCTCCTTCCCCTACCACCAACCTCTCGGAAGGACTCACGAACCCACATGTTTAACGTGATCGTACTCTGCGTGAACGTGGCGTAAGTTTTGGCAGTGGCGGGAATCGAACCCGGGCCTACTGAGTGCAATTCCCGCGCGCTAACCACTGGGCTGCCGCGCCCTCCGCGACAATCTCCATAACTTTCTACATATTCACCCAATTTAGACGGGAACCCAGTGGGGGAGGCATCCACAGGGGCCGTATCCTCCTTCCCCTACCACCAACCTCTCGGAAGGACTTACGGACCCACATATTTAACGTGATCGTATTCCACGTAAACACGGCGGCAGTTTTGGCAGTGGCGGGAATCGAACCCGGGCCTACCGCTAACTTCCCGCGCGCTAATTTGCAATTTAAAATGACCATATGCTTAATTCCATCATCCTCATTCCATTGTTTCATTGTTCCATCATTTAAAATATCCATAAAATTAAAATATCCAAAAGTTAAAATATACATCTAAAAAATCCAGATCGTCCCATCATTTAAAATATAAATATAATAATTTATATAGAGCAAAGGCGCTCTATTCAGAACCGTGACGTCACCTCCACCTTGACGTCCCCACCCACCACCTTCCCTGCTTCAGCGGGGGAGAAACGAAGCGGCACGCCGAGCGGAACGCCGAGAAATTTAAAATCATGACGTCTTTAAAATTGCGATCCTGAAGGCAATTTTCATTATTTCTGGACCAGATTAGACTTGTAAGAATGCCAGATATTTCAGCTTTCTAAAAATGTAAATTATTAGTCGAAATTATGAGTACTTTTTACTATGCGAGAATTTAAAAACCAAAAATCGTTTTTTTTGAGCCAAAAGTGACTTTTGTTTTAAAATCTTTAAAAAATATTAGAAATCGAAATGGAGATTTGAAATTGATATATTTTTAATTGTAATTCTCTGCTCTTTCCGATGGTGTGAGTTGTTTTTTTCTACGACGTCTGGATCGTGGAGAAAAAAGGGCAAAAAGGGCAAAAAAAGGTCGAAATCGCATAAAACATTAAATAAATAAAAAAATAATTAGAATTTTGAAAATCGGTTTTCACGTGTCCCCTTCCCTCCCCCCCCGGGTCTCCGATTGCCAAATTTCGTAGCTCTCCGACGCGCGGTCGCGAAACGTATAGTGTATAAGACAGACAGACACACACACACACACACACACGGACATTGCCTTTTATTATTTAAGACTAGCCGCCTTTGGCGACCAGCCTGTTCGCTACCCTTGAAAATTCTGACCGTGGCAAACTCGTTGGCGCGACCTACCAGAAAGGTGTAAGGTAACTGCTTGGAAGGCCAGGAAGTGCCACACAATTTAGACCGGAACCCAGTGGGGGAGGCATCCACAGGGAACGTACCCTCCTTCCCCTACCACCAACCTCTCGGAAAAACATACGGACCCATATGTTTAACGTGATCGTACTCCGCGTGAACATGGCTGCAGTTTTGGCAGTGGCGGGAATCGAATCCGGGCCTACCGAGTGAAATTCCCGCGCGCTAACCACTGGGGTACTTCGCCCTCCGTGACATTTTCCATAACTTTCTTTTTATTCACCGAATTTAGACCGGAACCCAGTGGGAGAGGCAGCCACGGGGACCGTACCCTCCTTCCCCAACCACCAACCTCTCGAAATAACTTACAGACCCACATGTTTACTCCGCGTGAACACGGCGGCAATTTTGGAAATCGAACCCGGGCCTACCGCGTGCAATTCCCGCGCGCTAACCACTGGGCTACTTCGCCCTCCGCGACAATCTCCATAACTTTCTTTTTATTCACCCAATTTAGACCGTACCCTCCTTCCCCTACCACCAACCTCTCGGAAGGACTCACGAACCCACATGTTTAACGTGATCGTACTCTGCGTGAACGTAGCGTAAGTTTTGGCAGTGGCGGGAATCGAACCCGGGCCTACTGAGTGAAATTCCCGCGCGCTAACCACTGGGCTGCCGCGCCCTCCGCGACAATCTCCATAACTTTCTATATATTCACCCAATTTAGACGGGAACCCAGTGGGGGAGGCATCCACAGGGGCCGTATCCTCCTTCCCCTACCACCAACCTCTCGGAAGAACTTACGGACCCACATATTTAACGTGATCGTATTCCACGTAAACACGGCGGCAGTTTTGGCAGAGGCGGGAATCGAACCCGGGCCTACCGCTAACTTCCCGCGCGCTAATTTGCAATTTAAAATGACCATATGCTTAATTCCGTCATCCTCATTCCATTGTTTCATTGTTCCATCATTTAAAATATTCATAAAATTAAAATATCCATTTAAAAAAATCCAAAAGTTAAACTATACATTTAAAAAATCCAAATCGTTCCATCATTTAAAATATAAATATAATAATTTATATGGAGTAAAGGAGCTCTATTCAGAACCGTGACGTCACCTCCACCTTGACGTCCCCACCCACCACCTTCCCTCCTTCTGCGGGGGAGAAACATCGGTTAAGAAGCGCCACGCCGAGCGGAACGCTGAGAAATTGAAATTCGGAAACTTTTAAAATCCCGATCCTGTGGGCAATACGGAATATTTCCTGACCAGATTGGACTTGTAAGAATGCCAGATGTTTGACCTTTCTAAAAATGTAAATTATGAGTCGAAATTATGAGTACTTTTTACTATGCGAGAATTTAAAAACCAAAAATCGTTTTTTTGAGCCAAAAGTGACTTTTGTTTTAAAATCATAAAAAAATATTAGAATTTGTCCCTGAGATTTGAAATTGATATATTTTTACTCAAAATTCTCTGCTCTTTCCGATGGTGTGATTTGTTTTTTTCTACAATGTCTGGATCGTGGAGAAAAAAGAGCAAAAATGTCAAAAAACGGTCGAAATCGCATAAAACATTAAATAACAAAAAAAATAATTAAAATTTTAAAAATCGGTTTTCACGTGTCCCCTTCCCACCCCCCAGGGTCTCCGATTGCCAAATTTCATAGCTCTCCGACGCGCGGTCGCGAAACGTATAGTGTATAAGAAAGACACACACACAGACATTGCCTTTTATTATTTACTAGCCGCCTTTGGCGACCAGCCTGTTCGCTACCCTTGAAAATTCTGACCGTGGCAAACTCGTTGGCGCGACCTACCAGAAAGGTGTAAGGTAACTGCTTGGAAGGCCAGGAAGTGCCACACAATTTAGACCGGAACCCAATGGGGGAGGCATCCAAAGACACCGTACCCTCCTTCCCCTACCACAAACCTCTCAGAAGGACTTGCAGTCCCACACGTTTAACGTGATCGTACTCCGCGTGAACACGGCTGCAGTTTTGGCAATGGCGGGAATCGAACCCGGGCCTACCGAGTGAAATTCCCGCGCGCTAACCACTGGGCTACCGTGCCATCCGCGACAATCTCTATAACTTTATTTTCATTCGGCAATTTTGGGAATCGAACCCGGGCCTACCAAGTGCAAATCCCGCGCACTAACCACTGGGGTACTTCACCCTCCGCGATATTCTTCATAACTTTCTTTTTATTCACCCAATTTAGACCGGAACCAAGTGGGAGAAGCATCCACAGGGACCGTACCCTTCTTCCCCTACCACCAACCTCTCGGAAGGACTTACAGACCCACATGTTTAACGTGATCGTACTCCGCGTAAACACGGCGGCAATTTTGGGAATCGAACCCGGGCCTACCGAGTGCAATTTCCGCGCGCTAACCATTGGGCTACTTTGCCCTACGCGACAATCTCCATAACTTTCTTTTTATTCATCCAATTTAGACCGTACCCTCCTTCCCCTACCACCAACTTCTCGGAAGGACTCACGGACCCACATGTTTAACGTGCTCGTACTCCGCGTAAACACGGCGGCAATTTTGGGAATCGAACCCGGGCCTGGTAACTGGTTGGACGGCCAGGATGTGCCACCCAATTTAGACCGGAACCCAGTGGGGGAGGCATCCACAGGGACCGTACCCTCCTTCCCCTACCACCAACCTCTCGGAAAAACATACGGACCCATATGTTTAACGTGATCGTACTCCATGTCAGTGGCGGAAATCGAACCCGGGCCTACCGCGTGCAATTCCCTCGCGCTAACCACTGGGCTACTTCGCCCTCCGCGACAATCTCCATAACTTTCTTTTTATTCACCCAATTTAGACCGTACCCTCCTTCCCCTACCACCAACCTCTCGGAAGGACTCACGAACCCACATGTTTAACGTGATCGTACTCTGCGTGAACGTGGCGTAAGTTTTGGCAGTGGCGGGAATCGAACCCGGGCCTACTGAGTGCAATTCCCGCGCGCTAACCACTGGGCTGCCGCGCCCTCCGCGACAATCTCCATAACTTTCTACATATTCACCCAATTTAGACGGGAACCCAGTGGGGGAGGCATCCACAGGGGCCGTATCCTCCTTCCCCTACCACCAACCTCTCGGAAGGACTTACGGACCCACATATTTAACGTGATCGTATTCCACGTAAACACGGCGGCAGTTTTGGCAGTGGCGGGAATCGAACCCGGGCCTACCGCTAACTTCCCGCGCGCTAATTTGCAATTTAAAATGACCATATGCTTAATTCCATCATCCTCATTCCATTGTTTCATTGTTCCATCATTTAAAATATCCATAAAATTAAAATATCCAAAAGTTAAAATATACATCTAAAAAATCCAGATCGTCCCATCATTTAAAATATAAATATAATAATTTATATAGAGCAAAGGCGCTCTATTCAGAACCGTGACGTCACCTCCACCTTGACGTCCCCACCCACCACCTTCCCTGCTTCAGCGGGGGAGAAACGAAGCGGCACGCCGAGCGGAACGCCGAGAAATTTAAAATCATGACGTCTTTAAAATTGCGATCCTGAAGGCAATTTTCATTATTTCTGGACCAGATTAGACTTGAAAGAATGCCAGATATTTCAGCTTTCTAAAAATGTAAATTATTAGTCGAAATTATGAGTACTTTTTACTATGCGAGAATTTAAAAACCAAAAATCGTTTTTTTGAGCCAAAAGTGACTTTTGTTTTAAAATCTTTAAAAAATATTAGAAATCGAAATGGAGATTTGAAATTGATATATTTTTACTCGTAATTCTCTGCTCTTTCCGATGGTGTGAGTTGTTTTTTTCTACGACGTCTGGATCGTGGAGAAAAAAGGGCAAAAAGGGCAAAAAAAGGTCAAAATCGCATAAAACATTAAATAAATAAAAAAATAATTAGAATTTTGAAAATCGGTTTTCACGTGTCCCCTTCCCTCCCCCCCGGGTCTCCGATTGCCAAATTTCGTAGCTCTCCGACGCGCGGTCGCGAAACGTATAGTGTATAAGACAGAAAGACAGACACACACACACACACAGACATTGCCTTTTATTATTTAAGAAAGAAGACAAGTAAATACTATTTTAATGATTTTAGAATATTCAGAATGACGACAATTGTAGTGTCTAAAATGAGGGCGTGGCCATCTGCAGAAGTGACACTCCCCTTAACAATATGTATAAACAAATCTTGCAAATATTTTATAAATGATGTATAATTTGTGTAATTCAACATAATTGTCAGATTTTTCAACGTGTTTAATTTCTTATAGGAGATAGGCATATGAGAATATTTTGTTCATATGGGCAGTTGTCGTGTAAAAAATGTTGAGAATTATCACTGGTATATAATAAAATATTATCAGGTTAAAAGCTTTATAAAAAGTATTCTCATGGGATAATATAGCTTTGGATAAAACATTAATAATTATAACCTTCTGTACATACATAGCATATGTGTAGAAAGTTTGTTAAGAATATTCTAATTTACGATTTTAACGACTAAACATATTTTGGGCACACTTGAATAGAAATACAACGTTGTTAAGGCGGACAACATCATGTCTGAAACAAATTAAGTTTCTTAAACGAAATTTTTGCATAATTATACAGTTGGCAAGTTTTGCTTAATTATTACAGTTAGTAATTAAGCAAAATTTTAATATTTAGGACCACCACTTCTTTATGCAATAATATATCGAAATAATTATAATTAATCACTTTTAAAAAACAGTCGTTTTGTGTATTTTATTTTACTCTAAAAATATTGAAATTTTAAATGAATTAGTATGTGTATTACTTATTTCATGAAAAAATGGAAGACAGCTCAGGCGCCGAGTGAGCTAACCACCAATGTGAGCCGTCGAAGTGAGATCCGGCGGTTAATTAGGGCAGTGAATTGAAGGCGAAGCACGCAAGTACAGCGGCTTGGCGAGTGTCAGCGAGCAGGAAGACCGACAGTGGTTGTGTGCGCGTATGGCTGGTTGACAGAGTTAGTGAAGCGCGCTCAGGGAGCTTGTGGGTGTCAGCTGAAAAGGGGTGAACTCATAACGGTCGTATAACGCCTGCGTAACAAACTGCTTGAAGGATTCGCGAAACGAGTTCAGCGAGTTCCAACCAATTCCTGGTGTTTTTAAGCGTCAGCAAGCAGGGGGTGGATCCCCTAGTAATGTAAACATGAACTATTTCTAGTCTTTTAATTTTTACGAAAATCTAATGGGCACCAGATTAAATCACAGACTGTAAAATTCATGAAAATCTTACAGTTCTTGAGTTATTATTGACGCATACTTACACTGAATTCCAACTGCAAGGATGGACTCACCACTTACATAGTTGAATTGTGTTCTAACATCCACAAAATATGTAAATATAACAAAATCTAGATTTCGAATACTTGACTCTATTGCAATATTTTCCCTATTGTTCCGATGTATACTCATAAATCGTGGATGTACTCCCAGGATACAAAAAATAGTTCGAATTTCTGGATAAATATAACGCTTTTATTTAAAACTACCAATATGCGCAAACAGAAACAACTTGCAGATTACAACACTTTAGCTATTTCACAAGATCACAAAAAACAAAAAAATACAAAATACAATAAATTAGCAATTAAATGGTCAACTAACTCAAACAGCTGCATCTGTTTTCAGAACACTGACGTATCTCACAATTCAATTTGACTTGAATTACGTCAACTCTGTCCAACTGAACTGAACGATGACTCCCTTACATACTCCCCATAGAAATCTCTAGAAAGCGTTCGCATCTTCGAAACTAATAGAGAAATTAAGGAAATTCCAGTGCATTCCAAAACTGGTCAAGTTTGCTATATTTTATCGAATCTGGCCACAAAGTCACGAAAAATGCCGCAACGGTCAAGCAAATTTTCCGTCAAATACAGCAATGGTTGGTTGCAAATGTGTTTTATCCTTGTTGAGACACGACATACCAAGTTGCTTTTCACGCATTCATAACACAATAAACAGCATACTATAAAACCTACCCACCGTTGCCTAGAATTTAAAACAGGGTTTTATTGAATTCATTCAATATTTCGAAAGGCTTAGTCATCCGATGACCGAACACACTCGCGGCTGCGCCTCGCCCTTTAAATGGTCGCAATACGCTCTAAAAAAGAGACAAAACTCGTCTTATTGATGGTGGAAGATGGAAAGATGAAAATTCTATAATGATATTTTAGGTTGTTAAGAAATCGATTGCTGTAAATAGTGGCCTAAAAGGAAGTAAAACATAAAATATCTAAAAATCTAATTCGAAATTTGAAAAAGAAAATGTCGAGGTGCACTTATTCCTGTCCTAAAGTACCTGTGTACTAAATTTCATGGTCATACGATGCGTAGATTTCACTCTACAGACTGAATTCATGAAATTCATGAAAATCTGATAATTCTAGAGTTATTATTGACGCATACATACATTGCATTCCAATGGCAAGGATGGATCCACCACTTACGTTTATACAGAATCAACCGTACGTCTGAACACAGTTGAATCGCGTTCTAACTAACTTCCACAAAATGTGTAAATATAACAAAAACTTGATTTCGAATATTTGACTCTATTGCAATATTTTCTCTTTTGCTCCAATGTATCCTTATGAATCGTGGATGTACTTTAATTCCACCATTTCAAGTCTAAATGTAATTGTTTTATTATATATCCGAATTATTATTATATATTATATATCCGACTAATCCGATAATATTTATTATATATCCGACAGAATTTATTTTTCGATGGTGGTGTATGGTTCGATGGTGGCCCATAGTAAAGTTCCAAACGGATAACATAACTGTCTCTTTAAACAATTACAATTAAAAAAGCGAGAAAGTGAAATATTTTTGTGTACCTGCCACAGTTACCGATAATATTTAGAAAGTTTAAAGTGTACAAAAATTTTTTTCGCTTAAACATGTATCCCTAACAGCATGTATATCTATGTCAAGAAAACTGCGAATAATAAGTTCGCAGCTTGTTTCATAAAATGGTAGTACTACAAGATTCTTTGAATATGTGTAACACTGATACGTGTTTGAAGAACTGGCCTTGCGTCCCGACCCACCAGTCACATTCCAACTATAAAAGAATTTCGTCCTGTGAAATAAGCTTTTAAATAAAACATTTTAAATACATGCAATTATTCGAATTTTTTGCAATTGATGAATAACGTTTCTACATATTTAAACAACACTTAATCTTGACCTCTTATAGAAGCGCGTTGGCATATATTTAATTGTAATTCATATTGTTAAAATATTTTTAAAATGTATTCAAAATTTAACTGTTTGTTAATTTTTCATCCCAACTATATTCAAAACAAGATTTTCTTTTACCAGCTGCGGGTGTTCATGTTCAGCGGTTACTTTTTATCAACCTCAGTTAACGATGAATACGCCCTCTGCGCAGACGTAAAAGATCCGTGAATGACACGCATTCTACTTATACACAAAATGCCGACGTGGTTGTCGAGTGGTCAGGGCAAGCGTTTCCGTAGCAATCGCTTTACATAATACTTTGAAGGTGCAAAATATCTTGAAGATACAGAATATCTTGAAGATACAGAATATCTTGAAGATACAGAATACCTTGAAGTTGCAGAATAATTTGAAGATTCAAAATACCTTGAAGTTGGAAAATCTCTTGATACAGAATATCTCGCAGATACAGAATATTTTGAAGATACAGAGTATCTTGAAGATATAAAATACCCAGAAGTTGCAAAATATCTTGAGGATACAGAATATATTGTAGAAGTAGAATAGTTTGAAAATGTGCAATATCTTCAAAACATCGTTTTTTCATTCCCTGCAATATAAGGTAAAGTATTATGACATAATTGGAAAAATGTTCGAAAATTGAAACTCAAGTGTTCGACAGCATATACGTTAATTTCTGACTTAATTTTGTTTCTTTTTTTCTTTAATGTACTACCGTTTCCTGTGATAAGTTCGATAAGTTAAAAAATATAAAGTCGAATTCAATGCAAAATTAAAAGGAACACATACTATTTGTTAAACAGTATTTATTTATTCATATAGTCAGGATGAAATTCAGAAACTATATTTTAAAGCAAGGGTTCGCTTTTTCCACTTCTAAGAGAAGTAATACAGGTGAATTGTATAAGCGGCGAGTCACACATATCAAAGATATATATGACAATTCACTTCGTCTTAGATAAAAAAAGGAAAGCATATGAGAACATTTTGTTCATATGGGCAGTTGTGATGTAAAATATGTTAGGAATTATCACTGGTTTATAATAATATATTATCAGGTTAAGAGCTTTACAAAAAGTATTATCCGGTTAAATGCTTTATAAAAAGTATTATCATGGGGTAATATAGCTTTCTATAAAACATTAATAATTTCAACCTTCTGTACGTACATAGTATATGTATAGAAAGTTGTTAGAAATGCTCTAATTTATGATTTTAACGACTAAACATATTTTGGGCACGCTTGAATACAAATATAATGCTGTTAAGGCGATAAATGTGTATAGGTGAGTGTATGAACAACATTATCTCTAAAACATAATGTTGAGGGGTACTTATTCCTGTTCTAAAGTATATATACACCAAATTTCATGATCTAACAACGCGTATATTTCTAGCTATAGACTGCACACTCACACGTCTTACTTCATCATGTAAGATGAAGAAAATATGAGGTAAGGGAAATAAGCCCTTAAGAATTGCGGTCTTTTAGCATTTTCCTAAGGTAAAAAAACAATCTTTATGAGAATATGATCTTCTATTTTTTGAACAAGTCGAGTATGTATCTTTCACGGATTTGAGTCCTCGCAGAGGGCGTATCTATCGCTTGCTGAGGCTACTGAAAATTCTTGCTAATAAACTAACCCCTGAATGTGGACACGCCAGCTGGTAGAAGAAAATAATGTTTTGGATATAGTTTGAAGCAGGGTTCAATAATATAAATCAAATTATGTGAATCAAATTACTTAAATCATTAATTTAAATCATGATTTAAATCTCGGAAAAAATCATTCTATTTAAATTAAAAGATTTTAAATCATACAAAACATTTACTTTTTAAGTGTTATAAACATCTTTTTGAATGTATATTGTATTTTTACATAGCAAAATTCCCCTATATAAAATAATAAATTCATTGTAACAGCGTCTGTAGTATATTTATAAGCATGTAGTCCACTTCAAATTTGCTTGTAAGAAGAAGCAGGTAAAAGTAGTGCGAGGAAAATAATTTAAAATTCCTACTTTCTTCTTATTTCGTGCTGCAAAAATATACCAGATAAGAGTGCATTTATTTACCAGTTGCCAATGTCTATTATTTTCTTCTTATCAGCCTATCTTATCAGCTCTATCTTATCATGAGAGGTAACAAAAGGCAAGAAATGGGGCTGTCACAGTGAGTTGATATTTTCATCTTATCAGCCACCCATGAGAGGGAGGGAACAAAAGACAAGCAATGGGGCTATAACAGTGAGTTGTTATTTTCTTCTCCAGCAATAATCCCCAATATCCCAGACTTGAAAAAATGGGTGTAGTATTGGTTACGAAATAGCTACAAGCCATTTTCTTATTGGTTATTTATTAGAGACTGTGTTTCAGCTCTGGTTTAAACCTGTTATCCTTTCTCACTTCTTTCTGAAGCTACAGAGATCCCTTGTATTATGCTATTAATACTCGTAGTAATAATACCTTGGTGCAGAGTATTGTAGACTTTAATTACAATTTTATTTAAGCTAAGCTGATTTTATAATGGCAGGTAGAGAAAAAGATAATGTCTGGATCTATTTCCGTTAAATTAAAACTAAATCAAGAAAATGATTACGTGCCACGTGTAAATTTTATGGGAAAGACATCCAAGGTATTATAACTCGTCTGAAGCTCCATTTCTCAAGTTGCAGAACTGCTGAAAATAATTTCACTGATTGCTGTGTGTAGATGATCATCAACAACCAAGTTTTTCCATTGTTCCTCAACCCAGTACTTCTACTTACAGTGTTTGGAGTTTTTCAATAAAATTTTCCACGCAGAAAACGGAACCAGAAACAACAGAATCGTTCTTTCCAAAGAAATTAAAAATGGACTCTTTTGTAACACGTACAACACAAGAGCAGAAAAAAGAATTGGATAACCAGATAGCATTATACCGTATATGCTGCAAATTCAGCTTTCCATAAAGTACAAAATGCAAAATTTCGAAAGTGCATCTAGAAATTAAGACCGGGCTACACAGCTCCAAGAGAATCAGCTATAAGTGGTCATCTTCTCACAGATGTCTATGATGATGAACTCAAAAAATGTGCAAAAAGCTTGAAAAAATAAAAGTGTTTCTCTAAGCATTGACGGTTGGTCATATGTAATAAAGGAACCGATTGTATGCAGCAGCATCACAACAAAGGAAGGACGTGTTTATCTTTTGGATACATTTGACACCTCAGGAAGTAAACACACTGCAGAATATCTTCAAGAAATTTGTGAGAAAAGCATCATAACAGTCGAACAAAAATTTAATTGAAAGTAAGCAGTGCAGTCGCAGATAATGTCGCAAACATGACTAAAATGAGAAATGATATGGAAAAAGTTAGCGATGACGATGAAGCAAACAACAAAGATAAAGATGGCTATATACCAATTATAACCTATGGATGTTCAGCCCATTTACTAAATCTTTTAGCAAAAAATCTAGAAATAACAGATGTCGCTGAGCATGTTATTCAGATAGTGAAATTCTTCCGTAATCATGATTTTGCAAGAGCGCCATACAAGGCAGCAGGTGGATCACCTTCTTATTACCACAGGAGGTCCGATGGAAATCAATGTGTGATTGTCTCGCAAGTTACATAAAAAATTGGCCAATTATTGTCACAGTTGTGAAAGCAGATAAATGTGAAATTGACTCTAAAATAAATCAGAAAGTATTAAATATTTCAATAAAGCTTAATGCCGAAGACATGGTAGCAATGTTAAAACCTATTGCAAAGACATTGGACCATACAAAGTAATTCTTGTTCTATATATGATGCTGTTATGTGTGTGAGGATTCTATTATGGTATGCTAATTCTACTGTTCATTATGTTAATTTATGCACGAAACGCCTCAACTCTGATTTCGAGAGCCACGTACTCACGACTGGCCAGGACTATAAATGCGGCAAGAGTTCGGCAGAAGTGAGATTAGAGATACAGCTTCGTATTCGAGCAAGTTGTAAGCATGAATCGTCGTCGTCGGCTGTTAGTTTTATACGAGAGTGTGGTGTTGGTCTGTTCATTAATGGAAGCACGCAGCAAAGGGATGGTCTCTACAATATTGTGAGTATAGATAGCAATGTTTCAATAGTTGGTTAGTATTGCTAATTCACTTCAGTAACGAAAGGTTAAGATTAGGTCGAGGGATCGATATAATAGTGCTAGCTTGCAAATATTCTGTGTATGTAATTGTGTATTGAGTTGTCAGCGAAGTTAGATGGAATAAAGTATGTGTTTGTTCAATGTTGTAGATCATTAATGGAACTTAAATCAGGTAAAAACCGTTACAATACCGCCCGCACAGAGTAACTTGGCAGCGGAAACTTTACATGGGGTGGAAAACTTTAGAAGTAGAATAGGCAAATATTCTCAACAAAAAGCAAATGGGTTTATTTACCAAACGATATGACCAAGCTTTAACTCCTGTGCATTTCTTGGCATATTTATTAAACGTTAAATTAAGGATTAAACATCCTGACATAAGTATTACATTGAAGGAAAAAGAAGCTGCAATTGACGTTGCAATACAAAAATATGGTTGTGAATTTTCATCTATCTTAATGAAACTCTTGGCTAATTCTTCGGCTTTTTTTGGCACCATTATGGAATCTTCTCTTTTAGAGAATCTAACTTCAATCAAATGGCGGGCATCGTCTGCTGCAATAAAATAATGTCTGAAAAAACGAGAGTTGGAAATTATTCAGCAACTGATGTCTGGATCAAAATCAACCGCTGGAGTTGAACGCACATTTTCAACATTTAACCTACTACACTCTAAACTCAGAAATAGACTTGGTGTTAAAAATGCGGCTAAATTTGTCTTCTTTTTTAAATCCTTAAATGCTTGATTCTTACAATAATATGTAGTTAACTAATAAAACAGTTTTTCTTTAATTAAGTGTTTGTAAAGAATTGTTTTAATTATGAAATATTTTTAAGAGATTAATTTTTAAGAGATTAATAACAAGCTAAATGTCTATTTGCACCGCAGCATATTCTGTTTAAATCCTAAAAAATGAACAGCTGCTTTAAAATGTTAAATAAACACATAATTCTTATTTCTTTTAAGAACAAATGATTTTAGTTAGTTACAATGAGCTGTTATGATTTTATGCGCATATTGAAATTGAAACATTTAAATATAATGGAAGTTTGGTACTAGGTTATCTAAATATGTGTTACCTAACAACCCACTAAATGCCCAACTGATTGTATTATATGAATTTTTGAGTAGAGAATTTTGTTTAGATTTAAATCTAATTTTTATTTAAATAAAAAAAATCCGATTCAAATAAAAAAAATCGATTTATTTGACTTTTTTCTGAAAAAAAAACCCATGATTTTTTCAAATTCTGGATTGGAGGAAAATGTAACAAACAGTTAAATTTTGATTACATTTTAAACATATTTTATAATTATAAATTATAATTAAATATATGCCAACACGCATCTGTTAATAGCCACGCGGAAATATTGTTAAATTGGCTTAGAACGTCAATCAGGAATTGTAAAATATGCAAATAATTACAGATAGGTAAAATGTTTTATTTAAAAACATGCTTGTTTCTCAGGACAGAATTACAGTCCGAGCAACAGTTTAACAGTCAGAATTACAGTTTAACAGTCAGAATGTGAATGGGCTCAAATAGTCAATCCTTCAAATACAGAACACTTTTTGATAGTCAAAATATTTTGTTCGGAATCTGTAATTTGCTGCGACCTTATTTGTCGCAGTTTTCTGGAAGTTTCTTTTTATTATCAATGACTGCAATAAAACGAAAAATTTCTATATATTTAATTTTATTTCAAAATATTATTGATAAATATGGCCGGTACACCAAAAAATATTCCGTTTCCACATTTTTTGAAATGAAATTGATTAGACAGACTGAATAATGTTATCCGCTTTGGTCTTTAGTACGAGTTGTCCTGCTTGTTCTGTTTACTGCCATCGAAAACTATTTCTTGTCGAGCTATAAAAAAATGACATTTAGGATTGAAATGGCAGAATTAGTGCCAATATGATAACAAACAGCGAAAAGTTTTTCTATTTTACATTTGTTTGTAATTTTAGAATCCTTCGGAAATAGTGATATGGAATGAAACTATCTGCCTAAAATTTTACCACCTTATTTATATTTATTACAAGTAAATACTATTTTTAAAAAAATGAATTTAGAATATTCAGAATGACGACAATGGTAGTGTCTAAAATGAGGGCGTGGCCATCTGCAGAAGTGACACGTCCCCCACTAATATGTATAAACATACGTAGTGTCGTACAAGACAGAGCACCAGGCGCGAAGCGCCTTTAATCTCCAGTTTCAATATGTGGTTCTTATCGTCAAACTGTGACATTAATTCAGTGACCCTAATTGGAGGTTCGAGGTTTTTATTTACTACTTTTTATTATTTGTCCTAGCTCCTAGTGTGGCAGTTTGTTGCACATTTAGAGTTTAAGCAGTTTGGGGGGTTGATGCAGATCTAAGGATTACCTAGCGTTTTGGCAGTTTAGTGTTTAGAATATTTTTTTTTTTTTATAAAATAATAGTCGCGAGTTTTATTTTAAAATCAGATGTTTGAGGTGGGATCATTTAATTCCGATTATCGATGTTTAGAACAGCGCGGGGTCTCTTACGAGATTTGGCCTTGCGATGATCATAGTCATGCAGATTGAATAACAGTTCGTTTGGAACGGATGGCAAATTTCTGTAAAATTTAAGCGCTAGCTTTTTAATTTGGGCTCTAACAGTTTTTATTTTGAAGTCATTCCTAATTACCGAGTTTCTTAAGTACCTGGAAGCTTTCCTGATAATCCGTAGGATTTTGTTTTGTTTTGTCTCTAGGAGGTCTATTGTAGTTTTACAGGCATATCCCCATACGGGTGCTGCATACAGCATTCCCGGGCGGATGACCGATTTATAAATTAGGAGTTTATTTTGATAACTTAGATTTCCGTTTCCTGTCATTGGGTATAAGGCTCCTGTGGCCATATACGCTTTTTTGATTAAGTTCGTTACGTGCTGTTTCCAGGTTAGGTGGGAATCTATCGTTACACCTAGGTATTTAGTAGATTTTTCCGCTTTTAGGGCATGGTTGTTTATGTACAGAGGCGGCGGAGGTTTACGTTTTCTTGAGAAATAAATCCAATGACATTTATTGGGGTTTAATTTTATTCGCCATTTTTCCAGCCAAGTTTGGAATATGTCTACGTGTTGTTGTAGCTGTCTGTGCATTACTGAGACATAGGGGTGTTTTGCAAGTATCGCACTGTCGTCTGCATAGAGTGCCAGCTCTGTGTTTGGAGTCCCAGGGATGTCGTTCAGGTATATGTTAAAGAGTGTCGGGCCCAGGATAGAACCTTGCGGTACACTACTTTTAATGAGCTTGGGTGTAGATAAGTTACCTCCTACTCTGACTTGAAAGTGTCTGTTATTTAAGTATGAGATTAAAAGTTTGACAATAGCGTCAGGGACTTTTAAAGTGATCAATTTGTACGCTAATCCACACTGCCAAACTTTATCAAAGGCTTTTTGTATGTCCAGAAAAATCGCAGCTGTGGGTGTCTTGTTATTGAGACCAGAAGATATGTACTCTACCACTCTCAGCAATTGATGAGTGGTGGAGTGCTTTGACCGAAATCCAAACTGCTCCGGAATGATAATGTCATTCTCACTAAGGTGCGTGTCCAGTCTCTTAAGAATAATTTTCTCAGTAATTTTACTAAGTGTCCGTAGCAAGCTAATTGGTCTATAGTTGGCTGGAATTGTGGCATCCTCACCAGGCTTATGGATAGCTATAATTATCGCTTATGTATAAACCAATCTTGCAAATATGTTATAAATGATGTATAATTTGTGAAATTCAACATAATTGTCAGACTTTTCAATGTGTTTAATTTCTTATAGGAGATAGGCATATGAGAATAGTTTGTTCATATGGGCAGTTGTCGTGTAAAAAATGTTAAGAATTATCACTGGTATATAATAAAATATTATCAGCTTAAAAGCTTTATAAAATGTATTATCATGGGATAATATAGCTTTGAATAAAACATTATTAATTATAACCTTCTGTACATACATAGCATATGTGTAGTGCAGAAAGTTTGTTAGGAATATTCTAATTTATGATTTTGACGATTAAACATATTTTGGGCACACTTGAACAGAAATACAACGCTGTTAAGGCGGACAACATCATGTCTGAAACAAATTAAGTTTCTTAAACGAAATTTTCGAATAATTATACAGTTGGCAAGTTTTGCTTAATTATTACAGTAAGTAATTAAGCAAAATTTTAATATTTAAGACCACCACTTCTTTATGCAATAATATATCGAAATAATTATAATTAATCACTTTTAATAAACAGTCGTTTTATGTATTTTATTTTACTCTAAAAATATTGAAATTTTAAATGAATTACTATGTGTAATCCGTATTTCATGAAAAAATGGAAGACAGCTCAGGCGCCGAGTGAGCTAACCACCAAAGTCAGCCGCCGAAGTGAGATCCGGCGGTTAATTAGGGCAGTGAATTGAAGGCGAAGTACTCAAGTACAGGGGCTTGGCGAGTGTCAGCGAGCAGGAAGACCGACAGTGGTTGTGTGCGCGTATGGCTGGTTGACAGAGTTCGCGAAGCGCGCTCAGGGAGCTTGTGGGTGTCAGCTGAAAAGGGGTGAACTCATAACGGTCGTATAACGCCTGCGTAACAGACTGTTTCTTAACCGAAATTTTTAAATTTCGGTTAAGAAACACTGCATGACGGATTCGCGAAACGAGTTCAGCGAGTTCCAACCAATTCCTGGTGTTTTTAAGCGTCAGGAAGCAGGGGGTGGATCTCCCTAGTAATGTAAACATGAACTATTTTTAGTCTTTTAATTTTTACGAAAATCTAATGGGCACCAGATTAAATCACAGACTGTAAAATTCATGAAAATCTGACAGTCCTTGAGTTATTATTGACGCATACTTACACTGCATTCCAACTGCAAGGATGGACTCACCACTTACATAGTTGAATCGTGTTCTAACATCCACAAAATATGTAAATATAACAAAATCTGGATTTCGAATACTTGACTCTATTGCAATATTTTCCCTATTGTTCCGATGTATACTCATAAATCGTGGATGTACTCTCAGGATACAAAAAATAGTTCGAATTTCTGGATAAATATAACGCTTTTATTTAAAACTACCAATATGCGCAAACAGAAACAACTTACAGATTACAACACTTTAGCTATCTCACAAGATCACAAAAAAAATACAAAATACAATAAATTAGCAATTAAATGGTCTACTAACTCAAACAGCTGCATCTGTTTTCAGAACACTGACGTATCTCACAATTCAATTTGACTTGAATTACGTCAACTCTGTCCAACTGAACTGAACGATGACTCCCTTACATACTCCCCATAGAAATCTCTAGAAAGCGCTCGCATCTTCGAAACTAATAGAGAAATTAAGGAAATTCCAGTGCATTCCAAAACTGGTCAAGTTTGCTATATTTTATCGAATCTGGCCACAAAGTCACGAAAAATGCCGCAACGGTCAAGCAAATTTTCCGTCAAATACAGCAATGGTTGGTTGCAAATGTGTTTTATCCTTGTTGAGACACGACATACCAAGTTGCTTTTCACGCATTCATAACACAATAAACAGCATACTATAAAACCTACCCACCGTTGCCTAGAATTTAAAACAGGGTTTTATTGAATTCATTCAATATTTCGAAAGGCTTAGTCATCCGATGACCGAACACACTCGCGGCTGCGCCTCGCCCTTTAAATGGTCGCAATACGCTCTAAAAAAGAGACAAAACTCGTCTTATTGATGGTGGAAGATGGAAAGATGAAAATTCTATAATGATATTTTAGGTTGTTAAGAAATCGATTGCTGTAAATAGTGGCCTAAAAGGAAGTAAAACATAAAATATCTAAAAATCTAATTCGAAATTTGAAAAAGAAAACGTCGAGGTGCACTTATTCCTGTCCTAAAGTACCTGTGTACTAAATTTCATGGTCATACGATGCGTAGATTTCACTCTACAGACTGAATTCATGAAATTTATGAAAATCTGATAATTCTAGAGTTATTATTGACGCATACTTACATTGCATTCCAATGGCAAGGATGGATCCACCACTTACGTTTATACAGAATCAACCGTACGTCCGAACACAGTTGAATCGCGATCTAACTTCCACAAAATGTGTAAATATAACAAAAACTTGATTTCGAATACTTGACTCTATTGCAATATTTTCTCTATTGCTCCGATGTATCCTTACGAATCGTGGATGTACTTTAATTCCACCATTTGAAGTCTAAATGTAATTGTTTTATTATATATCCCGACAGAAATTTTTTTTCGATGGTGGTGTATGGGACAGCCCATAGTAAAGTTCCAAACGGATAACATAACTGTCTCTTTAAACAATTATAATTAAAAAAGCGAGAAAGTGAAATATTTTTGTGTATTTGCCAAAGTTACCGATAATATTTAGAAAGTTTAAGGTATACAAAATTTTTTTTTTTCGTTTAAACATGTGCCTGTAAATGATATATATCTGTGTCAAGAAAACTGCGAATAATAAGTTCGCAGCTAATTTCATAAAATGGTAGTATTACAAGATTCTTTGAATATGTCTAACAGTGTTACGTATTTGAAGGACTGGCCTTGCGTTGAATATGTCTAACAGTGTTACGTATTTGAAGGACTGGCCTTGCGTCCCGACCCACCAGTCACATTCCAACTATAAAATAATTTCTTCCTGTAAAATAAGCTTTTAAATAAAGCATTTTAAATAAATGTAATTATTCGAATTTTTTGCAATTGTTGAATAACGTTTCTACATATTTTAACAACACTTAATCGTGACCTTAATAGAAGCGCGTTGGCATATATTTAATTGTAATTCATATTCATAAAATATTTTTAAAATGTATTCAAAATTTAACTGTTTGTTAATTTTTCATCCCGACTATATTTAAAACAAGATTTTCTTCTACCAGCTGCGGGTGTTCGCGTTCAGCGGTTACTTTTTTAGCAACCTCAGCTAACGATGAATACGCCCTCAGCGCAGACGTAAAAGATCCGTGAATGACACGCACTCTACTTATACACAAAATGCCGACGTTGTTGTCGAGTGGTCAAGGCAAGCGTTTCCGTAGCAATCGCTCGTTGTGGGTTAGAGCCCCACGTAAGGCATGGATGTTTGTGTTGTGGGCGCAATGTGATCCGTCCCCCTCTGGTGCGGCTGGGGCAACGTCAATGGACGGCTAAATGGGTCACACTCTGGCCGCTGTAATAAAGGCGAATGCTGAAGGTCAAGTGCCTGGCCATTTGAAGAAAAGAAACTTATTCACAAAATGCAAGTTCGTATTCTCATAAAAGCTGTTGATTTTACCTTAGGCAAATGCTGGATGGTCGCAATCCTTAAGGTTTCCATTTCCTTTATTTCATATTTACTTCATCTTACATAATGAAGCAAGATGTATATGGCCCGTTAAAGGCCAATATTTAAACAAATCGATCCCTTAGCAACATACATATTATCATAGATTTCAAATCTTGACACTATCGGAAAGATCGAAAAAATTCGCTTTCAAGCAAACTTTGAACATAGTACATGCGATGAATTAACACATTTTCATTATTTAAAAGAATATATACTTTTCGTGCGTTTTTAACCTCTCCAGTTTTATATTATGATATATTGAAATTGACTCATCATCTAACGTTCATTTTTTTTCAGCAGTTGCTTAAAATATTTGCAGACTACTCCAGAAAAAAAAAGTGATGTCTGTTTGTTTGTGTGTGTGTGTGAATGTATGTGTGTGTGTGAAAGTGCGTGTGTCTGTGTGTGTATGTGTGTGCGTGTGTGTGTGTGCGTGCGTGTGTGTGTGTGTGTATGTGTCAGTGAGTCTGTGGAGACGATATCTCACGAACGAAATTCGAATGAAATTCGGTACAAAAATTTCAATCCATGAATACTGGAAGCCTATTGTTTTTAAACACGATCAAAAATTCAGAATCCCCTAAATTTTCGAGTGAAATTTTGAAAAAATTATCAAAAATCAAAACTTTTAATAAAGTACCGCAGATAGACATGTCTTATATAATTCTTCCTTAGAAAACGATTGACATAAACTATAGAACTCTATCATGAACCGTTCTCGAGATATTGCCCATTTTTCAAATAATTTTTTAAAAAACTTTGATAAATTAAAAAAAAATATTAAATGTTGAAAAACATGCTTACTTGTCATATGTAATATCATGCCATAAATTTGGTGACATCATTCTCATGGATCTAACTCGTTCCATTCATGAGAAAAAATACCTTGAGTAATACTTTTGCATTTGAACGCCAACAGTCATTTATCTGCTATAAGAATAACTTATTTCTCCATCCATAACGCTCGGCTAGATTTTGGCGATGAATTTGGCGGAATGTTGCCAACTTGGCGACTTTTTTAGATGTTGCCAAATTAGTTAAATCTCGCCAAATGGGTAGAAATGAAACTAAATCAATGAAAATGGCGAGTAATTGATGAAAATTCAATATCTTGGAAAGAATATAAGTATCTACTAAAAAAATGCCTTATTTTTACTGTTAAATTAGTAAATTCATAGCATTATATTAGGAAAGTCATGTGTTGCCCACATCAGATTTTTTATTATGTACTAGAAAAAGCTTCTGATGTTACCCGGAAGTTAAAACTGCCTAGTATAATATAACAAAATAAAAATCCATGTAAATCGGCGCAATGCATGTGACACGACCCCCCCTCCCCACTTCTCTAATCACAAATCCGGAACGCGTGTCACTTGTGGAGATACAACTTTCTACGTTAAAGTCTACCGACAGTATCAATCTTGCGACATAAATAAATGAAACTACTTGAAATCGCAAAAAGTTTTTTAAACCCGAAATTTATCGCCATCTTTTGCAAAAATCCATTTATTACATTTATTACATTTTAGAAATATTTTAGCAATACGAATTACAATTAAATATATGCCAACAAGCATCAGTTAAAGGGCACGATTAAGTACAGGTAAAATATGTAGAACCGTCATACAGGAAGTGTGGAAAACCCAGGCCTTCCGACTCATCCAGAGGACTTGAGCAACTATTTGGACGATCGGGAAGTATCATACAGGAAGTGTATAATTTCGAATAGTCATACAGGAAGTGTATAATTTCGAATAGTCATACAGGAAGAGTATAATTTCGAATAATTACATGTATTGAAAATACTTTATTTAAAAGCTTGGTTTACAGGATAAAATTCTATTATAGTTCGAATGTGACCGGTAGGTCAGGACGCCAGGTTAGTCCTTCAAATATGCAAAACTGTTCGACATATTCAAATTATTTTGTACCATTTTATGAAAATAGTTGCGATTTCATTATTCGCAGTTTTACTGGATATACCTCTGTGTTTGCGTTACCTCGAGTTTATTAAGTGAAATATTTTTATATAAGACATAATTTTGAAATGTTATCGGTAACTGTGCCCGGTACACAAAAATATTCCACTTCCTTGTTTATTTAACTATAATTGTTTAAAGAGACAGTAATGTTATTAATTTGGGGCTTAACTACGAGCAGTCCCATACAGTGCCATCGAAATAATTTTCCTGTCGGGATATATAATAAAAAAGATACATTTAGACTTGAAATGGTGGAATTGAAGTCTATGAAATCCACAGCGAAAAGTTTTTCTATTTTACTTTTGTTTGTCATTTTAGAATCCTGCCGAAATAGCTATATGAAATGACACTATCTGCCTAAAATGTTACAACTTATTCATATTTATTGCAAATAAATAATATTTTAATGAACCCAGACTACACCGAATGACAAAATTTCGAGAGTGGTCAAATGGGGGTGTGATCATCTGCAAAAATGACACGCTCCAACTAATATTCACAATGAAATATCGTAAATATTTTGTAAATGATGCTTATTTTCTGTAATTGAACATAATTGTCAGAATTTTCAGACCTGTTACGAAAACTACAAAATGTGAAAACATCGTGAGGTTCAAAATAATTTATCAATTGATGGGCTTAAGAAATTATATGCTTCTGAATTAAACTGAGATACTTAAAACGCACGAAAATTATATATTTTTAAAAATTCACTAAAATTTGCCTGTTAATCCTATGGACTCTGTTCAAAGTTCCTTTGAAAGATAATATTTCGATCCTTCTGATGGTGTTAAGATGGAGAATGATGTTAAGAATCATCACTGGTATATAATAAAATATTATCAGCTTAAAAGCTTTATAAAATTATTATCATGGGATAATATATCTTTGGGTAAAACATTAATAATTTCCACCTTCTGAAAATACATAGCATATGTGTAGAAAGTCTGTTAGGAATATTCTAATTTATGATTTTAAGGACTAAACATATTTTAGGAATGCTTGAATAGAAATATAACGCTGTTAAGGCGATAAATGTGTATAGGTATGAACATTATGTCTGAAACAAATTAAGTAACTGAAACGAAATTATTTCAAAATTATAAAATTGGTAAGTTTTGCTTAATTATTACAGTTAGTAATTAAGCAAAAGTTTATAATTTAAGAACCACCACTCCTTTATGCAATAATATATCGAAATAATTATAATTAATCACTTTTAATAAACAATCGTTTTGTGTATTTTATTTTACTCTAAAAATATTGAAATTTTAAATTAATTAGTATGTGCATTCCTTATTTTATGAAAAAATGGAAGACAGCTCAGACGCCCAGTGAGCTAGCCGCCAAAGTGAGCTCCAGCAGTTAGTTAGGGCAGTGAGTTGAAGGCAAAGTCCTCAAGTACAGGGGCGTCGCGAGTGTCAGCGACCAGGAGGTCCGAGAGTGGTTCTGCGTTCAAAGAAACGCGCTCAGAGAGTTTGTGAGTGTCAGCGGAAAAGGGGTGAACTCATAACTGTCGTATTACACCTGCGTAGCAGACGACACGAAAAAACTCGCGAAACGAATTTAGCGAGTTCCAGTCAGTTACGGGTGTTTTTAAGTGCTAGCAAGCAAGGGGTGGATCCCCCTAGTAATGTAAACAAGAACTATTTCTAGTCTTTTTATTTTTACGAAAATCTAATGGGCACCTGATTAAATCACAAACTGTAAAATTCATGAAAATCTGACAGTTCTTGAGTTATTATTGACGCATACTTACATTGCATTCCAATTGCAAGGATGAACCTACCACTGACGCATATACAAAATCAACCGTGCCTCCGAAAACAGTTGAATCGTGTTCTAACTTCCACAAAATGTGCGAATATAACAAAAACTAGATTTCGAATACTTGTCTCCAGTGCAATTTTTTTCCCATTGTTCTTATGTATCCTCATAAATCGTGGATGTACTCCCAGGATGCAAAAACTAGCTCAAATTTCCGGATAGCTGTAACGTTTTTATTTAAAAGTCCCAACGCGCAAAAACAGAAACAATGTACAGCAGTAGACGGAGAAGTAGAGTTTACCAACAGTGAATTTCTTAATCTTGGACGGTGGGAGGGGGTATTTTTTGCAAAATGTAAAAAATCGGGCTTATTCATTGTTCAGAAACTTTTTGGCGGGTAGCAACGATGTCATGGTCTTATACGAGGGTATTGTTTTTTCGCTTAATGAATTTTTTGAATGAGGTAAACGGGATATATCGAAACTTTTTGAGGGGTGGCTACATCTAGGGTTCACCAATAGTGGCGGAGCAGGACCATCAGCGGCACCTAGCGGCCAAAAGGGAACTATTCCAAGATGATACTTGTGAATTTTTTCTCGAATTCAAAGAAACTTTTTGAGGGATGGCAACACCTGGGAATCACCAACAGTGGCGGAGCAGAACCATCAGTCCCACCTAGCGGTTGAAAGGAGAACTATCCCAAGACAATACTTGTGAAATTTGTCTCGGATTCAAAAAACTTTTTGAGGGATGGCAACACCTGCGGTTCACCAACAATGGCGGTGCAGAACCCCCTGCGCCATCTAGTGGCCAAAGGGTGTACTAGGTTAAATTTTAACTATTTAAAACGGTTATAAATATTTAAATGTGAATTGAATCAAGGTAACTGTGGATCGAGGCATTTTTTAAATGCGTGTATCCTACATGAATCATTTTTAAAAATACAAACACTGGAATTTAAAATACAAACGGACGCCCATCATGTGAAAATTTAGCAAACACGTGTTTTCAACACTTCAAACATGTACTTACATACTCAATATTGTTTAAAGATGTAAAATCATGCATATAATCATCAGTAATGGTAGATGTAGCACCTAAAAGGTTACTAGTTAAATTCATAAAAAAGATTACTTGTTAAATTCATTTAAAGAAGACATATTAATACACAAATAGAAGAGAACACTCAAACCGCAACCTAGCGACATGAATATCTCGTCCAGAATGATCAAATTACAGTCTGAAAGCTACCCACACCCTCCGTATCCAACTCTAAAGAACAAAAATAGTCCTTGGAACAGCTCTACGCCAAGGTTGTGGCAAGGTCACCCCTTAAACGCACCCATATCTAAAGAAAAATGTTCTTGGAATATCCCTACAAGAAGGTTGTGACAAGGACTTCCCTCTAAAGTGTGTACAAGTTATCATAATTACACACACTAATCCTATTAAAATAGACGAATTTTCATAATAGTAATCGATAGTGCGTATCTGTTACCAGATCGCCTAGACGGACAAAAGTACCTCATCTTATTCAAGCAGGTACTGCCAGATTTACTACGTGTTGTACCAGAAAATCATCGAGTGATTATGTGGTTCCAGCACGACGGAGCGCCAACACATTACACCAGGATTGTGCGGAACTACCTGGACATTGCCTTTCCGGACAGATGGATTGGCCGTGGTGATTCCGTAGCGTGGCCTCTTAGATCTCCACATCTTTTCTGCCTGGATCTTTTCCCCTGGGGACAGCTAAAAGGCGCCGTTTACGAGACGCCCATCGAGTCACTAGGGGACCTTGTTGCCCGAATTAGCGTCGCAACTGTAGACGTTCATGAAATGCTGGGAATCTTCCAAAGAGTACGCGATTCACTCCGTCGCCGCTGTGATGCCTGTCCCGCAGTTGGTGGTCTTTCATTTGAGCATTTGTTCTAAACATTTTGTCAATAAATTTCCATTATTCGAATTCACTGTATTCGTCTTCACTTCACTCCATTTTGACGCGACGTTTCATCCACTTCCAGAGAAAGCGCCCTCTTGCGGCTCGCTGGTTGCTTTCCGACCCCATATTGTATTGTGAAAGTTGTTTGTTTTGGCGAATTCTATAACCGCTTACAGTTCTGACCATCAGTTTATATACACCCTGTATATATATATATATATATATACATATATATATTTATTGAAGAGTTTAAATATAAAATATTAAGCATATGAAACTAGTAAGATTAACAATACAAATGTATTAAAAACGATATAATTAGTAATTTTAGCACATTAATACTCTTAACAATTATTAATCTTGGCATATTATGCTGATATGGTTTAGCTGCTATAACTCTACACATGTCTAAGTTATCCCTGCCACTCAAACAGCTGCTGTAAGCCCTCGGGACAGTCGAGTGATCTGGACCTTCAACACGTATAAGTTAATTCTATTTTTTAAATTTATGCAATTCTTTTAAATTTTTCAAATTTCTCAATCATTTTTCATTTTTAACATATAGGGGCTGCTATTGAACTTTAGTTCACAGTAACAGGCCAATAATTGAAATGCGCTAATTGAAGCTGATATATAGTAGTCGCCCCCTGAAGATTTTACTATTATGCCACCTTCTATTATCTACATTTTATTATTTTATATTTCATTTTTCTTTAATATTTTTGTTTTAAATATAATGGGTGATTTCTGACAGTCCCTTGAGATTTCTTTGCTTGGCAATTGAATACTTCTGTTTGTTATGGATGCTATACTATTCTCTTCAATAATTCTATTTCAATTCAGCTTAATTATATATTGTATATATATATATATATCTACATGTATATATATATATATATATCCTTATGTAAGTATGTATATCTATATAATATTCACAGAGTTGGCTGACTGACAAAGCGGATAATGTATCAAAGCTATTAAGAACTGAGGTATATTTGAGGTATATTCCAGAGATAAGTATTATTCGCCCATCTCTACTAAACATACTTCTTATGCGGATCTCGACGCCCAAGATTTGCATTTTACGGTCGTTATGCCATTAAACTTCCTTTACTAAGCGTATCACCTTCAAGTCTTTCTTGACAGCACTTATCGCAGCTATTACCTGTTTACATCACAAGATATAAAGAAAAAAAAATATCGGCAAAATCGGGTTAACATGTTGACGAAAATGGGTCGTACGACCTTGGATATGAACCACACCCGACCCTCGCTGTGCGATTATACTTTTCTTAGTCTGTACTTTTTCACCTTTGATAGCTTTTAATATGATAAATGAAGGACATTTTGACATTGAAAAATGGTATCGGTTTAAGCAGACACTTATCGTCCGTCAAATCGTTGCTCTAAGCAAAGGGAAAAGTCACTTTGTTATTGATATGTTGAAATGCAATTATCTTTAAATGTGTTGAAACTGAAATGTATCAAATCAAGGTGAATATGGCAGTTTAGTAGATAATCGATTGCTCTTTTTACTTTCCCTACATACATAGTATAATGTATAGAAAAAGTAATGTGACGGGGTCCAAAATTCGAGTTTTCGACGGAAGAGCATGTGTTAAACATTCCTGAACTTGAACGAAACTATTTTGAGGGTGAATATGTTAGTGTGTGTGTATATGTATGTTAATGTGTATGTATGTTCGTGTGGGGGCATCTATGTTATTGCTTGTGTGTATCTATACATATAAAGAAGAAAAGTGTGTATGTATGATCCACCATAACTGGAGAACGGCTGATTCGCATTTCATGAAATTTGTCTTGGTAGTCTTGAAATCACCCTACAAAAAACATAGGCCGTATTTCGAGTTTCTACGACCAGTGGTTCTCGAGATATTAGTGAAAAACGACACTGTTTCCTTGGAGTTCTACCCTCTAACTCCATGATTCACAACGAAAAAGGTTGGACATTGTTGGTTTAAAATGCGAAAGTCAATTAAATTTCTGAGTTTGTGGGAGTTCATTGAACGTATTAGACAATTTTGAAAATCGCATGTTTGAGATGTGAATTTAAATGGAAACTATCACCATGGTTTATTTTGTCACAGGCTTACTCAACAACGAAAAGTATTAAGAAATCACAAGAAAGATCAATCATGCATAAAGCATTGATTATGAAACACTTTCCAACTTTAATTTTATTTACACATCTCTAAAATGCGATACATTCAGAGGTAATACATCACAATCGGCCCTATATGTTCTGGTGTAATTTTTATCATAGTTTTCATGGTAAATCCCGAGCAACGTCGGGTAATCGTTGCTAGTATATTATATATGTATGCACGTATGTTTGTGTGTTTCTACGTATGATAGTGTGTCTATGTATGTTAGTGTCTGTCTATGTATGTTGGTGTATGTCCTTGAGTCTGTGGACGTGATATCTTAGGAATGAATGAAGCTTTTCGAACAGAATTTGACACGATTGTTACAATCAATGAATATTAGAAACCTATTGATTTTAAATGCAAACTACTGTTTGGAAAACTTCTCCACCCAATGTTCGTACCAAATATTAAAAAACTCATTAAAAAAACAATCCCTTCAATATGGATAAATAAAGAATTATTTTATACTCGTTGTTTCATTACAAAACAAATGTCATAAAGTTTAAAACGTTAGTAGAAACCGTTCTCGATATATTGCATGTTTCTCAAGTAATTTTATCCAAAAACAATTACATAAAATTATAAATATTATAAGATATGATCACATTTCATATGTAGTAGAACGCAACAAATTTGTTCATATCATTCTTGTGGATCTAATTTGTTCCATTCAAGAGAGAGCATACTATTTCAATAGTTTTGTATTATAACGTTAAAGAATTCGCCAACAGTCATTTATTTCACGTGATATTAATTAAATGGCCATTTCATTTTGATAAGGATTTTGTTTGTTTGTTCGCCCCAATTAGACCTACTAGAAAGTGTAAGATATCGGGTAGGTGTAATGACGACAGTGGCTGTGCCACACAATTTAGACCGAAACCCAGTGGGGCCGGTATCAACAGGGATCGTACTATCCTTCCCCTACCACCAACCTCACGGAAGGACTTACCCTCATGTTTAACATGTCCGAATTCCGCGTCAACACGGGGATAGTTTGAACTAAATTGAGAATCGAACTCGGCACGTCTGGGTGCAAGCCCCGTACCTTAAACACTGGGGTGTTCCATCCCGTGATAAGGATTTTGATAGTGTTTTGACCAAAGTTTGGACCTGAGGTTCCAAAAGTACTTTTAGTTTTAGTTTCGATAGTTCAATTCCGGAAGCATTGAGCTGTGAAATATGTACACAATTTATTTGCTATTAAAGGAGTAAAATCATTACATAAAGTCCGGAAAATCGTTTGCTGCTCACATCAGAATGCTTTCATTAATACAGTTATGATGCATTCACTGGAATCGTGGGTGTGCGCTCAGTATCTAAGAATAAGTCCAAATTTGTGGATAACTAACACATTTATTCACAAGCACAGCGTAACACAAGAACAATTTATAGAGAAACAGCACTTAAATGCTCCACTAATTCCACAAATAAAAACTGATATTATTCTCCAAACTGTAGCGTATTTTATTTCACAAAACAGCCACTACTATATTTTCAAAATATTGACAAAAATCACAGTTCAATGTAGCTCGTATTGCGTCAATTGCTCTCCAATGCAGTGATGATTTCATAGATTATCTATAGAAATTTCAGGAAATCTCTCATATTTCGTAGAATATTGGTTATTTCTGGTTATTGCGAGTTGTTTCTAATCTTCGTAAAGTCGCCAAATGTCACCAAATTGGCTAAGAATCGTAAAATCCGACAACCCTTCTTTGAACTTCGGCACGGAACTACGTGTGATGTCTTTGTATGGTTTTCGAAAGAGACGAAAATGAGAAGAGGAAAATAGACTCCAGCATTTTACAAGTTTGTAACAATATGAAATACTGTAAAAAGCAATTTATTCTAATCCATAAAGATCTCTGTCTGTTGGTTTGTGTGTTTACTTAACAGCAGCTCCTTTCAATCTGTATTACGCATTCCTCCAACACAATTTTTTTCCTGTAACAATACATTCATTAATTATAATTTTCATAAGGTATAAATGTATAGCTTATTTTTAATAATCCTTGAAATTCCACAAATTATCATGGTCGAAAATTCTCCCTGTCGCGTATGCGCATAAGCACCAATAGGTGCGGATTGCGATATGATGAATCACTTCCTTGGAATTCGGATTGGAACTTGGTATGATGTGACGTCACTCTTATTCTCAGATACCGCTCTATAACCACGTTCTTTAAGGGACAGTGTTCTCGGAATACAACATAAGAAACGAACTGGATGATTACATACCAATAATGCCTCAAATGATATTTTTAGTACAGATACTTCAATTTAGAATAAATACTGTTGATTTTAAGTAAGTTTAACACACTCTCCGTTTGAATGTACCTCATACGCTTATTTTGGGTGTATTAAAAGGCAGGGCGTATCAAAGCCAATTATGTAGGGCGTATTAAAGTAGATTTTTAAGGCTTATCAAACCGATTATTTAGGATCTATCAAATCGCTTATTTAGGGCATATTACGCCCTCGTAGATGTTGAAAGACGTATTTTGGGCGTATCAAAAGAAGTTATGCAGAGCGTAATAAAGGATCTTATGTAGAGCGTATCAATGACAATTATCTAGGATATAACAAAACGGATTTTCTGATTTAATCATGCCTAGCTGTAATATTCGGTGACCTAATGTACTTCTGAATCAAATTTTGCTGTTGTCCCAAGCTTCCTGATTTTCCGCTATAGATGGCAGCAATACACACAGTGTTTCTTTCAGGCATACTTCTGTACGATTACTCCCCCCCCCCCCCCGGAGACATTTCATGCTAACCTAGTCTCTATTTATGTGACAGCATTTAGATAGATTTTTCGGGCAAATAGAAAAACTTGCGCCCCCCCCCCCCCCGTTAAAAATTCCTGAAGAAAACACTGGATATAAGGGAAACAGACAACAGGCATCACTTATTAAGTTAGATGAATATATGAGAAAATCTAGTGGTGTCTCGCACTCGGCATATTTTTGTATATGAATAGCCTATGATGAAACGCACAGAGTGATTATTCCACACGTATTATTATTGGACACACTCTCAATGGTTATAATGTCCCCCGGCCTTGCAATTACGAAGCAAAACTAAAACCGCTACTTGAGAACCTTTCTTCGTAAAACTGCAGTTCATTGTTTTTTAAGACCCGCAAATTGACCATTTCCGGCCCTCCTCCGGCAATATAATCATTGCAAATGACGGTGGCGGTGTCGCTCAGCAAAGCTTCATGATTTCGGCTCTTGAATTTAAGTCGAGTTCTATGGGGTTAATGTCTCGTTGCCACCGCCCGCGATGAAATTTCTCTAGAAATTTCTGACTCAGCTTATTAAGCCTGCGGCTTTTGTTTCCACGGAGAACAATGAGGGAAATTCTTGTTAATGAGAATCTCTAACCATAATGGGTGGGATTTAATGGGCCAATGTCCAGAGTTTCTAGACTAAAATTCGCTGCTGTCAAGAATATGTGCAGACATAGGGAGCAGTTTCTAAACAATAGCTTTTATCTTGGAAGAGGTTAATTATACACATGTTCCTCAAGGACGCAGGTTGGAACTAATTACTCATTTTAGAACTATGTGTGTGTTTTAGTATAAAACTGCAATGACTTCATATGTAGTTGGGATCGCCAGTTGTCTTCATATTTTATTCTAAAGCTTTCAAATTTTATTTTATCATAAGGCCTGTTAATGACAGGGAACTAACATTAAGATTAATTGAAGTGCGTTTCAACTCCATTTTTTCATAGCAGAATTCATTTTTTTTTTCAAATTTTGCAAGAGAAAAATTTGAAAAATCGGTATCGTATATCCACATGATTACAACTACAATGTGTTACCCTTCACTTTAAAGGACTTGAAAAAAATCTTTTGATTGATACCATACTTGACAATGTATCCCCAGGGGAATAACTGGGCCAAAGGGGGCTAATGACGTCACTAACAAAATAAAATTGTACCGCGATTATTTTTCACAGCAAACTATTAAGTCTCGTGATTATCGAACCATGAACGACCCTTTTATGCATGATGTTGTCAAATTTTGTCCTATGCTGCCATGTTAAAAAAATATAAAATTTCGAATAAAATTCAAAGTTTACGCTAGAATTTACAAAAATTCAATCTAGGTTTAGATTTTTATCTTACAAAGCCGTATAAAACGTTTCGTGAAAATCCATTAATATTTGTGGCTGCTATCGTATACACAAGAAATCGACCATAGACATCACAAAGACAGACATATAGACGGACAGCACTCCAAAAATAGTCAAAACTTGTTCAGAAGGTCTTAAAATATAAATTGGCATCAAAATCTCGAAATCGAAAATTTTCGTGGAAACAATACTTTCCCAATACTACGTATGAGGAAGTAAAAATGAGTTGTAACAATTTTATAATAAGTTTTATTTTTTAGCAATTTCTCCTTACTTCAAAAATAGTCATCTTCATCGAGAATTGTCTCAGTTAGGTTCTGTCAGTTAAGTATGCAAGGTTTCGAACTTCTAGATCACCGAGAAGGGCTGCTGGGGCGTCTAGAAATATCTCAAACCTTCATTTTCTCTGTCCCTGGGGGGTAAATATATTGATGTTGAAACTCGTTTATTAGAAGTCTACGGAGAAATTAAAAATCCAGCTAGATTAAAGTCTGTTACGAGGCCAATACTATCCGTATGTAAAAGTTCACACTTCTATGTCTCCAGGTGACCTCCGGAGGATCTGGGAAAAACATTTCGAAACTCCTTTCATCATTTTCTTAGCCAATTTACTGATCATTTTGTTTGCTGATTATGAATTATACTGATAGCAATATAAATATAGTTACATTTTTATTAGTGTAATCTGATAATTCTGAACGAGTTTTGGAATTAATTGTGTACTGATAATATTAAATAAACTGTGATTACAGTTTTACAATTTTGATAAAGGTTTTGATATTTTTTGCATGTAATTCGCCGTGAGTGTTATTCTCAATGTGTGGCGTTTTGAAAGAAACGTAATAATGTATTGCCTCCCCCCTTAATTTTATGCATTTCACTAATTTGATCACATCTTAGCTTCTAATCATGCTAGGATTTTGTATTAAATTCTACATTTTCTAGCTTGATCAAACGTAAGCTGTGTACTTAGATTGTATGCTCCCGCACGCTTATTTAGGGCTTATTATTCCCGAACAGCAGGTTGTTTCTTTTTGTTATAAGCGGACGTGTCGTAAAAGCGTTGTTGGGTTCTCCAGAATTCGCTGAATGTGTAATTTGTTGAAAACCCAGACCGTCCGACTCATCCAGTGGACTTGAGCATCTATTTGGACGGCCTGGCAGAATGTGCGTAATTTGTGTAAATCCTTGGTAATACCGGGTATATTTTCTAGTTACTTTCCTTATATACATAATGTATAAGGAAAGTATTGTGACGGGGTCGAAAATTCGAATTCGAGTTTTCGACGGGAGAGCACGTTTCAAGCATCCCTGATCACGAATCAAACATTTTTGAAGTGATGTCTGTGTGTGTGTGTGTGTGTGTGTGTGTGTGTGTGTGTGTGTGTGTGTGTGTGTGTGTGTGTGTGTGTCAGTGAGCCTCTGGAGACGATAACTGACGAACGAATGGACCGATTCGAACGAAATTTGGTACAAAAATCACAATCTGTAAACACTGGAAGCCTATTGTTTTTATACGCAATCGAATGTTCAGAACCCCCCTAAATTTTCGAATGAAATTTGGAAAAAATCGTGAAAAAATCAAAACCGCTAGGCATTTCTTATGTAATTTTTTATTAGAAAACGATTAGCATAAATTTTAGAACGCGAACATGAACCGTTCTCGAGATATTGTACATTTTTCAAAAAAATTGTCAAAATGTCATATAAAATAAAAAAAAAAATTCCTAAAGAAACATGTTCGCTTTTCATATGTAATACCATGCGATAAATTGGGTGATACCATTCTCGTGGATTTAGCTCGTTCCATTCATGGAAAAAGATACTTCAAGTAATACTTTTGTATTTGATCGCCAATAGTCATTTATTTGCTGTAAGAATAACTTATTTCTTCGTCCATAACGTTTGGCGAGATTTTGGCGACGAATTTAGCGGAATGTCGCCAACTTGGCGACTTTTTGAAATGTTGCCAAATTAACGAAAATCTCGCCAAATTGATAAAAATGACGACTAATTGTCGAAAATTCAATATCTTGGAAAGAATATTAATATCTACTATGAGAAAAACCTATGTTTTTTACTGTAAAAGTAGTAAATTCATTACATTATATAAGGAAAGTCATGTGTTGCCCACATCAGATTTTTTTAAATAAGTAGTCATGGCATGTACTACACTGTGCCGCAAAACAAGTCAATTTCAATGGCATGAATGAGAGGAAAATAATAATATAATAATAGATTAAAAAAAAAATACTGAAAGAAAAAATAATTGGTTCAGGTTCAAAGTCCACTTCGATAAGAGCTTGCAATTATACGTCCCAGTTGCTCAACGGTAGAGCGTCGGCTGGCCAGTTCTGAGATTCAGGGTTCGATACCCAGATGGGGCAGCAGGGCTCTTTACAATAGCGCCCGAACAAATCAACCCTGTAGGTTAGTGCAATGTCTGAAAGTGATCCCAGTGCGACTAGTACGGATTTAGTGGACTCTGGAAGATTGAGCTCCGATTTCAAATTGAGAGGATATCGACCACGTAGGATACTAATCTGGGTAAAAATAGTAGTAGCAGGAGGCTAACCTGAGGTAAAAATAACAGGAGGTGGTCAGTCAGATTGTCCATTGCCCGCCAATCTGACATTACGGGGTGGAGAATGCAGAGTCCACTTCGACGATAAGAGCTTGCAATTTTTCATCCCAATAGTTTAACTGTAAAGCGTCGGCTGGCCAGTTCGTAGATTGCGGGTTCGATTCCTGTTTGGAGCAGCAAAGCTCTTTACACATAATAAGTCTTACGCTGTCCACATCGCATTTTTTTCATAATGTCTCATTTTTTGTACCGAACTTCATGTCATTAAAATTCTTTACTATTATTATAAATTCAAGAAAAAAACTTACTGCTTCAGCATTTTTCTCCTTTGATTTCATGTCAGTTTTTGAAAGCGACTTAAGCCTCTGGGGGTCTTTTAATGATGTGTGCAGCATATTTTTTTTTCTATTTTTCACTGATTATTTCTTCTAACTTTATTTGCTTTATTATATTCTTTACTCACGATCATGGTTGTATATTGATCTTTTCTGAGTTTTTTGTATGTACATGCTTTGCATGTATTATACGTACGGTGACTGTAATTTCCTGACGAAACGAAGGATAAAGTTTGGCGTTTGTTTGTTCGAACACTTTTTCAAATGAGTTGACGGCAGGCAGTCTTTCAGGATTTTTGATCGCGGGGGTCGGAGGGGCGAATGGAACTTTAGTGGGGACAAGTTTTCTATTTGCCCTATATAAATATATCTAAATGCTGTCACATGAATAGAGACTACGTTAGTATAAAATGTCTCTGGGTGAGGGGGGGAGGGGAGCGAAGTCCTCCCGGATGTATGCATGAAAGAAACACTGGTTGACGGAGGAGACAAATATTTAAATTGGCGACTGCGAATGGAACGCCCCACCTGCCGACTTAAAGGGCGCTGTACATAATTATGTTTTGTACTAACACTATTGAATGGGACTTTATTTAGTCTTAATAGAGCACTTTTACTTTATCATATGTAGTATTGAGAAATCATTATTTTTCCGAACATTTTCGATTTCGAGATTTTTACGCCAATATATGTTTTAAGATCTTTGGAACACATTTTGACTATTTTTGGAGTGATGTCCGTCTATCTGTTTGTCGCCTGACGTCTATGGTCGATTTCTTGGCCCTACAATAGCAGACCCAAATATTAATGGACTTTTACGAAACTTTATATCCGGCTATGTTATTAAAAAATCTAGAGCTGGATAGAACTTTTTTAATTTCGAGCGAATACTTTGAATAATCAGACAAAATTTGACATAATCGTGCATAAAAGGGAATTGGCATTTATCAATATTAATAGCATCCGCAAAAAGCAATAGATTCCATATATTAAAATATTTTAATAATTAATACATCGGTTTGACACTATTTTCGTTAGGGCGCGGTAGCCCATTGGTTAGCGCGCTGGAGTCATTGGTTAGCGCGCTGGAGTTGCACTCGGTAGGCCCGGGTTCGATTCCAGCCACTGCCAAAACTGCCGCCGTGTTCACGCGGAGTACGATCACGTTAAACATGTGGGTCCGTAAGTCCTTCCGAGAGGTTGGTGGTAGGGGAAGGAGGGTACGGTCCCTGTGGATGCCTCCCCCACTGGGTTCTGGTCTAAATTGGGTGGCACTTCCCGGCCGTCCAAACTGTTACCTTACACCTTTCTGGTAGGTCGGACGGTCTGGGTCTCAACAACAACAACTATTTTCGTTAACTTTGCTATTTTGACGACATTTTCGTCCATCTAGGATGAAATATCGCCCAGTTGGCGATATTTTGCTGAATAAGTCTACAAGTTCGCCAAATTCATCGGCAAGCGTTACAGATAGACGGAGAGAAAAGCATTTCTTATACCTAAATTACTGTTTGCGAATTAGTAGGAGTCAAAATACAAAACTATTACACAAACTTTCTTCTTCATCACTGCCGTCCAAACAGATACCTTATACCTTTCTGGTAGGCCAGACTGTCTGGGTCTCAACAACAACAAACTTTCTTCTATTGTAAATGGAACAAACTGGATCCCTGAGAATGATGTTAACAAAATCATTGCATAATATTACATATGAAAAGTAAACATATTTCACAATATTTAATATATTTCTTAATTTTGTGTGATTTGTTTTATAAATTAAATTAAAAAAAAAATTGCAATATTTCGCGATCGGTTTATCCTAGCATTCTAAACTTTATATCATTCGTTTTCTAATGAAAAGTTACATCAGAACTGCATATTTTCGTAACATTATTAATGTCTGAGTTCTAGATGAATTTTTCAAAATTTCGTTCGAAAATTTCGGGGGTGTTCTGATTATTCGTTTGCATTTAAAATCAATAGGCTTCCAGTATTAACTGATTATAATTTTTATACCAAATATTATTTGACACGCTCCATTCGTTCGTGAGATATGTGGTCTCCACACACGCACACACACACACACACATAGACATTACTTCAATTCGAGTTCAGACATGCTTGAAACTTACTTTCCGTCGAAAACTCGAATCCGAATTTTCGACCTCGTCACAATACTTTCCCTATGCTTTATGCAATGTATATAGGGAAAGTATAAAGGCGAGTCCTTTAAAATAAAGGTCATATTTTCATCGTGGTGTAACATCATCTTTTGAGAAATGGAGTTTAACTTGCTCAAATTTGGAAGGGGCACCAGCTTAACTTAAGTTAAGAGCATCATATCGGCCACTGCTGAGCTCAAATAAAATATCTCACATGTGCAATCTACAGTGTATATGTATTGGGAAAGTGATGTAAAGTAACCATGCCAGATAATTTTAATGCAGTCAAAGTTTGATATAGTGAGGTTGTCGTTAGACATACTTCATAGCTTGTTATGGAATAATCGCGGTATATCAGACCGTACTGTAAGGATGTTTTTTTCAGGAGATATACTCTTCAACGTGTTATATATAAATATGCGGCATGTCGGACGGCGTTATATCGGATTTCTACTGCACATAGTGTCTCCAGAAAAGCCCTTAAGAAGCCCAATAACTTTGTAAGGAAAAGCCCATAAGTGAACACGTTAACAGCAAAATAACCATACCCTATCGAATCACAGTGATTGCAGCGCCTCTAGTGAGGGATTTGAATAGTTAGGCTAATGAACTCGGCGACAAACCATGATAGACGAAAAACACCAATTACAAATTGGTATTGTCTTATTAGTAAGAATCGTCACCGTGAACGAACGGATGCGTGTATGAAAGACACTAAAAAGGTGTAAAAGTTATTTCCCTCAGGATATCAATTCTCGCCACATAGGTCTAGGTAATGTCTTTTAAACACTTGCCGACTATTTTCCACCAAAGTGGCAGCCGTTTCCTCGTGGTGGCTTGGCTGCCAGATTGCGGGTTCGAGTCCCGCCTGCGGTCATGGATGTTGTGATGTCTTATTGGGGCAGAAGTATTTCAGGTGCCCCGGGTCTTTGACTAAACAGAAGCAGTGCACACATCCTTCCTTAATAATATATGTTAGGGACACGACACTAACCAACCATTTTCTACAGTGCACAACCTCTTGAGAATTACACTATCACTAATAGATCGGCTCTAAACAGTGAATGAATAATGAATAATGAATCGCAATGAATAACGAATCTTTCAATAATGAATCGCCGTCTTACCGGGCTAAACTCATAGCTGGTCGCTCAAATCTGAAATTATAATAAATTGTTAGTAAATAGTGGTAGATAGTAAATAGTAAATATTCTTGTTTAGGTACATCTTACTCTGAAATTCAAATGAGTGGATCACGTACTCTTTATCGTGACAGCATACCAGTCCTATTTCATGGGCTATTAGGTGCGCAAGCTCAGCCATGTCATAATTATGTTAATTGTTGCTAAAAGATACGTGAGAGTATGCTAATAATGCCAGTGACGTAGTACACATCTGTGAGATAAATGTCAATAAAATAACATCATCTTACAATACGCTAGGGTAGTTTGCAGCGATCTGGAGATATGGCGATTACAAGTCACTCGTTCTGTAAGTGCTGTCTCTTTTCTCGTAGATGGATAGAATATTACTGGTATTATTTGCATACGCTTGCGAGTCGTTCGGTAACTTTTAACAGCATTGTGGCGTGGCTTCGCATCTAGGTACGTATATGCGGCGACATGTATTTATTGCCTTCCGTATATGTGTTTTGTTCACTCCTGGTGTTAATTTCAACTAATTAAACAATAACTCCATAAATTTGTTCATCCGAAATATCCACAATTTCATTTTTATGGATCATCTCCGGTCCTGTTTAACCCACATGAGTGTGATTCGACTGTAAGATGGCCCTCACAAAAAGTACAGGATGCAATCTGAATACGAAACATCTTCAGATTTCCCAATGGAGGAATATTTTGGTAGGAAGATGTCCATACTCTTGAGACTCCGCAAATTTGTTCATCTGAAAAATCCACAATTTCATTTATCTGGATTAACTTCGGACCTGTTAAATCCAGATAAGCGTGATTCGATTGAAAGATGGCTCTCACAACTGAAAAAGGATTCAAATTGAATGTGAATTGTCTTCTGATTTTCTGATGGAGGTATATTTAAGTGGGGGGTATTGCCGCACTCCGCAAATTTGTTTATCCGAAAAATCTACAATTTCATTTATCTGGATTAACTTCGGTCCTGTTAAATCCAGATAAGCGTGATTCGACTGAAAGATGGCTCTCACAACTGAAAAAGGATTCAAATTGAATATGAAATGTCTTCTGATTTTCTGATAGATTTATATTTTAGTGGGGGGTATTTCCGCACTCCGCAAATTTGTTTATCCGAAAAATCTACAATATCATTCATCTGGATTACCTCAAGTCCTGTTTAATCCAGATGAACGTGATTCAACTGTAAGATGGTCTTCACAAATGGTAAAGGATTCCAACGGAATACGAAAAATCTTCATATTTTCTGATGGAGGCATATTTTTGAAGGCGTATTTCCGTACTCTTGAGACTCCCGAAATTTGGTCATCCGAAAAATCAACAATTTCATTTATCTGGATTAACTTCGGTCCTGTTAAATCCAGATAAGCGTGATTCGACTGAAAGATGGCTCTCACAACTGAAAAAGGATTCAAATTGAATGTGAAATGTCTTCTGATTTTCTGATGGAGGTATATTTTAGTGGGGGTATTTCCGCACTCCGCAAATTTGTTTATCCGAAAAATCTACAATATCATTCATCTGGATTACCTCAAGTCCTGTTTAATCCAGATGAACGTGATTCAACTGTAAGATGGTCTTCACAAATGGTAAAGGATTCCAACGGAATACGAAAAATCTTCATATTTTCTGATGGAGGCATATTTTTGAAGGCGTATTTCCGTACTCTTGAGACTCCCGAAATTTGGTCATCCGAAAAATCAACAATTTCATTTATCTGGATTAACTTCGGTCCTGTTAAATCCAGATAAGCGTGATTCGACTGAAAGATGGCTCTCACAACTGAAAAAGGATTCAAATTGAATGTGAAATGCCTTCTGATTTTCTGATGGAGGTATATTTTAGTGGGGGTATTGCCGCACTCCGCAAATTTGTTTATCCGAAAAATCTACAATTTCATTTATCTGGATTAACTTCAGTCCTGTTAAATCCAGATAAGCGTGATTCGACTGAAAGATGGCTCTCACAACTGAAAAAGGATTCAAATTGAATGTGAAATGCCTTCTGATTTTCTGATGGAGGTATATTTTAGTGGGGGTATTTCCGCACTCCGCAAATTTGTTTATCCGAAAAATCTACAATATCATTCATCTGGATTACCTCAAGTCCTGTTTAATCCAGATGAACGTGATTCAACTGTAAGATGGTCTTCACAAATGGTAAAGGATTCCAACGGAATACGAAAAATCTTCATATTTTCTGATGGAGGCATATTTTTGAAGGCGTATTTCCGTACTCTTGAGACTCCCGAAATTTGGTCATCCGAAAAATCAACAATTTCATTTATCTGGATTAACTTCGGTCCTGTTAAATCCAGATAAGCGTGATTCGACTGAAAGATGGCTCTCACAACTGAAAAAGGATTCAAATTGAATGTGAAATGCCTTCTGATTTTCTGATGGAGGTATATTTTAGTGGGGGTATTGCCGCACTCCGCAAATTTGTTTATCCGAAAAATCTACAATTTCATTTATCTGGATTAACTTCAGTCCTGTTAAATCCAGATAAGCGTGATTCGACTGAAAGATGGCTCTCACAACTGAAAAAGGATTCAAATTGAATGTGAAATGCCTTCTGATTTTCTGATGGAGGTATATTTTAGTGGGGGTATTGCCGCACTCCGCAAATTTGTTTATCCGAAAAATCTACAATTTCATTTATCTGCATTAACTTCGGTCCTGTTATTCTAGATAATCGTGATTCGACTGAAAGATAGCTCTCACAACTGAAAAAGGATTCAAATTGAATATGAAATGTCTTCTGATTTTCTGATAGATTTATATTTTAGTGGGGGATATTTCCGCACTCCGCAAATTTGTTTATCCGAAAAAGCTACAATTTCATTTATGTGGATTAACTTCGGTCCTGTTAAATCCAGATAAGCGTGATTCGACTGAAAGATGGCTCTCACAACTGAAAAAGGATTCAAATTGAATGTGAAATGCCTTCTGATTTTCTGATGGAGGTATATTTTAGTGGGGGTATTGCCGCACTCCGCAAATTTGTTTATCCGAAAAATCTACAATTTCATTTATCTGCATTAACTTCGGTCCTGTTATTCTAGATAATCGTGATTCGACTGAAAGATGGCTCTCACAACTGAAAAAGGATTCAAATTGAATATGAAATGTCTTCTGATTTTTTGATAGATTTATATTTTTGTGGGGGGTATTTCCGCACTCCGCAAATTTGTTTATCCGAAAAATCTACAATATCATTCATTTGGATTAACTCAAGTCGTGTTTAATCCAGATAAACTTGATTCAACTGTAAGATGGTCTTCACAAATGGTAAAGGATTCAAACGGAATACGAAAAATCTTCATATTTTCTGATGGAGGCATATTTTGGTAGGCGTATTTCCGTACTCTTGAGACTCCCGAAATTTGGTCATCCGAAAAATCCACAATTTCATTTACCTAGATTAATTTCGGTCTGTTAACCCCAGAGAAGCGTGATTCTACTGAAAGATGGCTCTCACAACTGTTAAAGGATTCAATTTAAATGCGAAATGTCTTCTGATTTTCTGATAGAGGTATATTTCAGTGGGAAGGGGGGGGGGGTTGTACTCCGCAAATTTATTCATCTGAAAAATCTACAATTTCATTCATCCTGATTAATCCAAATAAGTTATGTTTAATCCAAATAAGTGTGATTCGACTGTAAGATGGCCCTCACAAATAATAAAGGATTCAAATTGAATATTAAATGCCTTCAGATTTTTGATAGAAATATATTTCGGTGGGAGTTTTATTGCATTTTGGATACTTCTAAAATATTCAATTTCATGTATCTGGATTAACTCAAGTGTTGTTTAATCTAGATAAGTGTGATTCCACTGTAAGATGGTCCTCACACATGATAAAGGATTTAAATTGAATGTGAAATGCCTTCAGATTTTCTGATGTTAGTGTATTTCGGTGGGGTATTATCGTTCTCTGGATCCTCCGAAAAATCTTCAATTTTATTCATCCGGATTAACTCAAGCCTGTTTAATCCAGATAAGAGTGATTCGACTGTAAATTAGTCCTCTCAAACGATAGAGGATTCAAATTAAATACTAAAAGTCTTCAGATTTTCTGATGGAAGTATATTCCAGTGCAGGTATTATTGTACTCTGTGTACTCCGAAAATGTATTGGTACACATAATCTTGCAATTCCTTTTATTCCGATCAACTCCAGTCCTGTTTGATCCGGATGAACATGGTTCTACCGTAAGATGGCCCTCACAAACGATTCTAATTGCATGTTATAGGTTAATTAATTTCTCAATCTCATCCCTACTGTCACTTTCTTACGCAACACAGGAAAAGATCTAATTTACTCACCAAAATTACACCATTCAACCCCCCCCCCCATTTTTTTTCTTCTTCCATCCATATCATTACCAGGAGTAGCAATCCTTGACCTGTCTGTGTGACACCAGCCTTTCGTGCGAGAGCGTGGGACTGTCAGCTCTGCAAGCAGACAGGTGCGTTTGCCGTGTCAACTGCAGCCTTGACAGAAAAAAAAAAATGTATGTGCACTTACGGGGCGTTTTGTTGGGTTTTTTCAAAAGAAGGGTCAAATCGTATGTTATTCAGTCTATAAAAAGTTAATTTGTATCAGAGACGAAGGCTCTATTGTTAAGCAATGTGGGTATCATTATTTTTTTAAAGGATGGATGGGCTTCTTGTTAAAGCACAGTGGGGAATTAAACCACCGATTTTGCAAAGTCACTCGATGTCAATACACTAATTATTATGTACAGGAAAAAATAATTTACTTTGTAGGGATTATTAACATGCCTCACAAAATGACAAGGTTTATCAAAAAAATAAAGATTAATTTTCCAAGATATTGAATTTTCGTTAATTTGACGATATTCTCCAAAAATCTCCATGTTGGCGACATTTCACCAAATTTGTCACCAAGTGGAACAGGCAGAGAGGAAGAGAAGGGCTATTTTTATATGATATGAAATTAAAATTTTCAGTTAATATTTCTAACTTAAATATATTTTGAACAACGCGATGGATTTTGATGATTATTTCCTGGCGATGAGGGAATAATCTGTTGTATGTTTTACACCTTATAGCGAATTCCGTAATAAAGAGAACAGCCTGTTTCTGTCTGTCAGTCTGTGACCGCTTATAATTCGTAAACGGCTCAACCAATTTTCTTACTTTTTCGACTGATTTTTTAAACTATATGGGAATTACAATTAAGGTGAAAATATTTTAGATTTTGTGCATCGTTGAGATCATTCTGATAATTAATGTGATACAAATGGATCTAAATGGTATATGAATGCATGTAAAAGTAGAATGGAGACTCAAATTCTAGATATTCAATAGTCCAGGGAAGAGATGTATTACGTTATCAAAAATCCACTTTATTAGATGACACTAGAGATAGATATAGCTACATATCCTGGACGACTCCTGATCGTCGACCAGCTCTCACCAAATCTCAGTGCAGTCTGCGTTGGTTCACACACAAGTACAAATTACATTTACATCGAAGGGGGAGGGATATGAGGCCTGTTGCACATGCTGTCTTTGATTTTAAGGCTCTAAAAATATGATTGGGAATGCAGTTTCATATGAGAAAGACAGAGGTTGCACAGAGGTTAAGAATAGTGACCATATATTATATGGTATGGTTATTAATCTTAACCTCATGACTTATATATATACAGGATGTATCTGAATTCATCATCAATATTTAGTGGGGAGGTAGGGAATAGTATAAGAAGACTATTTCACATAGGAAAGCATGGCGCAAACGAAC
>OX578152.1:63189278-63244278 GCA_951213105.1 Amaurobius ferox
GAAAAATTAAGTCCCATAGGGTTCAATGTATTTCACTCTTTCAACCATGATCAATACGTAACTAATTGGGGAATATTATTCATTTTCATTCTCTATGTCCCACAAACCGTCTCAACAATATACTAAAATTTCATCTTGATAAAGTTATTTTTGCGGCAGTCATCGTGCGAATGGACAGGCAGACAGACAGACAGACAGAATGTCCAAAATCATACACACTTTCAATTATGTTGGAAAATCTTAAAAATAGAAAACATTTCATCTACGCAAAGTTATAAAAAAGAAATTAAAAATGAGTTATTTTAAAACATTTAAAAAGTAAACAAAACAATAAGTATAATTTAAATCATATAAAAATAAACAAAAAATTCAAATACATGTATATATAAATATGTCAATCAAACAGAAGCTTTTGAAAATTTAAATTATCGTTAAGTACACAAGTACCTTTAATGTGTATTGTTGAAAAGTAAATAAAAGTTATTTCATTTTAAATTAAAAAAAGTAAGCAGCATACTAAAAATGTAAATAATTGTGAATTAAGTAAAATATTTCTAAAATATATGTAAATGAAAACTAAACTAATCTGAAATCCGCATGCAAAATTAACATCGAAGATTAAATTGGAGAAGAAATGCAATCCTTGTAAAGTTTTTGACAAAGAACTCAATAATAAGAACGAAACATTTTGGGGTTTAATTAATATTTTTTAAATGAATCATATGTACTCTTTTGTTCAGTCTCTAGTTTTCAGATCCACAAAATGGTTTAATGCTCCCCTATGGTCGAATGATTTATTTAATCGCTAGTTCGCTCGCTGGACTTCAGATATACTATAGAAGACTAGTTTAATGCTTGTCTATGGTCAACTAGTATATTCTCTGGACGTCAGATTCGCAGAAGGTCGGTTTAATGCTCAACTATGGTTGAATGGTTCGTAATGGTCTAGAATGAATTTTAAATCGCTGTTTCTAGTCAAAGTAGCTATCGTGTGTTTAAAAATGTGGCGGAGAGACAGAACAATCCAATATATTGTAATCTAAGGACGAAAATTATCGACTGAAGACGGTTTTTTTAACCAAATTCCTTATGTAACAAAGAAGCCATTCCTCTTGATACAGAGCAGCTTGATGTATGTTTTATATAGGACAGTTAAATGAATACATTTTTGCAATTTAGGATAAATATTCGATTTCTGAATTCCCTCTTTTTAACACTTTACAACAAAGTTGAAAGTGTTTATGACTTTATTCATTCTGTCTGTCTGTCTGTCTGTCTGATAACTGCTGTAAAAATGACTTAATCAAAATGAAATTTTAGTATGGCGTTCAGATGGTCTGTAGGACATATGGGAATATAAATGAATAATATCACCCAATTAGTTTTGGATTGAACCCAGGTTGGAAAAATGAAATACATTGAACCCTATGGGACCTCATTTTTCAAACATTTTTAAGCGTATTTAAAATTCACAAATTGATTCGAAAATTTTAGGTAATATTCAAATTATTCCATAAAATACATAAAAAAAATTCAGCAAAATATATTCAGTAGTTTTTAAATAACAATTAAAATAATAATTACACCTCTTATATGAAGCGATCACGTGACCATGATATGAAAAGATCACGTGACCCACTTCAAAATAAAATATGGCATCCATCTTGTCTCAAAATCGTGATTTTTAAAGTTCTTTTTAATTCATTTTGAGTGCTACATTCGTCTTAAAACCGCTTTACTTTTGCTTAAATTCTGTGCATCTACATATTGAAACAACGCAATGACAATATATTTGAGTTTAAATGATCATCCAAATTTGATTATTTCTACAACGAAGCTTATTTTTCACTTATGTAAAATGTAAACAGCAAAATATGTAGGATGAGTTGTATAAGAATTGATGTATTTCTTTAACGCAAAAGTATTTAGCTCATGGAGTCTGCATAGCTGATATGAATGAAATATTCATTGATTTTACACAGAGAAGGACGATTTGTTTCGATGAAGTTTTAAGCATAGAGTTTAATTACTTGTATCTCCATGGTCTTCAGTTTTTAAATTTATTTATTTAGTTTCTAAAATTATTACCGAGGAATGCATCGCATTTTAGAGATGTTTAAACCAGGCAATTTATATTTCAATGCCGTCATTTGAATGAAGTTCATTTTTTTCGATGTAAGTTCTTTAAGTTTTCAAATATAATAAATTTAATGTAGTACTGAGATAAGTTTTAAAATATTACTTAGGAATGTGTTGCATTTTAGAGATGTTTAAATAAAATTGCATCGAAGTTGGTAAGTGTTTCATAATCAATGGTTTAAGCATGATGGATCTTTCTTGTTATACTTTGTTATAGAGAAAGTATTGATTCCCAAAATAATGTTCGAATTCAAGATTTTAGCGGAAAAGCACATTTAAAAAAAGTTTCGAACGTGTGTGAACACGATAACAAAAGAGTAAAAGTAAGTATCGGTATTAAATATTGTGTTGGATACAGTTCCTGAAACATGCATTACTAGATGCAATTTTTAAGAAAATCCAACTTATAGAGTAAGAATTAGTTGAAACAATTCTAGATTTTACAGGATGTATGAAGCATGATCTCTATGGAACAAAATCATAATTCTCAGAATAAAGATAAAAGTATACATATGCTTTACGGAAGATAATAATGCTATGTATGTGAAATGTGCAATATTTGTGTGTATTAACGCAAATCAGAGGAACGTTGTTTTTGAGACCCAGACTGTCCGACCTACCTGAAAGCTGTAAGGTAACCGTTTGGACGGCCGGGAAGTGCCATCCAATTTAGACCGGAACCCAGTGAGGGAGGTAACCACAGGGACCGCACCCTCCTTCCCTTACCACCAAGCTCTCGAAAGGACTTACGGACCCACATGTTTAACGTGATCGTACTCCGCATGAACACGGCGGCAGTTGTGGCAGCGTGCAAATCCAGCGCGCAAGCTACCGGGCTACCGCGCTCGAAATATGCCAACAGCACGCGGTGTTCCCAGGTGGTCACCTACCCAAGTACTAACTGCGCCCGATGCTGCTTGACTTCGGTGATCTAACGAGAACCGGTGTTTTCAGCACGGTAGGACCGTTGGCAAAAATCAGAGTAACGTGTATAAACTTTTTAATTTTATGACTTGTTGTCAAAGTGTAAAATAGTTTTATATTGTTCAAAACATTTTATAGAATAACTTGCAAACACACGATTATAAAATGAAACATTTTATTTTCTTTCTGACACTGATTATTATGTCACAAACCGAAACAATATTGAATTTAAATGTATGGATCATCAAAGCCTAGATATTTTGATATACAGAGTGGTAATCTCATATATTTATGTAATACACAGTATCTATTAGCATATATTTAGGTAGCAATCCATGTGCGAGATAAAAAAATGTGGCCATTCAGAAAATAAGAAAAAAGGGATATAAACCTGAAAGTAACAGAAGACAGCTTAGGGAAAAAAGCGCCCATTTGATCAAAACGGGGAATATCTTCAACGACTGAACAATAGGAACGGAAGAATAGGTAAAGGGGATATGTATACAAAAGGGAAAAAATTACGCATTTTTCGACCCATTACACAGACGACATTCATGCAGCTTTTATTTTTCTATTCACCATTTTCATTTTTCTTCTTATTTCGATTTAGGTTCTCTCTTCTATTATTATTTTTTTTTTATATTTCACCATTTCTTTCTCTCCGGCTTCCATTTTTTGAGAGAGGGGAAATAAGTGGATGTAGTAGGGGAAAAAGTTAAAGGGTGATTTAAAATATGATAATAAAAAATATAAAAAGTTCGAATTTCTTTCAGTTTTTGTATGAAATTCTGGAACTTTTTTTCTTGTCTCGTATGTCGCTTAGAAGAAATGTCGTCGTATTTCTGAAGTGAAAACTGAGAGTAATACAATGGAAGAACTTGGAGCAGGAATGATAAAAGAACTGTGATGTGTCCCACACATATGGTTCTTATATGCCTCTACAAATTTAGAATTTTTTTTTAAATTAAAGTAAATCTGTAATAACAGCTTAAAAAGGTTTTTGAAATGATTAACCGGTTTCACTGACAGAAACAGACTTCTTCATTAGGTAGAATACGGCAAAAATTGGAGACTACATCAAAGTTAGGGTGATTTCTATCATCAGAATAATGCTGGTGTTACTCAGGAAGATATATCTAGCCAATCCCGAGAGTTGATTCTAAATGAAAACACCGGCAATGTTTCTTTCAGGAATACTTCCGGGGGGGGGGGGGCGAAGTCCCCTGTAGATGATTTTTCGCCCCCTCGGATGCATTTTATGTTAACCTAGTTTCTATTTATGTGACAGCATTCAGATATCTAGGGCAACTAGGAAACTTGCGCCCCTAAAGTTTCATCACCTCCCCCCCCCCCCCGGTGAAAAAGTACTGTCAGAAACACTGCCAAGGAAGTCTAAAGCAGATTGTAGGGAACAATTGAAGATCGTAAATGAGGCGAAATAATTATGTATATACAAAACTACAAAGTGTAGTGAATTAAAAAAAATTATAGGAAGACTACAGGTTTTGAAAATGAAAACTAACTTCATGGAGAATTATATGGTGTGGCTAGAACATGACTTTCCCTACATTGCGTAATGATTTTACTTCTTTCATAGCGAAATAATGCGGTGTACAAGATATACGGTACAATGCTTCTATCATTGGGTTAACATCACGTAAATTGAAATGTGGGGAAATTTGGTCAACTTATCAGTCTAAACATGTGAGGTTCTGACAACCTGTCGTTTCATTAATTTGCATTATATTATTATTTTCCTGTTGACTAACAGCGTATTAGCTCTTCAGTTCGAAGGACCAATCAGGAGCTGCCCAGACAGTTTGGGGATTCTACAAGTGGTAAGGGATCAACGTCTCTGCAAATCGGGATTTTTAGATGACACGAGTCCCACTCGCTCTACGAATTTCCAATCGTTAGAGGAAGAGCTGGATGCTTAGACCAAGGGGTCGACGATGACAAACCGAGTAATTGAAGGAAACCGGCATCGGTAAAAATGTTCTCTCTTGTACCCAGGTGATATTACAACCTTTCGTTTCGGTGGCGAGCGTCAGTTGTATAAATATGATCTCTACATCGATATTGCTGCCAAACATAAAATTGTATCCGCATATGCAGTTTTTGAGTCTGTTTAAGGCATAAGAAATAACTCTTCTATTTTGATTATGTTAATTGAGAAAGTTGTGTATTATCAGCCGAATAAAGGTTCTCTTTGGCCTCTTAAACTCTCTGTGTAGAAGACCCAGACCGTCCGACTCGTCCAGGGGACTAAGAGCACCTATTTGGACGGCCGGGATAAACTCTCTGTGTGTGTTTTCACTTAGTACTTAGGCTTTAATTATTCACTAAAAGAGAATTACAATTGAAGCTCTTGTTGTTGAGACCCAGACCGTCCGACCTACCAGAAAGGTGTAAGGCAACTGTTTGGATGGCCGGGAAGTGCCACCCAATTTAGATCAGAACCCAGTGGGGGAGGCATCCACAGGGACTGTACCCTCCTTCCCCTACCACCAACCTCTCGGAAGGACTTACGGACCCACATGTTTAACGTGATCGTACTCCGCGTGAACACGGCGACAGTTTTGGCAGTGGCTGGTATCGAACCCGGGCCTACCGAGTGCAACTCCAGCGCGCTAACCAATGGGCTACCGCGCCCACAATTGAAGTTGTTGTTGTTGAGACACAAACCGTCCGACCTATCAGAAAGGTGTAAGGTAACTGTTTGGACGGCCGGGAAGTGCCACCCAATTTGGACCGGAACCCAGTGGGGGAGGCATCCACAGGGACCGTACCCTCCTTCACCTACCACCAACCTCTCGGAAGGACTTACGGACCCACATGTTTAACGTGATCGTACTCCGCGTGAACACGGCGGCAGTTTTGGCAGCGGCTGGAATCGAACCCGGGCCTACCGAGTGCAACTCCAGCGCGCTAACCAATGGGCTACCGCGCCCCACAATTGAAGTTGTGTCATGATCGCACTCAGATCCCCCAAGTTTGATCCTTGTGCCTTTACCACTGGGCTATTCCACCCCATTGTGGCGATCTTGACTTGACCTATCTTCTCAAGCTAAACTTCTCAAAAATGACACAATTGAAGTTGTTGTTGTTGAGACCCAGACCGTCCGACCTACCAGAAAGGTGTAAGGTAACTGTATGGACGGCCGGGAAGACAATTGAAGTTGTGTCATTTTTGAGAAGTTTAGCTTGAGAAGACAGGTAAAGTCAAGATCGCCACAATGGGGTGGAATAGCCCAGTGGTAAAGGCACAAGGATCAAACTTGGGGGATCTGAGTGCGATCATTTGTCGTACGGTCACCTTAAATCGGTGGGTCTGAAAATCCCGAGGTTTCGTGTCAGGGGAAGAAGAAATGGTCCCTGTGGATTTTGTCCTAAATGAATTCCGGTTAAAATTGGGTGGCACTGTCCCGACTAACCAAACATATACCTTTTACCTTCGGGTAGGTCGGAGTGTCTAGGTCGAAAGATCTCTACAGTGGCGACCGAACAGGTCAAATCTCTACGATTTTTTCATACATATGTGCATGGTAAATTTTCATCTAAACGTTAATCACATTTAATTAATATCCCGTGAGAGAAATAACTATTGACGAATTCTTTGTCAAAATCTACATATATGAAATAAACAAATGATCAACGTATAAGAAATAAACAAACCATCAACATATATAAAATAAACAAGTATGTTTATTCAAAAACATAATTGCATTCTATGAAAAGTATACAAAACGAAGTTTTTACATACTTTCTTGTAATTATTGGCAATTTTCTCATCATAGCCAAGCAGCCAATACTTTAAATTAGAACTGTAATCCCTATTTACTCCAAAAATAAATTTTTTGGCTGTAAAAACCTATTCCTAGCAAATTTTATTCTTCATGAAGGAGTTCATTTTTCAATGCTGCACAATTGTTTCATTTGTGGCCTCTCTGACACTGGGGTCATGGACAGCTGGCGTGTACGCCCTGCATTAGTCAGGTCCTGAATGCTACCTCTTACCCACCCCTATGGGCGTCCATGCACATACTATACAGGGTAATTAAAAAAGATGGGCCAAACCTTACGAGATGGTACACACGAAACCAAGCATTTTTCGTCATAGTTTACCGGGTCGGAAATAAAACGTAAAGACGCCAGTGGGCGCTTAATGGTGAAACCGAAGAGGTGAGGCGAAAACACGAGAATGGCTTAAAAGTTATAAAATGCCATTTAATAAACAATAATTACGGTAATGGTCCAAAAGAGCGACTTCCAACCTGAATGCACTCTCACAGCGGCGATGGGGGGGGGGGGGGGATTGGCTAACTCTCTCGAACAGACCAGGCATGTCGCGCACTTCGCTAGCAGTGGCCGAAATTCTCCCGACGAGTTCCTCTTCAGATTCAAGGGGAGTGTCATAGATAAGACACTTAAATATCCCCACAAAAAGACGTCAAGACACGGCAGATCGGGCGATCGTGGGGGCAAAGCTATGGGACCACATGGCCCAATTCATCGCCTTGTAACGCCTTTACGTTTCATTTCCGACCCTGTATAATATGATGAAAAATGCTTGGTTTGATGTGTACTAACACCTCGTAAAGTTTGGCCCTTCTCTTTTTAATCACCTTGTATATGTCCCTATACTGTATATGTATCCAGGTACCATACATGTTTGCGAATACTTAACGAGAGGGAAATTGGATTGAAAACATCCTCGTTCTGGAGGGCATATGTTTGCTATTTCCTGCATGCTCTTAACCAGCTGTATTCGTCAATTGAAATGCTTGGAGAAAGGAGTCGATGACTGTCACTCGATTTTCTCACATGTGGAGCAAACAAAATTTCTCGTGGTGAAAACTTATCAGAAGATGGTGAAAATTATGACCACAATAATAATGTGTGATAACAACTGCGACGAAACCATGTATAGTTAGTTGCCTCCTAATGAAAACAGTTTAAGTAAGTCCAGAGGAAGAAATAGGGGGGTGAGCAAATAAAGCAGTGTAAAGACAATAAAACTGACACTGTGTGTGAAAAGTTTTAAAATGTGTGTGTTGATTGTGCACAGGACAAAAACAGACCAAAATCACAACATTTTATTGGGAGTGCTAGAATGTCACAAATAGCTCAGTATAAGTAATTGCATTGAATAATATTGATAATTTTTGACGTTCCTATGATTTATTATTTTATTAATGTATTGTTTCTAATACATGAAAAAAGTTATTGCTATATTTAAATTTCTAATTATTATATGCAATGTTCGAAAAAAGCTTGCATATAGGACATATTTCATTTTATACGAAATATAAAAGTAATTGTAGTGAAATTTGAAATTCAATTTTTCCTTGTCGCATTCACTACATTTCAAATTATGTGATAGTCCAGAAAATAATCTGCATTAATCCTAAAAACCTTTATTGTGTGTCTGTGTTGCACACAGTATGAAATAAGATCATTGAAAGCAACGGTCGAGCTGCGACCAGCCGCAGTAATTCTAGGTGTTCGAAATAATGCTAGGGTTAAAAACAAACAAGGATTTAGAAACTGACTGGAAAGTCATCAATCGGAGTGGAAAATATCGCAGAATAGATATAGTAAACAACCAGTTTTCAAAACTAAATTAGTTACCTTCATCTGGAATGGAATAAAATGAAAATATCCGAAAAAGAAAAAATAACTGTTTATCCGCAGAACATGACATACCATGCGTAATTCTTTTAATATATCACGAAATGAATCATTCTGACACCCTTATACCTACGTTAAAGAATTTGTACCACAAAATTAAACTCTAGAGCTTTGTTCTTGATTCTTTATTTATATGAATTTGCAAATCCAATTCAAAATAACATAATTGGTAATTTAACTAGATCAATTAAAACTAGGTACATTACTTGATGTATCGCAGACTCAGTGGTGTAGCAAATAGGGGTAATTTGGGAGTCATAAACCACCATGGGACGTTTCAGAAACGTAACCGTTCTTTCGTAAACATAATATTTCAAAAAATGGGAAGCAAGATATTTTGCTACTACCTCCAAATGTTTTTCACGCGACTCTATTACGTGTGATGTATGACGTATACGAACTCTATTATGATCTACGTCAACATTCTTTTGATCTATGATGGTTTTTATAACCCCCAATAGGTCGATCAATTAAAGAGGTTTTAATGTTTTCAAACACAAGGCAAGAACCAGTAACGTCTTTTAGCAAAGCATCAAATAACTTACTGTATTTGAACAGTTCTGATTAAGCAACAATAATCTCGTTTTTAATACTTTCCAACATAGATGAAAAGTGTTTATGACTTTGTTCATTCTGTCTGTCTGTCAGGTCGAACGATACCTGCCGTAAAAATGACTTTACCAAAATGAAATTTTAGTGTGTTGTTGAGACGGTGTGTGGGGCATATGGGAATGTAAATGAATTAGACCCGGGATGAAAAAGTGAAATACATTGAACCCTATGGAACCTAATTTTTTAAGCATTTCTTAAACGAAAATTCAGAAATTACTTCGAAAATTTTAGCAAACATTCAAATTATCCCATAAAATATATAAAAAATATCCGCAAAATATGTTCGGTAGCTTTTAAATAAAAATTAAAATAATAATTATACCCATATTACATGAAGAGATTCCGTGTACCACTTCAAAATAAAATTTGGCATCCCATCTTCTTTTCCCAGAGTAAAAATCGTGAGTTTTAAAATTATTTAAATTTATATTTAGTGTACCATTTGTCCTAAAACCGCTTTATTTTTGCGTATTTTCTGTGCATCTATATTCTGTGCCAACGCAATTACAATATTTTTGAGTTTAAATGATCATCAATCTTTGATTATTTCTACAACGAAGCCTAATTTTAATTGATGCAGAATGTAAATAAATGAAGTGATTGTAAGTTGAGTTGTATAAGAATTGCTGAATTTTTTTCACTCAAAATTATTTAGCCATGGAGTCTGAAATATATGTGATATGAATGAAATATTCATTGCTTTTATATAGCTAACCGATTTATACTTCGATGACGTCATTTAAATAAAGTTAATTTTTTTTATGAAGTTTTAAGCTTTCGAGTACAATAAATAACTATAGCACTATGATAATTTAAAATATATCAGCGCTGAAAATATTGCATATTAGTGATGTTTAAATAAAATTGCATTTCAGTAGGGTAGTGTTTCATAATCAGTGCTTTATGCAAAATTGATCTTTGTAGTATAAAATATGGTTTTAAATATGGAGATACTCTCCTAACCCCCCCCCCCCCAGTATTTAAAACCTCAATATATCCCAATATAACGACAGGAACACTAAGGATTTATATGTAGTCTAATTTAGGGATGTAGAATTTGTCTATGACATCAAAACTGGTGTTGCCATTAGTACTTTTGAAATTTGTGCTTTGTATATAAAAACGTCCCCTTCGCAAACTTTTTTCATATGAATTTATGGAACACATTATTCCCTTTTTTGAATGATTTCTATGAATTTCCTTTACTATAAATGATGGCACAACAGCGAGGAGTATTTTTTTTTCCATAGCTGTATATATGATTGCAGAAAACTTATTTTCTTTCGAAACATATATTTATTTTTCAAACATGTGTTATTTATAATATTTCTATTTTTTTCTATTTTTTTCCATTTTTATTTATTTCTATTTCTATAACATTTATTATTTATAATATTTCTATTTTTTTTCCATTTATATTTATTTTTATAACATTTATTATTTATAATATTTCTATTTTTTTCCATTTATATTTATTTTTATTTCTATAACATTTATTATTTATAATATTTATTGTGCACAAACAGACAACTAAATGGTATCTTTCTTTTTGTTAAAATATGTCAAATAAATTTGAATTATGCTTCAAAATATTTAAAAAAACCGCAAATTTTTTAGCTATATAAATTGGTTTAGAAATAACTATAATTAAAAAATAAGACATATCAATCCTGCATAAAACATTGATTATGAAATACTTTCCAACTGAAATGCAATTTTATTTAAACATCTCTAAAATGCGATACAGCGCTGATATATTTTAAATTATTACAGTACTACAGTAATTTATTATATTTGTAAACGTTATTGTTGTTGAGACCCAGACCGTCCGACCTACCAGAAATTGTGTTAGGTAACTGTTTGGACGGCCGGGAAGTGCCACCCAATTTAGACCGGAACCCAGTGGGGGAGGCATCCACAGGGACCGTACCCTCCTTCTTCTACCACCTACCTCTCGGAAGGACTTACGGATCCACATGTTTAACGTGATCGTACTCCGCATGGACAGATATATTTGTAAACGTAAAACTTCATCGAAAAAATAAACGTTATTCAAATGACGTCCTCGAAATATAAATCGTCTGGCTCTCTATGTAAAAGCAATGCATATTTCATTCACATCACTTATTTTCCAGACTCCAGAGCTAACTAATTTTGAGTGAAAAAAAATCAGCAATTTTTATACAACTCATCTTACAATCACTTGTTTACATTCTACATCCATAAAAATTAGGTTTCGTTGTAGAAATAATCAAAGTTTGATGATTATTTAAGGTAAAAAATATTGTAATTTCGTTGGAACAGAATACAGATGCATAGAAAATCAGGAATAATAAAGCGGTTTTAGGACGGATGCAAAACTAAATATAAATTTAAAAGAGCTTTAAATATCACACTGGGAAAAAATAAGGAAGCCATATTTTATTTTGAATGGGTGACGTGATCTCCTCCTGTAATATGGGTGTGATTACTATTTTAATTTTTATTTACAAAAAACAAAAACGAAAAGATTTTGCTGAAATGAAATGAAAACTTTAAAAATGACGATTTTAAGATTGGAAAAAAAAAGATGGATGCCATATTTTATTTTGAAGGGAGTTACGTGATCTCTTCATATAACATTGGTGGAAAACCCAGGCCGTCCGACTCACCATATAACATTGGTGTAATTATTATTTTAATTTTTATTTAAATAACTTTATTTAAAAAATTTATTTAAAAAACATATTTTACGGAATTTTTTTTTAATATATTTTATGGGATAATTTAAATATTTTCTAAAATTGTGAAATTTATTTAATTATGTAAACTGGAAATATTATTTAATTATGTAATATAATTATGTTATTCTGTAAATTTGTGAATTTTCGTTTAAAAAATGTTCGAAAAATTAGGTCCTGTTGGATTAAATGTATTTCATTTTTTCAACCCGGGTTCAATCCAAAACTAATTGGGTGATATTATGCATTTACATTACCATATGTCCATACCGTCTCAATAACATATTAAAATTTCATTTTGATTAAGTCATTTTTACGGCAGTTATCGTGCTAACGGACAGTCAGACAGGCAGAAGGAACAAAGTCATAAACACTTTACAACTATGTTCTAAAAATGTTGTTTAAAAAATGAGGGAATAAGGGAATATATGATTTTTATTAACACTTTACAACAAAGTTGAAAAGTGTTTATGACTTTGTTCATTCTGTCTGTCTGTCTGTCTGTCTGTCTGTCTGTCTGTCCGTTTCCACGATAACTGCCGTAAAAATGACTTAATCAAAATGAAATTTTAGTATGTTGTTCAGACGGTCTGTAGGACCTATGGAAATATAAATGAATAATATCACCCAATTAATTTTGGATTGAACCCGGGTTGAAAAAATGAAATACATTGAACCCTATGGGACCTCATTTTTCAAACATTTTTTAAGCAGATTTAAAATTCACAAATTGGTTCGAAAATTTTAGGTAATATTCAAATTTTTCCATAAAATATATAAAACGAATTCAACGAAATATATTCAGTAGTTTTTTAAATAAAAATTAAAATAATAATAACACCTCTTATATGAAGCGATCACGTGACCATGCTATGAAAATATCACGTGACCCACTTCAAAATGATATATGGCATCCACCTTGTCTTAAAATCGTGATTTTTAAAGTTCTTTTTAATTCATATTGAGTGTTCTATCTAATTCATATCTAATTCATATTGACTGTTCGCCTAAAATCACTTTATTTTTGCTTACATTTTGTGCATCTACATACTGAAACAACGCACTAACAATATATTTGAGTTTAAATGCTCATCCAAATTTGATTATTTCTACAACGAAGCCTATTTTTCACCTATGTAAAATGTAAACAGCAAAATATGTAGAGTGAGTTGTATTAGAATTGCTGTATTTCTTTAACACAAAATCATTTAGTTCATGAAGTCTGCATAGCTGATATGAATGAAATATTCACTGATTTTACAAAGAGAAAGACGATTTTTTTCGATGAAGTTTTGCGCATAGAGTTTAATTACTTGTAGCTCCATGGTCTTAATTTTTAAATAAAATAAATTATTATAGTATTGTGATGAATGACATGAATGGGAAATTATTTATGAATGAAATGCTGCTTTTATTGAGAGAGCCAGGCGTGTTATTTTTTCCATGACGTCATTTGAATGAATTTCAGTCATTTTCGAAGAAGTTTTCAAATATAATAAATTATCGTAGTATTATGATAATTCTAAAATTATTACCGAGGAATATATCGCATTTTAGAGATGTTTAAACCAGGCAATTTATATTTCAATGCCGTCATTTGAATGAAGTTCATTTTTTTCGATGAAGGTTTAAGTTTTCAAATATTATAAATTAATGTAGTATTGTGATAAGTTTTAAAATATTACCGAGGAATGCATTGCATTTTAGACATGTTGAAATAAAATTGCATTGAATTTGGAAAGTGTTTCATAATCAATGCTTTAAGCATGATTGATCTTTCTTGTTAAATATAAAATATACATAGAGATAATATAAAATAAAAGCAGTTTCATTTTGTAGTCCGAAAATCTTCTCTGATCCCGAATCCGAGACATTGGGATTATGTTCCCCGTGATGCCACAGAACCGATGTATCGTTGTTGCTTTCCCTGCAATACATGGTAATGTATAGGGAAAGTATTGGAATCATGACGAAAATCGTAACTCGAGTTTTAGACGGATCTACGCGTTTCGAGACTTCTAGAATACGAAAGAACTATTTTCAGCGTGACGTCTGTGTGTGTGTCTGTCTGTCTGTGTGTCTGTGCAATCCACTCTAACTCAAAAACTTATGGATCAAATTTAATAAAATTTGGCAGGTAAGTCACTTGGGTATGATCCTGGTGCTGATTAGTTTTTGGGGCGATTCGTAAAAACAGAATGCGAAATGGCCCGTAAAAATTCCGTGTATCCACTTCAGCTAAAATACTAATTGACCAAATTTCACAAAATTTGGTAGATGAGTTACTTGTATAATACTCTGGTGCTTATTAGCTTTTGGTATTAATCGGAAAAGAACAAACAGCCTGCCTTATTTTACGAAATGGCCAGCAAAAATGTCATGCATCAACTCTAGCTAAATTACTAATTGACCAAATTTCACAAAATTTGGTAGATGAGTTACTTGTATAATACTCTGGTGCTTATTAGCTTTTGGTAATAATCGGAAAAGAACAAACAGCCTGCCTTATTTTACGAAATGGCCAGCAAAAATATCATGTATCAACTCTAGCTAAATTACCAATTGACCAAATTTCACAAAATTTGGTAGATGAGTTACTTGTACAATACTCTGGTGCTTATTAGCTTTTGGTATTAATCGGAAAAGAACAAACAGCTTGCCTTTTTTTACGAAATGGCCAGCAAAAATGTCATGTATCAACTCTAGCTAAAATACTAATTGACCAAATTTCACAAAATTTGGTAGATAAGTTAGTTGTGGGATACTCTGGTGCTGAATAGATTTTGGTATTATTCGGAAAAGAACATCCTGCCTTTTTTTGCGAAATGACCCTTAAAAATCTCCAAAATCTAAAGAAAAGCTACGTATGTTCAAATATATCAATTAAATGCTTGTTTTATTCGTAATTTTTGATGAGGAAAATAATAAGGACAACTACTCTACAATTACAATTACTACTAGACTCTACAACTACAATTACTACGAGACTACAATTACTACTAGACTACAGTACCACTACAATTACTCTAGGTCTAACCGTTCTCGTGATATTTGAGATTTTTCGCATTGTTGTTATGCCGCCTTTGGAAAAATGTCCAATTACCGAATAAAAACAAAAATTGAATTAAAAACGCAAATGTAGTGTTATTTGGTTCAATTAAACTCAATCTAATGAATTATTAAAGAAATAAAGAACATATGAATTTGAGTCTGCAGGGAAAGTCATGTGCTGCCCACATCAGATTTTTTTATTTTATCAGAGCAGCGAAAAATCGTTGGCTGCTAGGAAATTTTTCTAGGTAATAGTGCCTGTAATTAAACAAATGAAGCACAATGATAATTTGCGTTACGTACGTATATTTTCATGTCACTATAGTTAATGATAATTTTTTGTTTTTGAACTGCAATAATAACGAACACGATCCAGTGGTTGTGTTAGCTACACTATAAGCAGAACAAAACTCGAATATCATTAATTAAGTTTATATTTTACATTTAATTTGGTGTTAATGTACATTTCATATATTTTATTTCAATTCACGTTTGCTCATTTGTTTATTCACATTTGTTTGTTTATTCACGTTTGTTAGTATATTTAATAAACCAGAATTCTAAATATGCATATGTTGATCATAATTGCATATTTAGAAATGCATATTTTACAGTCATAAAAGTTTAAAACCATAAAAATATTTACATAAATAACTATATGTATGTATGCATTCCTATTTAAGTATGTATGCAGGGTGTTCGTAAACAGTTTCGACAAAATAAGAGGGGTGATAGTACCCTTCAAGACAAACAATATTTACTGTGGAACGTAGGGTCGCATTCCACTCTGAGTGTCAGAAAAGAGTAACTTCGAAACACGTCCAACAAGCACAAGTCGCCACTTCGGGCGACACAGTTGTCATGCCGGAGAAGTGTCACATCTCCAGAACATCACCTTCAAGCATGTACTGTATGCAAATTTCCAGTAACAAGAAACAGCAGCGACAGTTGCAGCTGATTGGATTTAGTATACCTGTGGCTTGGCCTCCACGCTCTCCGGACCTCAACCCCCTGGATTTCTTCTTCTGGGAGCACATAAAATCATTGGTGTACGAGACATCTGTGGATTCCGTAAAAAATCTCGTCGCGGGAATCGTTGTTGCAGAATCGTTGTTGCGGACAGGATAAACACGACACCGGCTGTCTTCGAGAGAGTGCACCAATCGTTCATTCGCCGGTGTGAATTGTGCAACGGCACCCATGGACGTCACTTTAGGCATCTACATCGAGTTTTTTTCTGGTGTAAATAATTTGGATTGTGCAACTTATGATTACGTCCCTAACATCATTTTTTTCACAGTGACGTAAGATTTGACTTTGGGACGTCACAGGACGTCACAATACGTCTCGGAAATGTGATATTGAAGTCATTTTGGTCATTTTCATGGTCGTTTGTGACGTCGCATATTAACTTGCTTGTGACGTCACATTGTAATTGCCATTGTAATGTCGTCACATTGTTACGTGTTAATTAAATTGTGGAAACGTCACAGAATATAGTCACAATGACGTTACAAAGTTACTAATACGTAACGTCGCATAGAAATCACAAGGATGATGTCACATTGTGACCCAGGTGTCACGTGACTACAACGTCACTGTCACACATGTGACGATCGTTGCTGTGAGGGGTTAATTCTCCTTATTTTCACTGTTGAGAGTTCAACTTTAACTTTACGCTTTTCTGACACTCAGAGTGGAATGCGACCCTAGGTTACATAGTAAATATTGTTCGCTTTAATGGGTACTATCACTCCTCTTATTTTGTCAAAACAGTTTATAAACACCCTCTATATAATATACTGTTACTACGTATCCTCTTTAATGATGGGTGTACTCTTAGGATGCAAAAATGGGTCCAAATTTTTGGATATTATCGCTTTTATTTACAAGCACTAATAATCGTAAAGAGGAAAAATATACAGCTAGTAGCTCGATAACTATCTTATAAGATCACTGAATAACTGTCAGATACAATGAAACAGCAATTAAATGTCATACCAATTCATAAAATGGCTTATACTATTCTCAAAACACAGACGTATTTTACAATTCAACTTGACTCGTATTTTGTCTATTCTCTCCAAGTGAGCGGTGACTCCCTTATACATTCTCCATAAAAAGTGCTCGGTATCATGTCTTCTAGAAAGTGCTCGATATCATCGAAATTAGTCAGTATATCTCGAAAGTTCTAGTGGATTTGAAAACTCCCTAAGTTGGCAATATTTTGCCAAATCTTGCACCCATAACCAGTAAAGATATGGCAACCCTACTTTCACGTAATAGGAACGGTTTCATGTTAAGATTGTTTTACCTTGTAGGTAGTCAAAATACAGTAAAACGTTTCACAAATTTGTAATAGTGTTTTTTACGAGTGTTCGTCAAACTTTATGACGTTTCTGATTGCTCGCGGGGTGCGAAGGGGGGCGGGTAAAAGTTGGTGGACCCCTGTTATACAATTCAATACGTTTGTAAAAAAAATCAAAATAATTCGTGTGATAATTCGATCAAGTATTTAAAATAATAAAACAAAAACTGGTTAAATGAATGCTGGTGATTTATTTGCACAGTTGTCTTATATGACCTTTAAAATGTCAAATATAAGGTCTACCTGCCATCAATCCAGTCATGCAACGCGAAGGAATCAACAATAATCGTAAACGTGTAATCACATTATTCACAGGGGTGTGGTCCATCGCGAAAACTTCCTCATATTCGACAGCATTTTAATCTGAAATTAGCCGAACTGATTTTGATAGTTGTCATAAAATGTATTTATAGCTGAGCTCGCAAAACTTATGGCACTCTCAGTTTTAGTGTACTCTAAAGTGTTACTCTCACTGTGCTATACAGAGAAAACAGCATTGATTATATATATATATATATATATATATATATATATATATATATATATATATATATATATATATATATATATATATATATATATATATATATATATATATACATATATATATATATATATTGTAAGAAATTCAATTCCTTGTATATGTTAATTACCTGTGACTTATCCCTTATTGAAAGCTGTATGAAGAGCACATGTAAAAATATAAAAATAAATTTGACACGATGTATGGCAAGAGAAAAATTCCTTTACATATAAACAGGTACTAAGCAGGTACAAAATACCCCTCGTTCAATGTTCCACATATATGGTAAACATTTGAAATTAAAATCTGGATATCATGTTGAGAAAGCCATGATATTAGTTAAGCCTGTACCATCTTCCAATAAAGAAATTAAAATTTAAAATTTAAGAAAAATCACAGTGTAATGCAGGTGTTAAACCCCTTGTTCCATGCATTAACGTTCATGATGTAAGTGCATGAATAGTGAATAAGCTGAATAGATTCAAACTGATAAATCAACTGAAGGAGCAGAGGCCTTTACTGGCACTTGAAAAAATTGTGTATAAATATATATATATATATATATATATGTTACCTGATATGCTTATGTTAAAGACGCAGAAAGACAGTTTTTACAGTTATCAATAATTACTACGGGAAGGTTCAGTTCACTTGACCTCGGCGACAAATATGGTTAAATGTTTAGGCAGCTATTATTAATTTTGCAAGAATTCGGGAAATTAAGTGATTGTGCTAGAGATTCCCGAATTTACCCAGTTCTCTCAGTTTTGTTTTTCCACAAATGGCATAGAAGGATACTCATTGTTGAGAGAGCGAAGTTATGTGATACATGTAACAGTGACTAATAAATGCATCAATGTTTTGAAAATTCGATCTTCTACAAACGTACAAAATTTAGTAGGAGATTGGTAACAATATAACAAACATTTTTAACACTTTACAACAAAATTTGAAAAGTGTTTATGACTTTTTTCATTCTGTATGTCTGTTTGTCTGTCTGTTCGTTAGCACGATAACTGCCGTAAAAATGACTTAATCAAAATGAAATTTTAGTATGTTGTTCAGACGGTCTGTAGGACCTACGGGAATATAAATGAATAATGTCGCCCAATTAGTTTTGGATTGCACCCGGGATGAAAAAATGAAATACATTGAGCTATATGGGACCTAATTTTTCAAACATTTTTTAAGCGGATTTAAAATTCACAAATTGCTTCGAAAATTTTGGATAATATTCAAATTGTTCCATAAAATATATAAAATAAAATTCAGCGAAATATATTCAGCAGTTTTTAAATAAAAATTAAAATAATAATTACACCTCTTATATGAAGCGATCACGTGACTATGATATGAAAAGATCACGTGACGCACTTCAAAATTATGGCATCCATCTTGTCTCCAAATCGTGATTTTTAAAGTTCTTTTTAATTCATATTGAGTGTTGTATCCGTCCTAAAACCACTTTATTTTTGCTTAAATTTTGTGCATCTACATACAGAAACAACGCAATTACAATATATTTGAGCTTAAATGATCATCCAAATTTGATTATTTCTACAACGAAGCCTATTTTTCAGTTATGTAAAATGTAAACAGCAAAAGATGTAGAATGAGTTGTATTAGATTTGCTGTATTTCTTTAACACAAAATTATTTAGCTCATGGAGTATGCATAGCTGATATGAATGAAATATTCATTGATTTTACAAAGCGAAGTACGATTTTTTTCTATGAAGTTTTAAGCATAGAGTTTAATTATTTGTAGCTCCATGGTCTTAATTTTTAAATAAAATAAATTATTATGGTATTGTGGTGAATGAAATCAATGGGAAATTGGTTATGAATGAAATGCTGCTTTTATAAAGAGAGCCAGGCGTGTTATTTTTTCTATGACGTCATTTGAATGAATTTCAGTTGTTTTCGATGAAGTTTTCAAATATAATAAATTATCGTAGTATTATGATAATTCTAAAATTATGACCGAGGAATGTATCTCATTTTAGAGATGTTTAAGCCAGACAATTTATATTTCAATGCCGCCATTTGAATGAAGTTCATTTTTTTCGATGAAGGTTTAAGTTTTCAAATATAATAAATTAATGTAGTATTGTGATAAGTTTTAAAATATTACCGAGGAATGTGTTGCATTTTAGACATGTTTAAATAAAATTGCATTGAAGCTGGAAAGTGTTTCATAATCAATGCTTTAAGCATGATTGATCTTTCTTGTTCATTTATGAATGTATGTCCGTTGGTATTAGCTTCCCCGTCCAGTACTAGACCCTTTAGTATTAGAGGGCTCTAATAAGCAGCGGGGAAATAGGCTACTTTTCGCCATTGATATTCAAACTCGACTCTGCAAGTGTAAAATGGGATATTTCACGCCTGCTGAGATGGCTGACATGCATATGAGGCATACTAACGCAATGGCTACAGCGGAAATGTCATACCCGGCAGTCCCGTGTTCCATTCTCGACACTCAAAACTATTCCATGTCTACGCGTAATATGGCACAATAAATATGTAGATCCAAAAGTCCAACCATGATATGTTGATTTAGACAAAGGAAGTCACGGTTCATGTTGTTGCTACACCCATTTTGTGGCTCTCTCTCCCTTTCCAAACATATACAGACCTTCGAGTAGGTTGAACGGTCTAAGTAGTACGGCTGATATGTATTTAGCGTAATGTGCTGCCAATAGAAATGGAAGAACTGCTGTAAGAATCTATTAATTATATTGCAGCAGCTATTTCCTTTCCAGTGGTAGTTCTATTCGCTGGATGCATGTCGGCTATCTCAGCATTCGTTAAATTCTCCAATACACGTATGAAATCCTCGTTATGAATGATGACAGCGAAAGCTTGGCCTGTGTTTGTAATTGCTCCGGAAAGGATATGGATCACGGAAGTTCCATCTGCTGGCTACCGAGTTTCTCTAACAATTAATGATTTGGTCAGAATCTTATATTCACAATCTATTAATTGTGCGTAGCCAATTTAATGGTATCACCAAGCTCTGTAATTTTAATGTTTTCATTTCATTCATTGAAGGAGCCTATGCGATCTTATGCCTCTTTTTGGATACGGACATATTTTGTTGCTGCACCCAATAGCTGCATGTATTAACTTATGTTAATAAATAATTTGGAGTTTAACTCCCAAGTCTTTGTGCTTGCCCTGGCCGTATGGCTACTTCGGGTTCATGCCAAAGTCTTAGTTGAGTCAATTTCATGGCAAGTATCTTAAGAATGATTTAGGTTCTTTACAATTCTGTGCGTTATACCATTTGGATTTTGTTGACATTGCACATTCTTTACAAAAGTATCTTGTATAAAACCATGTGGAACAGAGCCCGTAAATTTTAGAGACAGTGATATGATAGTTTTAACCATCAATATTTTAATATTAATGAGGTATATTGAAGATATAAAATGTAGTTCCCTAGGGGTCATAAATCAATTTTTGTCACAGAATTGGACGAAAATCATTGGTATATTATTCGAATCACACAAAAATTTAATTTCAATTTCTAATTAGAATGACTTAATTAGAAATTCTAGAAAATTTCTTTGATTATTAACTTTTATTTTTCTAGCACACAAATGAGTATCGAATTAAAATATTGAACTACAATAACACTTTTTATCGTTCTTACCACAATTTGTTTTAAACTTAATAATTAATGGACTAAACTTAAAACACTTACTAATATATACAGAGCAGCTCACTATTATTTAATTTGATTCAACTTGCTATAATCGCTAATATATACATGAAACATTAAACCTCAATAAGGCGTTAGATAACCGTAATAATGGAATCCTTCAAGCTGTTAACAAGGTCGGTATCCTGCGTAAATTATTCTCACGCTACATAAACAGATCTCCAAAGCTTACTCACATTAACATTATATGGAATATCTTACCTTCAAATATTAGAACATAACATTTGCATAAAAAATATTCTTCGCACTCATCTTTATGTCTTTTGAATACAATCAACAAATCGAAAGTAATTATAAAAATTACATTATTAATTCTACTTTCGACGAGATAACCCACATCTGTTGTGCAATTAATCACACTAAGTTTCAAGTAGAGAAATTTATCTTTGCCTACATATTCTTCAATGGCTTTCCTCACATTCAAGAAACATATGCATTTATTTTAATTTGCATTTTCACAATTTGTTGTTGTTATTTTTGACTTTTGAATTAAATTCGAAATTAAAATTATTAAATAAAACTAGTATACTATTAAATGTCAAGGCATGTAAAGGGAAATATTTTCAGCAAAGACTGCAAATTTAATGTGAAATGAATTTATTTTAAAACACCTTTGATGACATACACGAAGCTACAAGAATGCCAGAGCGCTTTCAGGCGCTGTTTCAAGGAATGTCAAGAAAGCCAGAGCGCTTTTAGATGCTGTTTTTAGGAATGTCAAAAAAGCCTGAACCATTAAGATGCTGTTTTAAGGCATGCCAAGAAAGCCAGAGCGCTTTTAGATGCTGTTTTAAGGAATGCCAAGAAAGCCAGAGCGCTTTTAGATGCTGTTTTAAGGAATATCAAGAAAGCCAGAGCGCTTTTAGATGCTGTTTTAAGGAATGCCAAAAAGCCAGAACGCTTAAGATGCTGTTTTAAGGAATGCTAAGAAATCTAGAGCTCTTTTAGATGCTGTTTTAAGGAATGGCAAAAAAGCCAGAACGCTTAAGATGCTGTTTTAAGGAATGCTAAGAAATCTAGAGCTCTTTTAGATGCTGTTTTAAGGAATGCCAAGAAAGCCAGAGCGCTTTTAAATGCTGTTTTAAGGAATGCCAAAAAGGCAGAGAGCTTTAAAATGCTGTTTTAAGGAATGCCAAGAAAGCCATAGCTCTTTTAAATGCTGTTTTAAGGAATGGCAAAAAAAAACAGAACGCTTAAGATGCTGTTTTAAGGAATGCCAAGAAATCTAGAGCTCTTTTAAATGCTGTTTTAAGGAATGTCAAGAAAGCCAGAGAGCTTTCAGATGCTGTTTTAAGGAATTTCAAGGAAGCCAGAGCGCTTTTAGAAGCTGTTTTAAGGAATGTCAAGAAAGCCAGAGCGCGTTTAGATGCTGTTTTACGGAATGCCAAGAAAGCCAGAGCGCTTTTAGATGCTGTTTTAATGAATGCTAAGAAAGCCAGAGCGCTTTTAGATGCTGTTTTAAGGAATGCCAAGAAAGCCAGAATGCTTTTAAATGCTGTTTTAAGGAATGCCAAAAACCAGAACGCTTAAGATGCTGTTTTAAGGAATGCCAAGCAATCCAGAGAGCTTTTAGATGCTGTTTTAAGGAATGTCAAGAAAGCCAGAGCGCTTTTAAATGCTGTTTTAAGGAATGCCAAGAAAGCCAGAGCGCTTTTAAATGCTGTTTTAAGGAATGCTAAGAAAGTCAGAGCTCCTTTAAATGCTGTTTTAGGGAATGGCAAAAAAGCCAGAACGCTTAAGATGCTGTTTTAAGGAATGCCAAGAAATCTAGAGCTCTTTTAGATGCTGTTTTAAGGAATGTCAAGAAAGCCAGAGCGCTTTTAGATGCTATTTTAAGGAATGTCAAGGAAGCCAGAGCGCTTTTGGAGGCTGTTTTAAGGAATGTCAAAAAAGCCAGAACGCTTTTAGATGCTGTTTTAATTAATGTCAAGAAAGCCAGAGCGCTTTTAGATGCTGTTTTAAGGAATGTCAAGAAAGCCAAAGCGCGTTTAGATGCTGCTTTAAGGAATGCCAAGAAAGCCAGAGCGCTTTTAGAAGCTGGTTTAAGAAATGCCATGAAAGCCAGAGCGCTTTTAGATGCTGTTTTAAGGAATGCCAAGAAAGCCAGAGCGCTTTTAGATGCTGTTTTAAGGAATGCCAAAAAACCAGAACGCTTAAAATGCTGTTTCAAGGAATGCCAAGCAATCCAGAGAGCTTTTAGATGCTGTTTTAAGGAATGTCAAGAAAGCCAGAGCGCTTTTAGATGCTGTTTTAAGGAATGTCAAGAAAGCCAGAGTGCTTTTAGATGCTGTTTTAAGGAATGCCAAGAAAGCCAGAGCGCTTTTAAATGCTGTTTTAAGGAATGCCAAGAAAGTCAGAGCTCCTTTAAATGCTGTTTTAAGGAATGGCAAAAAAGCCAGAACGCTTAAGATGCTGTTTTAAGGAATGCCAAGCAATCCAGAGCTCTTTTAGATGCTGTTTTAAGGAATGTCAAGAAAGCCAGAGCGCTTTTAGATGCTATTTTAAGGAATGTCAAGGAAGCCAGAGCGCTTTTGGAGGCTGTTTTAAGGAATGTCAAAAAAGCCAGAACGCTTTTAGATGCTGTTTTAATTAATGTAAAGAAAGCCAGAGCGCTTTTAGATGCTGTTTTAAGGAATGTCAAGAAAGCCAAAGCGCGTTTAGATGCTGCTTTAAGGAATGCCAAGAAAGCCAGAGCGCTTTTAGAAGCTGGTTTAGGAAAGGCCATGAAAACCAGAACGCTTAAGATGCTGTTTCAAGGAATGCCAAGCAATCCAGAGAGCTTTTAGATGCTGTTTTAAGGAATGTCAAGAAAGCCAGAGCGCTTTTAAATGCTGTTTTAAGGAATGCTAAGAAAGTCAGAGCTCCTTTAAATGCTGTTTTAAGGAATGGCAAAAAAGCCAGAACGCTTAAGATGCTGTTTTAAGGAATGCCAAGAAATCTAGAGCTCTTTTAGATGCTGTTTTAAGGAATGTCAAGAAAGCCAGAGCGCTTTTAGATGCTATTTTAAGGAATGTCAAGGAAGCCAGAGCGCTTTTGGAGGCTGTTTTAAGGAATGTCAAAAAAGCCAGAACGCTTTTAGATGCTGTTTTAATTAATGTCAAGAAAGCCAGAGCGCTTTTAGATGCTGTTTTAAGGAATGTCAAGAAAGCCAAAGCGCGTTTAGATGCTGCTTTAAGGAATGCCAAGAAAGCCAGAGCGCTTTTAGAAGCTGGTTTAGGAAAGGCCATGAAAACCAGAACGCTTAAGATGCTGTTTCAAGGAATGCCAAGCAATCCAGAGAGCTTTTAGATGCTGTTTTAAGGAATGTCAAGAAAGCCAGAGCGCTTTTAAATGCTGTTTTAAGGAATGCTAAGAAAGTCAGAGCTCCTTTAAATGCTGTTTTAAGGAATGGCAAAAAAGCCAGAACGCTTAAGATGCTGTTTTAAGGAATGCCAAGAAATCTAGAGCTCTTTTAGATGCTGTTTTAAGGAATGTCAAGAAAGCCAGAGCGCTTTTAGATGCTATTTTAAGGAATGTCAAGGAAGCCAGAGCGCTTTTGGAGGCTGTTTTAAGGAATGTCAAAAAAGCCAGAACGCTTTTAGATGCTGTTTTAATTAATGTCAAGAAAGCCAGAGCGCTTTTAGATGCTGTTTTAAGGAATGTCAAGAAAGCCAAAGCGCGTTTAGATGCTGCTTTAAGGAATGCCAAGAAAGCCAGAGCGCTTTTAGAAGCTGGTTTAGGAAAGGCCATGAAAACCAGAACGCTTAAGATGCTGTTTCAAGGAATGCCAAGCAATCCAGAGAGCTTTTAGATGCTGTTTTAAGGAATGTCAAGAAAGCCAGAGCGCTTTTAAATGCTGTTTTAAGGAATGCTAAGAAAGTCAGAGCTCCTTTAAATGCTGTTTTAAGGAATGGCAAAAAAGCCAGAACGCTTAAGATGCTGTTTTAAGGAATGCCAAGAAATCTAGAGCTCTTTTAGATGCTGTTTTAAGGAATGTCAAGAAAGCCAGAGCGCTTTTAGATGCTATTTTAAGGAATGTCAAGGAAGCCAGAGCGCTTTTGGAGGCTGTTTTAAGGAATGTCAAAAAAGCCAGAACGCTTTTAGATGCTGTTTTAATTAATGTCAAGAAAGCCAGAGCGCTTTTAGATGCTGTTTTAAGGAATGTCAAGAAAGCCAAAGCGCGTTTAGATGCTGCTTTAAGGAATGCCAAGAAAGCCAGAGCGCTTTTAGAAGCTGGTTTAAGAAATGCCATGAAAGCCAGAGCGCTTTTAGATGCTGTTTTAAGGAATGCCAAGAAAGCCAGAGCGCTTTTAGATGCTGTTTTAAGGAATGCCAAAAAACCAGAACGCTTAAGATGCTGTTTCAAGGAATGCCAAGCAATCCAGAGAGCTTTTAGATGCTGTTTTAAGGAATGCTAAGAAAGCCAGAGCGCATTTAGATGCTGTTTTAAGGAATGCCAAGAAAGCCAGAGCGCTTTTAGATGCTGCTTTAAGGAATGCCAAGAAAGCCAGAGCGGTTTTAAATGCTGTTTTAAGGAATGCCAAGAAAGTCAGAGCTCCTTTAAATGCTGTTTTAAGGAATGGCAAAAAATCCAGAACGCTTAAGATGCTGTTTTAAGGAATGCCAAGCAATCCAGAGCTCTTTTAGATGCTGTTTTAAGGAATGTCAAGAAAGCCAGAGCGCTTTTAGATGCTATTTTAAGGAATGTCAAGGAAGCCAGAGCGCTTTTGGAGGCTGTTTTAAGGAATGTCAAAAAAGCCAGAACGCTTTTAGATGCTGTTTTAAGGAATGTCAAGAAATCCAGAGCGCTTTTAGATGCTGTTTTAAGGAATGTCAAGAAAGCCAAAGCGCGTTTAGATGCTGCTTTAAGGAATGCCAAGAAAGCCAGAGCGCTTTTAGAAGCTGGTTTAAGAAATGCCATGAAAGCCAGAGCGCTTTTAGATGCTGTTTTAAGGAATGCTAAGAAAGCTAGAGCGCTTTTCGAAGCTGTTTTAAGGAATGCCAAGAAAGCCAGTGCGCTTTTAGATGCTGTTTTTAGGAATGCCAAAAAACCAGAACGCTTAAGATGCTGTTTCAAGGAATGCCAAGCAATCCAGAGCTCTTTTAGTTGCTGTTTTAAGGAATGTCAAGAAAGCCAGAGCGCTTTTAGATGCTATTTTAAGGAATGTCAAGGACGCCAGAGCGCTTTTGGAGGCTGTTTTAAGGAATGTCAAAAAAGCCAGAACGCTTTTAGATGCTGTTTTAAGGAATGTCAAGAAAGCCAGAGCTTTTAGAAGCTGTTTTAGAAGCTGTTAGAACGCTTTTAGAAGTTGTTTTAAGGAATGCTAAGAAAGCCAAAGCGCGTTTAGATGCTGCTTTAAGGAATGCCAAGAAAGCCAGGGCGCTTTTAGAAGCTGGTTTAAGAAATGCCATGAAAGCCAGAGCGCTTTTAGATGCTGTTTTAAGGAATACTAAGAAAGCTAGAGCGCTTTTCGAAGCTGTTTTAAGGAATGCCAAGAAAGCCAGAGCGCTTTTAGATGCTGTTTTAAGGAATGTCAAGAAATCCAGAGCGCTTTTAGATGCTGTTTTAAGGTATGCCAAGAAAGCCAGAGCGCTTTAAAATGCATCTGAAAGTGCACTGACACTCTCGTAACTTCGTGTACGGCATTAATGGTGCTTTAAAATAAAGACATTTTGCAATAAATTTGTAGCATTTCTGAAAATATTTTTAAACCATTTGTACATGTGTTTCCATGTTTATTAAAGTAAAGCGAAAACTAATATAGCATGCATGAATCTAAGCTGAATGGTCGACATTCATATTTATCATTCCACATTAAATTATGGTTTAACACAAATGGAAAAACAATGTCAGTCGTTGCACAAATGCCAAAAGTCCCAAATTTGCACTTCACTGCAATTTTAAAAGTTTTCTTCTTAGTATTTTCCATCTGAAATTGACGGATGGTCGCCAAAAAACTTTAATATGATGCAGTTTTGAATTTAGCTCGGTATTTCAATCAGTAATGAAAGATATAAACTAAATGTTCAACGACTTTCAAATTTATCATAGCACATTAAATTATGATTTTTTCCTAACGCAAATGGAATAACTATGTTACTCGTTGCACGAATGTCAATAGTCTAAACTTTGTACTGCACTGAACTGCATTTTTCTTCTGAGTATTTTCCATTTGAAATTGATGGATGTTCCCCAAAAAGCCTTGTTATGATGCAGTTTTGAATATAGTTCTGTATTTAGCAAAGTAATGAAACAAATGAACTAAAATTTTGTACAAAGATTTAAAGGTTTCTGAGTTTCTGACTGTGCTGAACTGACTATCGTCAATATTTTTCTATGTTTCTATTCATATTTGGTTTTACTTTACGATACAGAATAACGGGGGTATTATGTTTTTTTTTCCTTTTTGATCTACTGTACATTACATTTCAATTGTTCGTATACACACATCATACATGCATATGCAAAAACAGCGGCTCCTCTAAAAATAGTTGAATAGTGTTCTAGAATCCACAAAACGTCAAGTATTTATTTTTTGAGGGACTTCAACAGCGATATTATTTTTCCGTTAGCCCTTGGTTGTTAAAGAAATGCTTGCTAAACCAATTAAACGCTGACTGTGATAAAAGTGAAAATATTTTTTGAATATAGATTAGAGGAAAATTAAAATAAAAGTTTGAAATGCATGCCAAATATTTTAAAATTATGAATTACATTTAAATACATGCCAATACACCCCTGCTAAAAGTGACTCTTAAATGTTGTTAATTTATGTTAAAACCTTATTCAGGAACTGTACACAATTCATATAATTAAATTTGTTAATTATATGTTATTTAAAAGCATTCTAGGTTGGTTCATAGATTATAAAATTTATTAACAGTCTGAATGCGACAAATGGTCAGTTCTGGCGAAGTACGATATTTTTCTTTACAGACAAATCATGTTGTCGAGGGAGGTTGGTTCGTATATACAGGATGTCTCAAAAAGATTGAAACGCGATTTAATTCTTTACCTGTTGGCGATAAGTAGGCAATGTAATACGCTTTTTAAATTTTTATATGACCCCCCTTGGACAAATTTGGTCAATAAGAATTTTTTTTTTTTATTTTTAATGAAAGAACATCATTAAAAAAAATCTGATGTGGGCAACACATGACTTTCCCTATATAATGTAATGAATTTACTACTTTTACAGTAAAAAAATAGGTTTTTCTTATAGTAGATACTAATATTTTTTCCAAGATATTGAATTTTCGACAATTAGTCGTCATTTTCATTGATTTAGCGTCATTTTTATTCATTTAGCGAGATTGTCGTTAATTTGGCAACATTTCAAAAAGTCGCCAAGTTGGCGACATTCCACCAAATTCGTCGCCAAAATTTCGCCAAGCGTTATGAACGAAGAAATAAGTTTTTCATGCCGCAGAAAAATGACTATTGGCGTTCAAATACAAAAGTATTACTCAAAGTATCTTTTGTCGTGAATGGAACGTGCTAGATCCACGAGAATGATGTCACCCAATCTATCGCATGGTATTACATATGAAAAGTGAACATGTTTCTCAATAGGAAATATTTTTTTTTCATTTTACATGACTTTTTAATAATTTTTTTGAAAAATGGGCAATATCTCGAGAACGGTTCATGTTAGCGTTCTAAAATTTAAGTCAATCGTTTTCTAATGAAAAATTACGTAAGAAATGTCTATTTGTGTAACTTTATTAGTGGTTTTGATTTTTTGACGATTTTTGCAAAATTTTATTCGAAAATTTAGGGGGGTTCTGATCATTCGATTACGTATTAAAACAATAGGCTTCTAGTGTTTACGGATTGTGATTTTTGTTCCAAACATGGTTCGAATCGGTCTATTCGTTCGTCAGTTATCGTCTCCACAGTCTCACTGACACACACACGCATACTTTCACACACACACAGACATCGCTTCAAAAATGTTTGATTCGTGTTCAGGGATGCTTGAAACGTGCTCTCCGTCGAAAACTGGATTTCGAATTTTCGACCCCGTCACAATACTTTCCTTATACATTATGTATATAAGGAAAGTAACAAATAAGATCAATCATGCTTAAAGCATTAATTATGAAACATTTTACAACTTCAATGCAATTTTATTTAAACATCTCTAAAATGCAATACATTCCTGGGTAATATTTTAAAACATATCACAATACTACATTAATTTATTATATTTGAAAACTTAAACATTCATCGGAAAAAATGAACTTCACTCAAATGACGGCATTGACATATAAATTGCCTTGTTTAAACATCTCTAAAATCCGATACATTCCTCGGTAATATTTTTAAAATCATCATAATGCTACAATAATTTATTATATTTGAAAACTTCATCGAAAACAACTGAAATTCTTTTAAATGATGTCATAGAAAAAATAACACGCCTGGCTCTCTCTATAAAAGCAACATTTCATTCATAACATTTTCCCATTCATTTCATTCATCACAGTACTAAAAAAAAATCTGATGTGGGCAACACATGACTTTCCTTATATAATGTAATGAATTTACTAATTTTACAGTAAAAGAAAAGGTTTTTCTTATAGTAGATACTAATATTCTTTCCAAGATATTGAATTTTCGACAATTAGTCGTCATTTTCATTGATTTAGCGTCATTTCTATCCATTTGCTGAGATTTTCGTTAATTTGGCAAAATTTAAAAAAGTCGCCAAGTTGGCGACATTCCACCAAATTCGTCCCCAAAATCTCATCAAGCGTTATGGACGAAGAAATAAGTTATTCTCACAGCAGGTAAATGACTATAGGCGTTTAAATACAAAAGTATCACTTAAAGTATCTTTTTTCATGAATGGATCGAGCTAGATCCACGAGCATGATGTCACCCAATTTATCGCATGGTATTACATATGAAAAGTGAACATGTTTCTCAATAGGAAATATTTTTTTTATTTTATATGACTTTTTGATAATTTTTTTGAAAAATGTACAATATCTCGAGAACGGTTCATGTTAGCGTTCTAAAATTTATGTCAATCGTTTTCTATTAAAAAATTAAATAAGAAATGTCTATTTACGTAATTTTATTAGAGCTTTTGATTTTTTGACGATGTTTTTTAAATTTTACTCGAAAAATTAGAGGGGTTCTGAAATTAGGGGGATATGTTCTTTATTAGCAGTTTTTTTTTTTTGACAATTTTTTCAAAATTTCATTCGAAAATTTAGGGGGGGTTCTGAACATTCGATTGCGTATAAAAACAATAGGCTTCCAGTGTTTACGGATTGTGATTTTTTTGCCAAATTTTGTTCGAATCGATAAATTCGTTCGTCAGTTATCGTCTCCACAGTCTCACTGACATACACACACACACACACACATACTTTCACACACACACACACACAGACATCACTTCAAAAATGTTTGATTCGTGATAAGGGATGTTTGGAACGTGCTCTCCCGTCGAAATCTCAAATTCGAATTTTCGACCCCGTTACAATACTTTCCTTATACATTATGTATATAAGGATAGTAGTAATTTCTTTTATTTAAAAACATAAGACCATGGAGCTATAAGTAATTAAACTCTATGCTTGTAACTTCCTCTAAAAAAATCGTCCTTCCCTGTGTAAAATCAATGAATATTTCATTCCTATCAGCTATGCAGAGTCCATGAGCTAAATATTTTTCCGTTAAATAAATACAGCAATTCTTATACAACTCATCCGACATATTTTGCTGTTTACATTTTACATAAGTGAATCAGAAAGATGAATCATGCTTAAAGCATTGATTATGAAACACTTTCCAACTTCAATGCAATTTTATTTAAACTTGTCTAAAATGCAATACATTCCTCGGTAATATTTTAAAACTTATCACAATACTACATTAATTTATTATAATTGAAAACTTAAACCTTCATCGAAAAAAAATGAACGTCATTCAAATGACGGCATTGAAATATAAATTGCCTGGTTTAAAAATCTCTAAAATGTGATACATTCTTCGGAAATAATTTTAGAATTATCATAATACTACGATAATTTATTATATTTGAAAACTTCTTCGAAAATAACTGAAATTCATTCAAATGACGTCATAGAAAAAATAACACGCCTGGCTCTCTCTATAAAAGCAGCATTTCATTCATAAATAATTTCCCATTCATGTCATTCATCAGAATACTATAATAATTTATTTTATTTAAAAATTAAGACCATGGAGCTACAAGTAATTAAACTCGATGCGTAAAACTTCATCGAATAAAATCGTCCTTCCCTTTGTAAAATCAATGAATATTTCATTAATATCAGCTATGCGGACTCCATAAACTAAATGATTTTGGGTTAAGGAAATACAGCAATTCTAATACAACTCATTCTACATATTTTACTGTTTACATTCCACATAGGTGAAAAATAGGCTTCGTGTAGAAATAATCAAATTTGGATGAGCATTTAAACTCAAATTTATTGTAATTGCGTTGTTTCAGTATGTAGATGCACAGAATTTAACCAAAAATAAAGTGGTTTTAGGACGGATACAACACTCAATATGAATTAAAAAGAATTTTAAAAATCACGATTTTGAGACAAGATGGATGCCATACGTCATTTTGAAGTGGGTCACGTGATCTTTTCATATCATATTTCGTGATCGCTTCATATAAGAAGTGTTATTATTATTTTTATTTTTATTTAAAAAACTTCTGAATATACTTCGCTGAATTTTTTTTTATATATTTTATGGAATAATTTGAATATTACTTAAAATTTTCGAAGCAATTTGTGAATTTTAAATCCGCTTAAAAAATGTTTGAAGAATTAGGTCCAGTAGGGCTCAAAGCATTTCATTTTTTCAACCCGGGTTCAATCCAAAACTAATTGGGTGATATTATTCATTTATATTCCCATAGGTCCTACAGACCGTCTGAACAACATAATAAAATTTCATTTTGATTAAGTCGTTTTTACGGCAGTTATCGTGCTAACGGACAGATAGACAGACAGAATGAACAAAGTCATAAACACTTTTCAACTTTGTTGTAAAGTGTTAAAAATAGGCTTCGTTTTAGAAATAATCAAATTTTGATGATCATTTAAACTCAAATATATTGTCATTGCGTTGTTTCAGTATGTAGATTAGAATTTAGGCAAAAATAAAGCGGTTTTAGGACGAATACAACACTCAATATGAATTAAAAAGAACTTTAAAAATCACAATTTTGAGACAAGATGGATGCTATATTTTATTTTGAAGTGGGTCACGTGATCTTTTCTTATCATGGTCACGTGATCGCTTCATATAAGAGGTGTAATTTTTATTTTAATTTTTATTTAAAAACTACTGAATATATTTTGCTCAAAATGTTTTTATATATTTTATGAAATAATTTGAACATTACCAAAAATTTTCGAAGCAATTTGCGAATTTTAAATCCGCTTAAAAAATGTTTGAAAAATTAGTTCCCATAGGGTTCAATATATTTCCTTTTTTCAACCCGGGTTCAATACAAAACTAATTGTGTGATATTATTCATTTATATTCCCATAGTTCCTTCAGACCGTTTGAACAACATACTAAAATTTCATTTTGATTAATTCATTTTTACGGCAGTTATCGTTCGTATATTTAAAATTGAGCGAGTTATATTTAAATGAAAATTGAACATTGTGAATGGGGACCACATATCAAATTAGAAATGTAAATTTGTGACATATCACAAACAAGAAAGATCAATCATGCATAAGTATTGATTATGAAACACCTTCCAACTGAAATGTAATTTCATTTTAAAATTTTTAAAATGTGATACATTCAGTGGTGATATATTTTACATTATCACAGTACTACAGTAATTTATTATACTTAAATATTTAAAACTGTATCGAAATATAAATCATCTGATTATTTATGCAAAATCAATGAATATTTCATTCATATAATTTGTATTCCAGACTCCAGAGCTAAATAATTTTGTGTGAAAAAAATTCACCAATTCTTATGTAATTCATCTTACAATCGTTTGAGATATTTGCATTCTGCATATGTTAAAATTAGGCTTCGTTGAAGAAATAATAAAAGTTTAGGGATCATATAAAATCACAGCTATTGTAATTGCATAGGCACGGAATTTAGATAGACAGATAATTCACAGATACACAGATAATATATGTGTGTATGTGTATCTACTCAAAGTATTGTATCGTGCCGAAGATCGGAACTCGTGTTTTCAAAGGAACTACACTTTTTGGGACTTCTAGAACACGAAATACTATTTTTAGGAAGACGTCTGTGTGTGTAAAGGTGTATCTGTGTATGTTTCTGTGTGTCTGTGAGGATATTGCATCCACTCTAATTGAAAAACTAATGGACCGACTTTCATAAAATTTGGTAGGTATGTTTTTTGTGGGAAATCCTGATGTTCATTAGATTATAGTACGATTCGTAATAAAAGAATTTGCCTTCTTTGCGAAATGGCCGCAGAAATTGCCTTTATCCACTCTAGCTAAAAACTAATGGAACAAATTTAACAAAATTTTGTGTATAATATTTCAAAAACCTACAAGTGATTTATATACCAAATTTAACAAAATTTTGTATATAAATCATTTGTATGTTATTCTAGTACGATTCGGGAAAAAGGAACGGGCTATTTTTGCGAAATGGCCCTCAAAAATCGTTATATATAAAAATAAAAGACTACGTGTGCTCAATTATATCAATTAAATTCCTATTTTATACGTGATTTTTGACAAAAGATTAAGGCTAACCCCATTACTCTAGGACTAGCCGTTCTAGAGATATTCTAGTTTTTTCGCGTTTTCGCTACGCCACCTTTGACAATTAGTCCAGCTATCAAATGAGAACCAAATTTAAGTTTAAGGTGCAAATTCAATGTCATTTAAAATACTTATAGTTGTTATTTTGTGTAGATAAACTCAAATTGTTATTGAAGAAATAAAGAGAACGAATATGAGTCTGCAGGGAACAATATTACAACAATGATTTATAGAAGTGAACGGGGATTATTTTCAGGCCATTTCGAAAAAAATGTATTATCTATATTTAAAGATCCATCAAATTTTTTTCGAATAAAATGTTCAACAAATTTAAGGTGTGTACCACATTTTAACTCTCTAGGACGTAGGAAAGCGCATTAAAAATGCCATCAAATAAGTATATCATGAAGAGTTATATAACATTTAAAAAAAATGAAAAATTGTTATCTATCAAATTTATTTTAAAATGCGAAGTTTCTCTTATATGCAAAATAATTGAATACTTTGAAGGATATTTATTATATAATATATTTCTCTTTTCTTTCTGGAGGATATCCCAAAGTCAGAATTTAATTGAATTTGTTTTTTTCTCTATATTAAATAATGTTTAATTAAAAAACTACTTAACATATTTTACTGATTTTTTTTTTATATATTCTATGGGATAATGTGAATATTACCTAAAATTTACGAAGCAATTTGTGAATTTTAAATTTACTTAAAAAATGTTTGAAAAATTAGGTCCCTTAGGGTTCAATGTATTTCATTTTTTCAACCCGGGTTCAATAAAAAACTAATTGGGTGATATTATTTATTTATATTCCCATAGGTCCCACAGACCGTCTGAAAAACATACTAAAATTTCATTTTGATAAAGTCATTTTTACGGCAGTTATCGTGCTAACGGACAGACAGACAGACAGACAGACAGAATGAACAAAGTCATAAACACTTTTCAACTTTATTGTAAAGTGTTAATAAAAAAGTAAAACTGTATGATAATACATAGGATACCTAACAACGTAGTGAGTAGCAATGCTTTATATGATCTTTGTCTGTGTAATGCTTTATTTAGATGAATTTGTGATTAAGATTCTTGACACATATTAACGTATTTCTGATCTAAACAATTTCTATCGTTAATATGTTTATGATCCCTATTTTCACTGATGAAACATTCTTTCATACGGTACGGAAAAGTGGCATAACTCAGATTTTTTCCTTAATCATAATTCAGTTGATTTTAAAGATACAGATATGCGGTTTAATTTTCTGATTGACCACATTTGTCTAAGGGGGTCGTATAAAAATTTAAGAAGTGTAACTTTTTGAAAAGTAATAGGAGGACTATTTCTTTAACGTACTTTTATTTCTTACCTTATTTTCAACATTTTTGCAATTTACATTAACCAGTTATCTCCAACAGCAAAAGAATTAACCCTTTATCTACTGACGGTACTTATAAGTACCAATCACTTTAAAACTTTATAGCACAACAACCATTACTTATATTCTGATGGTACGTTTTAGAAACAGTCTTTTAACTCTACTTTTTCATGATAGATGGCAGTAGTTGTTCCAGGCTGATGAATTTTGCGAGGAAGAAAGCTATTTTCGAACGGACATTGTGTTCTTTAGCTGCCATTTTGAACGGATTGCCGCTCTTATCTTTTCTTTGCTATAAATATATAATATCAAACCAAAGATAAGTGTTGTATTTTTTTTATTCATTCTGCATTGTCTTAGAATATTATTTGCCCAATCATTATAAGATAACAGATTATGTAATGTGATTAACGGTCGAATTATTCGGTGGTACTTATAAGTACCGCTAGTACACGTAGTGTTGGAGAAAAACTGGTTTTCATTTTGTCCATGTAATTATCTATAGTATTTCTGTTTGTAATAATTAAATTATGAAAGTGTAGTGTAGCAATATGTTTTAGTATTTTTTATAGATTTCAATTATAGATTTTTTTTTAAATTATTTATTTTTTACTAACACTGTCAAGAGCATTTGAAAATGTTAGTATTGAATGTGAATTTGCTTTTGCATTCCGAATAAAAAAATAAGCTAGATTTTAATTTTTTAGTGTGTGTGGGTAAATGTAATGTACTTCACATAAAAAGTTTTCAAGCAATAGTAAAAAATTCTTTCCTTTTTTTAGAATGCCCCGAAAGAAAGGTCTCACCATTCAGGAGGCTTTGGATATGTTGAAAGACCTGCCATCAGAAAATAGTGATATCACTGATGATTCATCTGATGAAGAATTTTCAGACAATATATTACAGAAGTTTTCGTCAGATTCTGAAGATGTTGACTCGGTAACGGAAGAAGACCCTGGGTGCAGTGATAAGGAAAATCAGGAGCCAAGTCCTGGAAAAAAAGCAGTCCCTACCTCGAAATGTAAAAGGAAAATTGATAGACGTTGGAAGAAAAGAGATGTTCAGACTCAGGTTCCCATTTTTTCTCTAAAATCTGGATTTGTAGATAATATTTTTGATTCTTTGCTTACTCCAACAGATTTCTTTCTAAAATTTTTTGATGACCTTATTGTTGAAAATATAGTTTTTCAGACGAATCTATATATAAACCAAAATAACAAACAAATTACGCCAATAACTGCCGTAGAGATCTATGGGTTTATAGGATTACAATTTTTATTCGGATAATACAGATTACCTAGAACTCACATGTACTGGTCATCTGATACAGATACTTCAGTAAATGTGGTCCCCCAAACAATGACACGTGATCGATATTTTCAAATATTATCAAATATCCATCTAAATGACAATTTATCAATGCCGGAAAATAACTCTGGTAAAATGTACAAGCTGAGGCCCTTTATTTCTAGTTTGAATGAGAATTTTCAGAACTTTAGGATAGGCACTCAAATCCAGTCAATTGATGAAAGTATGGTGATATTCAAGGGGAGGTCTACTCTAAAACAATACAACCCAAAAAAACCCATCAAGCGTGGTTTCAAACTTTGGTGCAGGGCAGATATGTCCGGATATATATATATATATATGAATTTGACGTTTATCAAGGGAATCAGACCAATAGTCACAGCTCAAAGAGAGGATTTGGACTGGGCTGGACAGTAGTTGATGAGATGACAAATAGTCTGGCAGGCAAAAACCATATCATCATCATGGACAATTTTTTTTCTTCCGTGCCACTATTTGAGTATTTGAAAACGAAAAATATATATGCAGTCGGCACCATTCGTCCTGATAGACTTGGGTTACCCAAACTTATTGATGATAAAAAAATGAAACGAGGGGACTTAGATTATCAAATATCTGATCAAGGAATATCCTTCTTCAAATGGAAGGACAATCGATCCGTACACTTTCTTTCGAATTATCATGGAAACGACACTTGCAAAGTCCAAAGGAGACTCAAAGATGGTACCAAAATTGACGTTACAGCACCCATTGTTGTAAAATACTACAATGGACACATGGGGGAATTGATAAAGCCGACATGTTACGTGCTATTTATGAGAGGGACAGGAAATCGAAAAAATGGTGGCACAGGCTTTTTTTTGCTATGCTAGAAACGGCATATGTAAATTCATATATTACATATGTGGAAGTGCGTCGTGAGAAAATGTCGTCCCTCGAATATAAGCGCTGCAGTACCAAAGGATTACTAACAAAATCAAAACCAAAACGAAAAGGGAGACCTAAATCTAATGGAGATGAACAAACTTTTTGTGCAAAAAAGAGAAGAAAAGGAAATTTGTCTGTTTCTAATGATGTTCGTTTAGAAAATATAGTATGCCATTGGCCAACATTTGTGTCGAATCGAGGACGTTGTGGATTCTGTGCACTCAAAAATATTCAATCAAAACCACATTCAAAATGCTCAACATGTAATATATTTTTGTGCGTAAATGAAAAAAAAAATTGTTTTCATGATTATCATCAAATGTGAATTTCTACCTTTATTATGTATAAAATAAAATTATGTCAATTTGATAATTTCTTTGTTTTCTGATGAGTGTTTTTTGGTTATTTAGCATTTTTAAGAGGTTAAATTTCATTAGAAATATCATCCGTGATATTTTTCTATTATGAGGAAATTTATACATAGTGTACTGACGTTACTTTTAAGTACCACTTTAATTAATTAGTTCTAACAAATTAAATTTCGAACAGGGAGATTTTTTTTCTTGTATATTCTTTAATTATCAATATGGCAGCTAAAAAAAATATATTTATGAAGATATTTTCAGTAGTTCATAATGCAGTAGATAAAGGGTAGGGCGTTTCAAACTTTTTGGGACAATTCTTTTGTTTTTAACACTTTACAACATAGTTGAAACGTGTTTATGACTTTGTTCATTCTGTCTGTCTGTCCGTTAGCACGATAACTGCCGTAAAAATGACTTTATCAAAATGAAATTTTAGTATGTTGTTCAGACGGTCTGTGAGACCTATGGAAATATAAACGAAAAATATCACTCAATTAGTTTTGGATTGAACCCGGGTTGAAAAAATGATATACATTGAACCCTGGACCTAATTTTTCAAACATGCTTTAAGCGGATTTAAAATTCACAAATTGCTTCGAAAATTTTAGGAAATATTCAAGTCATCCCATAAAATATATAAAAAAAAAATTCAGCAAAATGTATTCAGTAGTTTTTTAAATAAAAATTAAAATAATAATTACACCACTTATATGAAACGTTCACGTGACCATTATATGAAGAGATCACGTGACCCATTTCAAAAGAAAATATGGCATCCATTTTGTGTCAAAATCGGGATTTTTAAATTTCTTTTTAATTCATATTTAGTGTTGTATCCGTCCTGAAACCGCTTTATTTTTGCTTAAATTTTGTGCATCTACATATTGAAACAAAGCAATTACAATATATTTGAGTTTAAATGATCATCCAAATTTGATTATTTCTACAACGAAGCCTAATTTTCATTTATGGAGAATGTAAACAGCGAAATATGTAGAATGAGTTGTATTAGATTTGCTGTATTTCTTTAACACAAAATTATTTAGCTCATGGAGTCTGCATACCTGATATGAATGAAATATTAATTGATTTCACAAAGCGAAGTACGATTTTTTTCTATGAAGTTTTAAGCATAGAGTTTAATTATTCATAGCTCCATGGTCTTAATTTTTAAATAAAAAAAATTATTATAGTATTGTGGTGAATGAAATGAATGGAAAACAGTTGTGAATGAAATGCTGCTTTTATAGAGAGAGCTAAGCGTGTTATATTTCGATGACGTCATTTTAATAAATTTCATTTGTTTTCGATGAAGTTTTCAAATATAATAAATTATTGTAGTATTATGATAACTTTAAAAATATTACCGAGGAATGCATCGCATTTTAGAGATGTTTAAACCAGGCAATTTATATTTCAATGCCGTCATTTGAATGAAGTTCATTTTTTTCAATGAAGTTTTAAGTTTTCAAATATAATAAATTAATGTAGTATTATGAGAATTTTAAAAATATTACCGAGGAATATATCGCATTTTAGAGATGTTTAAATGAAATTGTATTGAAGTTGGAAAGTGTTTCATAATCAATTCTTTATGCATAATTCATCTTTCTTTTATGGGTTGTACCATTCATTATTCGTTACAACTTTCTTGATAACAATGCAGAATATGGACGACGAGGTGTATCCTATTATCCGAAATCAGATTTTATATAGTATAAATTTTTTAAATATTATTGGTTACTGTGGTCGGTACGCAGAAAGAAAAATTGGTTCACTTTTAAATTTTTCAATCTCATACTTTGTAATGACATGCATTTTGAGTTTCGCTTATATACAGTCTGTCCAAATGGCTGCTGTCGAGAAACTTTGCATATGCTTCTTGAATTATAAGTAAAATAAAATGAAATGTAAATTTGAAATGACAAAATTAGTGCCAAGTCAAATGACAATCGCTGCGAACTGAGTCCTGATATAGGAAATTCAATTATTATTTCGAATAAAAAATTATTTCAATTTTCATATTTTCTTGGTCATTTATCTGCAGAAATAATGATTTTGTATGAAAACATTTGGCCAAAAGTTTATCACTTTTTATATTTATTTTATATAAACATTTTAATGCCGCCAAGAAAACTCCGACTGGTAAAAATGAGAGTGATCAAATGTGGGCGTGACCATATTCAAATATGATACATATCCCGGATATTTACAATGTTTTTTTTCTTTACTAATTCCCCCGTGGTGAAGGAGAAGAATTTCCCCGTGGAAAAGAATTGTAGCTTCACTTTTATAGAAGCTCCCCGAAGGGCGGAAGTCTGACTTGGCTTCGACATGACAACATCCATGACCGCTGGCGGGATTCGAACCACCTACCCTGTAATCCAGCGATCAGACGGAGACGCATGCCCCTGACCGCTTGACCACCGGATCGGCATACAATTAAATATTGTAGATGTTTTCTAAATAATGTTTACTTTCTATAATTGGACATAATTATCAAAATTTGCAATTTGTTTAATTTCTCATAGGAGGGAGGAGAGCCAAATACCTCGCTGATAATCCTTTTCAAAAGTGAAGTACTAAGCCTAATTTACAATTATTAGAGAGGATATATTGACTATCTTCGAAAAGTAAAGTACAAAACCATTAATCAGGCACAATTCATGACCATAGGCGCATAACTCATGACCATTGGTGCATAATTCATGACCATCGGTGTATATTTCATTCTGCTCCGATTAACTCCGAATGTTACAAAAATTTGTTTGATGAGTTATTTAGTTACTTAGACAACTTACCCGCCGTTGCCCAAGTCCTAAATAAACGTGCATTACAACTCAATTCACCAAGCACGCTATCCACGCCAAGCCTATATAATACTATTGCAATCTTAAATTTCAAAATTTAAATCTATAGCTGCAAAACTCAGGATTTTAAATTTCTGAAGATTAAATTCTATTGTCGAAGCGCTACCCGTCGGGAATTCCTGGTTTCTTGAGCGAGATTCTTGTTATAATCTTGCCATCGTGCCTCGAATGAAATTCGAGCCGGGTTTTCTCCACTCATTTCAGAGTTATTAGGGGTTGAAAAGGATATTCACGTTCATAAAATAACTAAAAAATAATTCGAGATTTAAAAAATAACGCCGAGATGCACTTTTTTGGGTCCTGAAGTGCGTGTGTGTTAAACTTAATTTCGCGATCATACAACGCTTAGATTCTTCACTACAGACTTCACAGACGGACATTTTGCTTTATTAAGTGAAATACAAACTTTATTGACATCAAACAGGAACAGCAACATGTAAATAAATATATACATGTAAATAAAACATTAAATATATAAATAAATGAAAACATGTAAATAAATAAAATAAAACAAACCACCCCTTCTTGTTCTTCGATCGTTCTTGGGCCAATTCAAAGAAATCATTTCATGAGGCATAACATCGTCATGGGGAGCAATAAATTCAGATGCAAAAAATCTGAAATTCGTTATGCAAAAATTTCAAACAAATTTATATGCAAAAAAATTGCTTAAGGGATAATCCTCATATCAAATTGTGCACAAACTTCAAACTTTCCAGTTTTGATGCAATAAACAAAATCAGTCTAAATATACATTTTTTTAAAGTCCCTGCCTTTATATCAGAAGATATTAAGGTATTGAAATATGGACATGATCATCTCCATACTTAAAATCGCAACTTGAAGAATTAGATTCATTGTTGCTGGATCAGAACTGTTCTAATAAAGTGGGTCAAAAATTGATCTCACCTCGACTTCAATTATCACAAGTTCAAAGTATTCCGGTACAGTCGTTTATAAATTATAAGTACAGGGTCTTTCAGAAGTCCGTATAAACTTTAAAAAGTCATTAGAAATCGAAAAATCATCGCATTGAGATACGGTTTGTACCATAAGTATTGCCAGGACGGGGTTTTTTTTTGACGTGTAAAAATTTTGTAGTTTAATAAATCACCTATAGCTGGCGCTTAGCCGATTACATCTTCCAGAAGTACGGAAATGAGGCTGTTATAAAAGAGCTGTAGTGCTCTGTAAATTCTTCATTTGATTCAATAGTAAACTGTGTGCAAAGAAGAAGTTTTTGCGAGAATGTTATTTTTGATGGAGAAAGCCTTGTTAGTGAAGCTATATTACGTGAGCGGGGAATCAGCAACAGATGCTTTGCGAGAATTCTGATTTAGGAAAAATCTAAAGAAAGGAAAAGGTCCTATCACCTGTTCAGGGTTACTTAGGCTTGTCACACGATTTGACACGTGCAGTAAATTATCTTAATTGTCTATACAATGCGTTCAGCGCCACCTATAGGTGATTTTTTAAACTACAAAATCTTTTCACGTGAAAAAAAGAAAAACGTCCTAGCAATACTTATGGTACAAACCGTACCTCAATGCGATGATTTTTCGATTTTTAATGAATTTTTAAAGTTTATACGGACTTTTGAAAGACCCTGTATATAAAATATAGCTTCTAATGTGAAATTTGTAAAGAACTTTGTTGTCCCAGCCGGGAATCGAAACTTGGGTCTTCGAATTGGTCAACTGACGTTCTACATTTGAAATACTGGGACGAAATTGCAAGCTCTTATTATCGACATGGACTGTGTATTCCCCATGTCAGATTGGCGTGCAACTGACAATCTGACTGACCACTTCCTGTTATATTCGCCTCAGGCTAGCCTTCTGATGATCTGTTTAACCTCCAGGCTAGCTTCATGTGTGGTCGTTATCCTCTCGATTTGAAATCAGCCCTCCATATCCCAGAGTCCACCGAATCCGTACTAGTCATACTAGGGTCACTTTCACACACCCGCGAACTTTGCACTAACCTACATTTACTCCTCCGGGAGCCATTATAACGAACCTCACAGCCTCAGCCGGGAATTCAACTCTGGCACTTCGAACTGGCTAGCCGACGCTCATCTTTGAACTTCTGGGATGCAATTGCAAGCTCTTATTGTCGAAGCGGACACTGCAAATTCGTTTACCACAATTTTGTTTATATCATCCAAAATATTTTTTCATCATGTTTATCACTTTTGAATGCTTTAGCGTGACTAAGAATCTAATTGACCACCACGTGCTATTTGTAGCAACAACTGATTGTAGGAACGACGAACAAAAAATAAACGTATTTTTTCATTTTCAATATCAATTCAAGTATGCAATATGAATTATGAAATTAATATTCGAAAAATATATGCATATGAATATTGAAATATTTAGTTCATGTTAGTTACTTTGATGTAAATAATTTCAGAATTTTATTTTATATGACTATGTAAATTTTCAACTTTTGGTTTTTTGTAATTTCTTCGAGCCAAGATCATGATTAAAAATGGCGCAAAATTACGTTTATTATTAGGATGCATTTCAGTAAACTTTTTATGCAAATTTTCACACAAATATAATACGTAATAAGTTAATTCTAAATTATAAGCAGCTTTAAATTTGCATTAATTATATTATATTTAATAATTCATTTTTCTATACTTAAAAATTAATTATGACCTTGAATAGGCTTAGCTACTACTAAATATTTTTCGTTTAATTGCTATTCTTTTTATGCAATGCTTTAAATTTGTGATTAAGAAATGCCTTTATACTTTCCCAGCAATACATGGTAATGAATAGGGAAAGTATTGGAATCATGTCGAAAATCGCAACTCGAGTTTTCGACGGATCTACACGTTTCGAGACCTCTAGAATATGGAAAAACTATTTTTAGTGTGACGTCTGTGTGTCTGTGTCTGTCTGTCTGCGCAATGTATATATCCGCTCTAGTTCAAAAACTAATATACCGAACTTCATAAAATTTGGTGGGCAAGTCACATGGGCGTGATCTGGTGATGATTAGTTTTTTTCACGATTCGGAAAAACAGAACCAGCCTTTTTTTTGCGAAATGGCCCGCAAAAACTTGTATCCACTCTAGCTAAAATACTAATTGACCAAATTTCACAGAATTTGGTAGATAAGTTACTTGTGAGATACTCTGGTGCTGATTAGATTTTGATACCAATCGGAAAAGAGAAACCTTGTTTTATTTTACGAAATGGGCAGCGAAAGTCGTCAAAATCTAAAAAAAAGGACTCAAATGCATCAGTTAAATGCTTCTTCTATACGTAATTTTTAACGAGAAAAAGTATAAGAAAAATTCCATTACTTTAGAACTAACCGTTATCAAGACATTTGAGATTTCTTGCATTTTTATTACGCCGTTTTCGTAAAAATATCCAATTACCAAATAAAAATAATAATTGAATTAAAAAAGCAAATTTAGTGTTATTTTGTACAATTAAACTCAATTTAATGAATTATTAGAGAAATAAAGAAAAAATGAATTTGGGTCTTCAGGGAAAGTCATGTGCTACCAACATTAGATTTTTGCTTTCCCTGCAATACATGGTAATGTATATATGCAAAGTATTAAAGTCATGTCGAAAATCGCAACTCGAGTTTTCGACGGAACTACACGTTTTGGGATCTCTAGAATACGAAAATACTATTTTTAGCCTGACGTCTGTATGTGTGTGTCTGTGCGTCTGTCTGTCTGTGTGTTTGTGTGTCTGTCTGTGCAATGTATATATACACTCTGACTCAAAAACTAATGGATCGAATTTCATAAAATTTGGTATTTAAGTCACTTGGGTGTGACACTGGTACTGATTCGTTTTTGGTACGATTATGAAAAAAAGAACTCGTCTTTTATTGCGAAATGGCTCGTAAAAATATCATGTATCTACTCTAGCTGAAATACTAATAGACCAACTTTTACAAAATTTGGTAGATAAGTTACTTATTGGATACTCTGGTGGTGATTCGGAAAAGAGGAACTTGCCTTCTTTTTTACGAAATGGCCCACAAAAATCTAAAGAACAGATTACGCATGTACAAATGTATCAATTAAATGCTTGTTTTATACGTAATTTTTGACGAGAAAAAGAATAAGAACAACTCTATTACTCTAGGACTGACCGTTCTCGGGATATTTGAGATTTTTCGCATTTTTTTTATGTGGTCTTTGAAAAAATGTCCAATTACCAAAGAAAAACAGAAATTGCATTAAAAATGCAAATTTAGTGTTATTTTGTGCAATGACACTCAAATTAATGAATTATTAACGAAATAAAGAAAAATTGAATTTGAGTCAGCAGGGAAAGTCATGTGCTGACTAAACATCCGGTTTTTTCCTCCTTATAATTAATTATTTTATATATTTTCAAAAACGCATGTGCTCTAAAGAAAATATGAAGTTGCAGCTAAAGTATACAGGTATAAGAAATGCTTATGCTTATAATTTTTATATATGTCTGAAGGCAACGACTTTTTACCTATATTATGTAAAATATGCATGACTGCAGCTGACACATAAGAATAAATAATTTTAAAAATGACTGGATGTATTATTTCAGCCGAAATGTAATAACGGGAATAATTTTAAAAACATTCCGTTGCAGAGCAATTTTAGTAACTATTTTTCGTTTGAAAAATATCCGAAAAACTCATATATCTAATTGTAAATATCCACTCCGTACTAAAGTACACTAATAAATACGAAACCGGCCCACTGATACAGGTATCTCTAATGGGAGCGCAATTTTATTGTCATTTTAAGTATCGACGACTATTCCGTGCTGAAGTACACTAATAAGTGCATAACCCATCCATCAACGCTGATATCTGCAATTGGAAGCTCGATTTTATTGTTATTGCAAGTACCAATTATTTCGTGATTAAGTGCATTATTAAATACGATACCGTCCCACTAATGTTTTATACATTCAGCCTTTTATTCATTTGTATTTTTAAAGCAGCTTGATGAAATATTAATTGAATTAATTGCTGAAGTAGTTAGTGCATGTAGTTTCCGTAGTTAAGAAATAAGAACGACTCAGATAAAGAAGTTAAGAACACCAAATCTGCGTGGTATGCATTTCAGAAAATGTACAAATAAATTACGCAAAAAAAAATAGTATCAAAAAAGATCAATAAGGGAAGAGATGGAGCTACTGTCCCTAGTAAAAACATAATTTAATGAAACGGCTTGTCATTCGTGATGCACATTAATTACGGATGCTATGTGGTATAAGCGAGCGCCAACTGTCATAAACCTTGGATAGGAAATTTAGGTAAACATTTAGCAAATGTTGCATACGGCATCAACAAAAGAAGAAGACGTCGGTTTATGATAATTATTTAAGAAAAAATGTGTTATAAAAACACATTCAAAGCTTTGTGGTAACACTCGAGGTTCGCTATGGGACTTCCATTGCCTGATCGTGCTTTATTATTAAAGTTGTTTTACAAGAATGACGAAAACGCTGTTGGCGAGTACAGACGTTTAAAAGCGTTGCGTACAGGTCCTCTCAGAGTATGTGGTGTGTACTGAGAAGATTCAAAGCTTCGAGGAGACTGCAAGCATCTCAGTTCGATAGGACGAGGCCGAAAACCTGTAACAATTCAAGTGGCTTAAGAGGTTGCAACAGCTCTTGTTGAGCAAACCAGTCACAATGAGGCAGGAATCAGTAGTGCTCGAACTATAGCAAGAAAATTAGATCTGCCCTACGCAAGAGTACTGAAGTATTTGTGGAAAACTTTAGAAAGCTATCCGTATAAGATCCAGCGTCACCAAGCGTTACAAGGTTCTGATATAGATATCCGTGAAACGTTTACTTTGACATTCCTGCACGCATGCAGAATGACGCCAACTGGCCCTTGAACATCTTGAGGAGTGATGGGGCGCATGTTTCTCTGTGTGGCGGATTAAATATTCAAAACAGCCATATCTGGGCAATTGAAAATCGCATTCATTAATTAAACTAGATACATTAACATAGATACATTAATTAAACTAACATTTGGATGTTTATGGCTATTGTCGGTTTGTATAGAACACTTAGACCACATAAAATTCGTAATTAATATACATCACAACTTTGAAGCCGTGTCATTGAATTATGTTTTTACTACGGACTATTCGCAGAGCCATCTCTTACCAAATCAGTAATTTTTGGAATTATTTTCTTTTACGTCATTCGTTTCCCCAATGCATTCCACGCAGATCTGGCGTTCTTATGACCACTACTTTTTTCTCTACAGTGCTCTGAATAGGGATTATATATATATATATATATATATATATATATATATATATATATATATACATATATATATATGTATATATATATATATATATATATATATATATATATATATACATATATATATATATATATATACATATATATATATATATATATATATATATATATATATATACATATGTATATATACATATGTATATATATATATATATATATATATATATATATATATATATATTTATATATACTATTACGATAAAGTGAGACAAAATAGGATATATCCCAAATAAGCCTGAAATTAAAGAACTATTCACTACAAAGGAGGAGGCGCAAATGCTACTCAAATTCCCTAGTAGAATACATGAATGAAAGTAGAAAAGAACGGGAGTGACCATATGAATTACATAAGAATGGTAGGGGTGGATTGCGACACCCCTTTCCCGCTTAAAGCAGCTTTTACAACCCGGGTAACGCTCACGGAACCAACATAATTCCATGGTCAGCCTCCCAAATGTGCGAAAATAAAAGCACCAGAACAGACTCAGAACCAAAGAAGTAAACGAATCCATGAAGAAGAAACATCCGCTAGTCCAACCCGATGGAACGTCTCTTTATATAAGTAAAGTTGCTCATGCGCAGAGAAATATCAGGATAATAGTTACGCAGTCATGAATATTAAATCTCTATATGAACAATCAGATTACAAATTTTCTTTAAAAAAGGATTTGTAATAATGTTGTACAAAATTGACTGGATAATTTCTTTTTATAGCTTCATCTGCAAATTTTTTACATTTGCAAATGCAGTCTTTCCTAAAAGTATTATAATTTTGGTTTCTTCTAAAATGTCCAATTATTATATTTCTGAAGACATACTTTGCAAGGTTTGAATTCCAATCGATAATATGATTTACCTTGATCCTATATGAATCTCTTTTGTCGTGTAACTCTGTGTATATTCCATATTTCTTGTGTTTTTTGATAGCTAAATCCAAGAATTTTACCGATCCGTCCTCACACGCTGGATTTTCAATAAGGTCCAATTCGCTTGGGTAGAATGAAAAGTCAAAACATGGGGTGTTTTCATAGCCCCCAATTATATATATATATATATATATATATATATTTATATATATATATATATATATATATTTATTTATATATATATTTTTATATATATATATATATATATATATATATATATATATATATATATATATATATATATATATATATATATATATATATATTGTGAGGCCAGAATATGTCCTCACATGAGGCATTTTTATTGCAGTATTTATGGTTCATAGAACGCCTAACAAAGATCGAGTCTGGCTGGCGCCGGTGTTTACAACAACTTGAACTTTTAGGTCAAATTCAATAAATTTGAGTGTCCCAGGCCAAAGGGGGCTGAAAGGGGGCTTGATAAATGTCAAGTGATGCCATTGGGTTCAGAAGAACCAATGAGCAGCAAGGAGAAGAAGGGTGGAGCTACCCCCCCCCCCCCCCCCCCCCGCCGAAGGAACCAAGAACTTCGATAAAAAATGTGAAAGAAAAACTTGGATACGATATGTTGCAGAAGGAAGTCTGACCAGAAATGCGTTGTTGAAAGAAGTTTCATTCGAGGTGTTGTTGCAGCAGGTTTTGGCAGTTGACTATAAGTACGAGATGCAAGCCACACACAAAAGAGTTGTGGTCGTACAGTCAGCGATAAGACGGATGCAAGCCTCAGCGTGATGAGCCAAAGATTAAACTGTAAGGTATGTGCTCCTTTCCCCGGTCCTAGACACTTTAGAAATCTAACTAACTGGTCACATATCCCCCATAACTAGAGTAATTAAATGATAGTTGATAATTATGATAAATTGTTGTTAGTGATAAATTGATGTTGATAATAAATGATATTGTTTAAGTTTTAAATAGTCTAATCTTTTTAATATTAATTAATAGTTCTTTTCAGGACTTACACAAAAGGTAAAAATAATTGGAGGGTTATTGCGGCACAACAACGAGCGATGTACGTTTAAATGTTAATTCCACTAATGTGTTTTAACGGCCATATAATTAATGTTAATTATAATGTTTAATTGTAACTTAAGCATCACATAAATTTTCCATGTCCCACATTTGGTTACCGTGACGCTTTTGTGTAAGTCATAAATTTAAAGGAAAATTTTAATGAATAATACTGAGGTGAATAAAAATAATTTAAATAAAGAAATGAATGAAAATTTTTGGGGAGCATATGTTGACCAGATATTTTGCATTGGTAAAAAAAAATATGCATAATCACTTTGAAAATGAAAAATCTTTTGAATATATTATAATTGAAAATAATGTGTGAAAAATTTCTGATATGTTAAGAAGGTTTTGTTGCATGAAGTATTTTATGTGCAGTATATTTTTAAGTGTATTAATGTGTTTAGATTAAGTTAGAAAATTTTGGAAGGGATAATTTTGTGTTAAATGCCTCAAAGGAATACTAGAAATTCGAGACATCAAATGTCTCCCGATAGGTCACAAATAAGAATAAGTGAAAATCAGAGAACAAGAATGGAAAACTTTAATTTAATAAATCTGTTACCTCTGTTTAATGGAAAAGATAATGAGGACATTGAATTTTTTTTTTACTCAGTTCGAAAATATCGCAGGTATGGCCGAGTGGTCAGAAGAGAATAAAGTTATAATTTTAAAAACTAGATTGAAGGAAAAAGCGTTAGAATTTCTGACAAAAAAAAGGGAATTGCAGAATGCAAACAACATGGGAGAAGTTAAACAAATTTTGATTAAACAATTTAAGCCATCTGTTACTATGCTTCAAAAGCAAATAAATTTAAATAAAATTAGAATGACGCCAGGCATGAAAGTTGCTGAGCTAACGTTAAATATTTCTAATGCAACAAATAATTTTGTAGGAAATAACTCAACTAATGAAATGTTTGAAATTAAAAATAATATAATGTTAGTTAAATTTTTAGAAACTTTAAGAGGAGATATGGCTTTTGAAATAAAAAAAATAAATATTACTAATTTTGATAAAGCAGTTGAATTCGCAGAAAATTTGGAGAAAATTATGGAGGAGGAGTGTGACCGTTCAGAAATCAATGCAGTGTATCGCAAGGAGAATAATGCTAGAAAAGTTAATGGTAATCAACGGGGAATACAGGAAAAATCACAAAATGAAAATGTATATTGCATAGGATGCGGGAAAAGAGGTCATTATTTTTCTACGTGTTGGCATAATCAAAACGGGCAAAATTATTATGGGGAAAATAAATATGGGAGTCAAAATATAAGAAATGGGCAAAGAAATGGTTTTCGTAACACTCAAAATAGCGGATTCAGAGAACGAAAGGATAGTCGGTCAAATACCCAAACTATTGCAAAAGAAAGCAGTCAAAATCGCGGGTCTTTAAACTAAGCGAGGGGCTTTGGCCAAGTCAAAATTTAATAAATAGACCAAAGTCCCAATCTAGAAGAGATAATACAAACGCAAATAAAATGCAAAATGATAAAAGGGAGGTTCGCACGCGAAGCCCAGGTCCCAATTTACAGTTAAATATAATTGAAGCAAATCAACATAATGAAAATGAAAGTCAAAATAACAATAAAAATATAAATAATATTGAAAGCATGCAAAAATTCACCCATGTTTCTTGCACGAGAGATGTCGTTCTTGATTCTATTGTAGAGTCGTTGGCACGGCCCGGATGGGTCCGCTTCGATGCCAATTTTGTGAAAAGTCTAAAAAGTGAGGCAAATATCAATAAAAAGAAAATTAAGGAAAATACAGGAGTTAAAGAAATTAATAAAAATGAAAATGAGGCGTACAAGGCAAAAATAAATTTAAATGATGAGCACAAAAATGAAGTTAACTCAAAATCGACTCAAATCGAGAATAAAAAGTTTGATAAAATTAAGGAAACTAGTTGTAAAGTTTCACAAATTGATTCACAAAATAATAAAGGTAGCCATGTTAATGACTATACTTCTTCAAATAATGAAAATAATAAAAATATTGATACAGAAAATAATTTTAAAATTGTTACGAAGTCGAAAAATCCAATTGTCACACATGATGAAGTTAAAAGCATTTTTGAATTTAATGGAAATATTAAAAATGAGTATTATGACAGTAAAAAAATTGCACAGGTCGATGAGGCCGATTTTCCTAAAAATGGAAAGGTTAGTGATTTTGCTAAAAAAAAATGTGGTAATGAAGAGTCAAATCTTGACGACGAAGTCTATGTCACGCTCACACGCAGGATAGCTTTGCAACAAGGTCAGTTGATTGCAGAACAATTCGACATAAGTCAGGAAATTCCGGATAAGGAGGTTATCTTTATCCCCACAAAACACGCAAAATTACTCTTTCCATTTGGTGCAATTCGAACTGAAATAAAAAATAACAAAATTCATATTGTAATTAGTAATCAAAAGAAGGTTAAAATTACGTTAAATCAAAATATGCGAGTAGGAGTGATTAAAAATTTCAAAACAATTACTAATTGTGAGGCCAGAATATGTCCTCACATGAGACATTTTTATTGCAGTATTTATGGTTCATAGAGCGCCTAACAAAGATCGAGTCTGGCTGGCGCCGGTGTTTACAACAACTTGAACTTTTAGGTCAAATACAATAAATTTGAGTGTCCCAGGCCAAAGGGGGCTGAAAGGAGGCTTGATAAATGTCAAGTGATGCCATTGGGTTCAGAAGAACCAATGAGCAGCAAGGAGAAGAAGGGTGGAGCTACCCCCCCCCCCCCCTCCGCCGAAGGAACCAAGAACTTCGATAAAACATGTGAAAGAAAAACTTGGATACGATATGTTGCAGAAGGAAGTCTGACAAGAAATGTGTTGATGAAAGAAGTTTCATTCCAGGTGTTGTTGCAGCAGGTTTTGGCAGTTGACTATAAGTACGAGATGCAAGCCACACACGAAAGAGTTGTGGTCGTACAGTCAGCGATAAGACGGATGCAAGCCTCAGCGTGATGAGCTAAAGATTAAACTGTAAGGTATGTGCTCATTTCCCCGGTCCTAGACACTTTAGAAATCTAACTAACTGGTCACATATCCCCCATAACTAGAGTAATTAAATGATAGTTGATAATTATGATAAATTGTTGTTAGTGATAAATTGATGTTGTTAATAAATGATATTGTTTAAGTTTTAAATAGTCTAATCTTTTTAATATTAATTAATAGTTCTTTTCAGGACTTACACAAAAGGTAAAAATAATTGGAGGGTTATTGCGGCACATCAACGAGCGATGTACGTTTAAATGTTAATTCCACTAATGTGTTTTAACGGCCATATAATTAGTGTTAATTATAATGTTTAATTGTAACTTAAGCATCTATTTTCCACGTCCCACACATATATATATATATATATATATATATATATAGGGTGTCCCGAAAACAATGACCTCGGCTTTTATTCCTTAAATATTTATCTTAGACATAATACATTACAAAGTTGCTTACAAAAAGGTGAAGAATTTTATGATATCGATTAAAATTTTCAAGGGAATAAAATTTTAAGAAATACAAAATTAAAATTTTTATACGGTCGCCGAACAAAAATATTTCTAATGAGTAAAATGTGCCTCATACACTAATAAGGTGATGTACAAAATACCATCATTTTATCATAACAAGACAAAAATGCTGACAAACCACTTTTCGATGCATCAACATGGGTTCTCAGAGGGGAAAAATCATGTCGGCAGATCGCGTTTCAGAGGTCATACGCAAATTACGAAAGTCCAAATAGATGCTCAAGTTCCTTGGATGAGTCGGACGGTCTGGGTCTTCAACAAATAACGAAAGAAAACAATGATTACGTAAATAAATAATGGTTTTGTTATTTATTGGTACAAAAGTATCTACACTGTGTAGAAATAATAACTTTGTGTAAAGTTATTATACAAGAGATTAGAGTAAGATTATTAGATTATATTAGAGATTTAGCAAGATTACATTGTTCAAAACGTTTTCCATCAATGCCAAAGATCCATAAAAGATGAGAGGCAAATATTATTTGTTTATGATGCATTTCTGCGATGCGTTATTTACACTTTTGTTGTAAACATTTACATTTTAATATGTGATTAATCCCTCACCATCTTTGTTTAAACATATCTCTGGGAGTTTTTATGATAAAATGCTGAATTTTGTACATTACTTTATTAGTGTATGGGGCACATTTTACTTATTGGAAATGTTTTTGTACGGAGGCCGTATAAAATTTTAATTTTGTATATCTCCTGAGAATTTTTATACATTTCACAAAATTCTGTACCTATTTTTACGCAAATTTGTAAATTAGATAACGAAAAGGATAATGATGTTTCGCTGCCTCCTTCATTAATTTGCATACACACCGGTCCCATTCTTCTTTTTCTGTATTAAGTCTTTTATAACGATTTAGATGGTTAACTGTCACATTTCTAAAGATACCATTGCTCAAGTTTGAATTCCAATCGATTATGTAATTAATATCAAAATCGAAGTTGTTACGTTTGTCATAAAGCTTGAAACATATTTTTCTTGTGTATTATAATATATACTTATGTCCAGGAACTCAATAGTTCCTTCCTCAGTGTGTTGAGATTCAATTAGTTCCAAGTTTTTTGGGTAGAATCCAAAGTCAATTTGGCAATTACGGTCCGATGTACCGATCATCGTCCACGAAACAAAAGAACGGTACTTCGTTAAGTAAAAAGGTCCCCTGTTCATACTTATTAAGATATATATCGGCAAAGATGGAGGAGCATCCTCCGCCCATAGGTATAATCTGTATTTGCCTGTAAAACTCAATACCGTTATACAAGATGTTTTCGTATAATACAATTTTTATCAACTGTTTGTATTTGTTGGCAGTGATCGTAGATTGTAAGTTGCAAATTGCGTGTATATCGACCAAAATATCGAAAAAAATCATTTAAATTAACATGATTGTAAAGGTCTCTGAAATCAAAACATCTAAAATACAATTTTTTCGGGTATATTGCACAGTTTTTCAATTACTTCATAACTGTTTGATAACAATGTCTAATGCAAGGTTGTTAACATTACTGAAACCTGTCTGAAAGGAAATTAAAAAAAGAGGTACTGGCATGATATCAAACAGTTATGAAGTAATTGAAAAACTGTGCAATATACCCGATAAATTGTATTTTAGATGGTTTGAGTTTAGAGATCTCTTCAATTATGTTAATTTAAATGATTTATTCGATATACACGAAAACTGCAACTTAAAATCTACGATCACTGCCAACAAATACAAACAGTTGACAAAAATTGTATTATACGAAAACATCTTGTATAACGGTATTGATTTTTACAGGCAACTACAGGGTATACC